>OU696576.1:3796412-3958347 GCA_916048095.2 Sacculina carcini | reverse complement strand
TTGATACTTATTTAATTAGAGAGTGTAAGAAGCGGCGAGAGGTATGTAGGTTGCCGAGGGTCATGCAAAAGTTTATAAACAAGACAGCAAATTTTAAAGTGGATGCGAGGGATGATCGGAAGCCATCGAAGATTGTAGAGATAGGGTGAGGTATGACGAAAGTGGGAAGGAGAAAACACGAAACGACAAGATTTATTAATGACATGTTGCAGGATTTTCAGAGAGGAGCGAGGTACATGGAAATATAAAGAATTGCAGTAGTTGATTCTTGAAAAGATGAAACAATGAATCAGCTTAATAGCTGAGGGACGGTCGAGAAAAGGGCGGATAGGATATAGCGAACGTAGAATGAGATGACAAGTGCGAGCAACAGCAGAAATATTTGCAGAAAAAGAAAGTGACGAATCCAGAATGACTCCCAGATCACGAACACTTTGAGATAGGGGTAAAGGGAGCAGCGGAGGTGTTAAGCGAGGAGGATGTAGAATGAAGAATTCTGATTTGGAAGTGTTAAGAAGGAGACTACGAGAAGCACACCAGGAACAAATATCAGAGAAAATGTCTGATAAGAACGAAGCATGGGGGAAGGGCAGAGGAATAATTATTTGTATATCGTCTGCGTAGACGTGGAACTGGACAGAATAGCGACGGAGAATAGGACATAGAGAAGATATGTACAGATTGAATAGAAGCGGGGCTAGAATAGAACCTTGTGGCACACCGGAAAGTAGAGGAGTTTGCATAGAAGTAGTGGAATTGAATTGCACCGAGTAGGAACGATCAGTAAGATAAGAATGTAGAAGAGAGAGCGCTGAAGAGGACACACCAAGAAAAGAGAGATCTCTGATTAAAATTGAATGGTCAACTAAGTCAAAGGCTGCTGACAGATCAAGCAGGATAATCAGAGCATATTTACCGAATGAAAAATGAGAAAAAACAGTAGTAGTAACGGAGGTTAGGACAGATTCAGTAGAGTGAGCAGACTTGAAACTCGATTGGAAGGGGTCAAGGAATTCATTTCGGCAGGAACTACTGACCTATTTCCGTAGCTCGCCTAGTCAAGCTGTCACGGCAGATACTCGTTCTCCCAACTCTCTGAAGTCCTACGCGGTTGTCCTCAAATCCAGAAATTCTGACACACCTATTTCTGAAAAACTTGTGGCTCCAGCTCTACAGAAAATTCCGGTCTCTGGTTCCCGCCCATCTGCCAACGGTAGCTTAGTGCTGCGTTGTGACTCGCCACGCTCGGCGGAGAACGCTGCAGATTGTGTTCGTGCGGCATTCGCCGATGTGGAGGTACACATCCCTCCTCTGAGGCATATTCGCCCGAAGATCACGATCGCTAACATCCCGAGCGACATGACTCCGGAAAGCCTGCTCTCATCTATTCGCCTAAACAATTCTTCTCTGACTGATCTTCCCCCGTCAGATCTACAGGTTCTATTTTTCACCAAGCCGAGGAATAACGCCACTCATGCTGTTCTATCTGTGTCACCCTTGGCTCGCTCAATCATCAGGGATTGTTCAGACCGCTTATTTATTGGTCTGCGCTGCTGTGCGGTCTACATTAGGTACTGGGTTGTACGCTGCTTCCGTTGCTCGGGCTCGGCCATAAAGCCGATAAATGTAGTCAACCCACCAAGTGCGGCTTCTGCGCCGGTTCCCATGCATCCAAAACATGTGACCGTTCTGGACCAGCCAAATGCACAAACTGTGTACGCTCAGGGCGTAGCCACTGCCACTCCTCCTACGACTCATCCTGTCCTTCTCTCTTGGCTGTCCGTAATTCTCTTCGTATGCGCACCCTCTCCTGTGACTCTCCTACTCAAATTTCCTCTCCTACAGCCGTCTCAGATAACCCTGATTCACATTCGTGTATCTCGGCCTGACTACCTTTGCTCCCTCTTGCCTCGCCCATCCGTTCCTCCTCTAACACTAGCTTTTTAACTCTTGGTTATCTAAATACTAGGTCATGTCGGTATAAGACTCATATACTCTCACACCTGATTTCCTCTCATAATCTTTCTTTATTCTTCCTCGTTGAGACCTGGTTACTTGATTCTGATGTTGCGTCTTTTACTGCCCATCTCCCTGCTGATTTTAACTTTATTCACTCCTCCCGCTCAAACACCAAAGCTTACGGTGGTGGTGTTGGATGTATATTTTATAAATCCTTAGTCTTATCTACTATACCCAACTTTGGTCCCCCATGCTTATCCTTTGAATACTTCACTCTTTTTCTAAATATTCCATCCTGCTCGAAATTTTGCTTTGTTATAATATATCGCCACAATCATCCGGGAACTACGTCATTATTTTTTACCGAATTTTCTGTGTTACTTGATGTGCTTCTCGCGTCCTTCTCCAGTCGTTTTCTTATAGTTGGAGATTTTAATTTCTGGGTCGATCAACCTTCCCGAAATTCTTATTGCTCTCAATTCCTGTCTATGATCCAAACTTACGGTCTATACTCGCATGTTACCTCACCGACTCACATCTCCGGTCACACCCTTGATCTTGTTCTATTTCCATCTCCAGTTCTAGCATCCGACCTAACCCCTCCGGATGTTCTTGTACTTCCCCCAGATACAACAACAACAACAACAACAAACAACAACATGTATTTAATATAGCGCACTTTCGAGGACAAAGGCGCGAGCAGGAGCAGGGTAATAAAGTGTAGAAACAGAGCGGTATGGGGACAAAAATATGGAGCACAAATCGACAGAAAGTACATAGGTGCTTGCAAAATTGAACACATACATACACACATACACACAAACACATGCACACGAAACATACACACGCACATATACACACATACACATATACATATATGAATAATGTAATGTAATAGAGCATATAATGGAAAGAGAGAAAATATATAATGGGAATATAGTATATAAAAAAGCATAGGATATAAAATAATAAAAATAAATGCTAGATGGCCGTTGGCTAGCGAGTAGCTCTTCCGCCCTTGGACAGGTTTTATTTTTAGTCCTGCTGGGTGTCTAGCCACCCTCCTCACCGGTGGGAACCAGAGGGGGAGCCGGTTTAGTCGACGACCACTCGACTATGAGACTGGTTGTACTGGGCTACACAGTACCAGTAGCAGGAATTCTCCTGACCAGACAATTTACCAGACAGAAGTGAGTCAACCAGCCAAGCACAGTAGATCACAATGAGGATAACAGTTGGAAGATAACGGAAACAGATTACAGGGTAGGTTAGATCAAGCAGATTCAAGTAGGTGTTTGTGCAAGGCGACAGAGAAAGACTTGAGAGACGTTTTTTCAAGGATGTGTGAGGGAAGCGAGTTATATATACGAGGAGCATAAAATGTATAAGATTTGGACGACCAGGGAGATAAATTGATAGCGGGAGGACTAACTAAAGGCTTACGATGGCGACTATCAGAGCGAACGCTGGGTATGAGAAGAGAACGAAGATACAATGGTGAAGATTGAGAATGAATCAATTTGAATGTCAAACAGCAGATTTTGAATCGAATCCGTGAAAGAGCAGGAAGCCAGCCAAGCTGCCGGAGGTGGGATGATGTAGGAGTTTTAGGAGGAAGTCGCAGAACAAATCGACATGCTAAATTAATCACAGATTGAAGTTGGCGGATAGATTTAAAAGGAAGATGGAAGAAGAGAGAGTTGCAGTAATCAATTTTTGAGAGGATGTAGGAATTGACTAATAGGGTGGCAGATGCTTCATCAATGAAAGTTTGGTGGTTCATGGTGGTTTTTCAGTCGCAAAGAGCTGACGAAATCCTCCGGCGACATGGATGGAACGCTCGCCACAGTGATCCTGGGTAGACGCGAGGCGGAATTGCCAGTGACCGCCACATGAACCTCATCAATCAAGTGCTCGTTCAGAGACTTGGCTGCCATGTTCGCAGAGGCTTCGGTGGAGCAGTGCAGTACCATGCCGCCAGATTTTGTTGGGCGAGCCTTGGCCACCGGTACGGTGCGGAGGGCCGACTGCACGCGCTCTGCCTTAACCGGATCCGCTCCCTTACTCTTCAGCACTAGGGCGAATGGATGAGTGAAGGGCTGGTCGCGCTCTGAGACAGAGGTTGAGGGTGCACAGGTGTCGACGGGCTTCGCCTCACGAAAGTCGTGAAGGAGAGAGGCGCGGAATGTCTCCAGTCGACTGTCGATCACCGCATACACTCTCTCCACGGTGAGTGAGGGGCGACGGGACGCGCGGTAGTCCTCCTTACACTCTGCACACAGCCAGAAAAGCTTGTACCTGCGTATAGCGTTATACGCAGGGTTGGTCAGCGCGGCGCACGACACGTGAAACATGCCGGCGCATCCCTCGCACTCGATGACAGAGGCATCTCCCACCGGCTCACCACACTTACACGCACGCTCGCCGGCTGCAGAGGGTGACATGGTTGGTAAGACACCGAGATCGGCACACAGATAAAAGCACAAAGGAGCGAACGAAACACACAACCACACGCGGCGAACACAGGAACAAGACTCATGATACCATTACTTCTGACCACAGTCTCCTCACTTTCAATCTTACCTTTCCCAAACCACGTATTTCTCCCCCCAGATCGTACAGAAATTACAAAAATGTTGACCCTCACCTCTTCTCAACTTTATTCTCTCACATGCTTCCCTCAACTCAATTTCACTCACTTCCCCCTACCCAATTGTACTCTTCTTTTTTCAAGGTTATGTCTTCTATCAACGAAGCCATATTTCCACTATGCTCATCCCCCAATCGCTCCAATCTTCCTCCATGGTTCAATCGCAAACTAATCTCTCTCAAACGCGCCCAACGCTACCACGAGCGTATGTGGAAACGCCGTTGCACTACTGCTACGTGGTCATCCTTCTGCTCATCTCGCTCTTTGTATATATCTGCCCTATACTCTGCAAAACAATCCTACCACAAATCTAAATTATCGTCACTCTCTCGCTGTCCTAAATATCTGTGGTCCTCGCTTAACTCATTGAGTGGCCTGCAAAACCCAAGCCTTTCGTCTTCTCTCTCTGCCTCCGACCTTGCTGTATTTTTTCCGATAAAATCCAAATTGCCATTTCTAGTATTTCTTCTCCTAACTCCCGCTTGACTCACACTAAATCCCACGATCATTTTACTCACTTTTCACATCTAGAGCTTCCTGATATCATCACTATCATTTCTACAACAAACATTTCGCTTTCCCCTGCGGACCCCATACATTTTCGTGCCCTATCAGACTCTATTTTGCTCCTGGTACCCTTTATATTGCATTTAATCAAAGGAGGGAGTATCAGGAGTGATAGGAATGAGGAATTGGATTTCATCGGCATATATTTTGAAAGTAATGGAATGTTTTCGAAGAACAAGGCAAAGAGAAGACATATAAAGATTGAATAATAGTGGGCCAAGAACGGAACCTTGGGGAACACCAAATCGAAGAGGGAAGTGAGCAGAGGTAGAAGAATTGAAGGCAACTGAGTAAGTACGATCAGTGAGGTAAGATTTCAGAAGAGAAAGGGCGGAAGAAGATAGACCCAAACAGGAAAGATCACGAATAATAATAGGGTGACTAACAAGATCAAAAGCCGAGGACAGATCAAGTAATACCAAGAGGACAGATTGACGGTAGGAGAAGTGTGAAAGGGTGTCATTACACAAGGAAATAAGTACAGATTCAGTAGAGTGAGCAGAGCGGAAACCAGATTGACACGGGTCAAGGAATTTATAGATGTAAGGAGAGAGCTGCAATGAAATAGCGGATTCAAGGAGTTTGGAGGGAAGACTGAGGAGAGATATAGGACGGTAATTGGTGAGAGCAGCGGGATCAAGAGTAGGTTTTTTATATTGGGTCGAACAATAGCATGTTTGTCTGGCAAGAAAACACCATGGAGAAAAGAAGAGTTGATAAGGTGGAGAAGGTAAGGCACAAGAGAAGGAAGGGACGCAGAAATAGCTCGAAAATTGAGTCCGAGGGAGAGTGGGACATCTTGATTGAAGACAAAAGGTGGAGAATGTCCGGAAGAGAGACAAAAGAAAATGAAGGAAAATTTTCGGAAGTGCGAGTATGACAGAGGGAGGATCGTAAAGGAGGGATATTCTTTAAAACAGAATCAATTTTCGCAGAGAAAAAAGACGCAAACTGAGAGGCTGTAAGATCACACGAGGTAGAAGGAGATCGAAGACCGCACAGAGAATTGAGAGAGGACCAAAGAGATTTAGAAGAACGGGAAAGGGAAGCAAGTTTGGATTTGTAAAAATCTTGTTTGGCAATATGTAATGCAAAAACGTACGACGACCGGGCAGAGCAAAGTAGTTCCCAATCATGTGAAGACCGAGTTCTACTCCAGACAGTTTCGGCACGCCGCTGAGTATGTTTAAGAGAATGAAGATGAGAGGAGAACCAAGGGGGAGAAGAAGTGAGAGGTTTAGACCGAGTGACCAAAGGAAACATAAAATCATTTATACCAGAGAGAACATCTGAAATGGCTGGAAAAATATCGCAGAGAGGGAGCCAGTAGAAGTGGTCGAAAGGAAGTAAGGAAGATAAAAGTGAAGTAAATTTAGCAGGATCAAACTGTTTGTAATTGCGATATGAGAATGGTGGAGGACAAGCAGCACGGGAGAAAGGAAGTGAAGAAATCAAGAGGCAATGGTAAGAAATATTTGGATCAGAAGGCAATGTGAAAACATCAGGAGGAGGACGGTCTGAGGAGATAGCGGGAGCGGGAGAGAGAAATAGTTCAAGAGAGTGACCAGATATGTGAGTAGGAGAAGAATTCAAAATTGATAGACCGAGTGCCTGAAGAAGAGAAATGAAGTTCTGACAGTAAGGATTATTAGATGGGGAGTCAACCCAGAAATTGAAATCCCCTACGACGATTAAGTAGCTGGAGAAACGCGAGGAGACAGCATCGATGAGGTAAGGAAATTCGTTAAGGAAAAGAGGAGATGAGACAGGGTGATTATGACGGTAGACTATCAAAAAACAAAATTTAGAGAAAGAAGGAACAGCAAGGGAGAGTGCAAGGAATTCAAATGAGGAGCAATCCTGAATCAGGTCATTTACAGGAGAAACAGAGAAAGACTTGGAAAATATACAGCCAACTCCACCGCCAGAAGATTTAGAATGTGAGCGAGATTTGTGCAAGAAATTGTAAGAGGAGGGAATATTTGCAGCGAAAGAAGAAACATCAGAATCGAGAAGCCAGGTTTCAGTTATACACAAAATAGAGAGATTGAATGAAGAGATTAAATTACAGATCGGAAGAGTTTTATTTCTGCAGGAACGAATGTTAAGAAGCCCAATGGAAAGATTGAAGGACGGGATGTTGGAGGGAAAGTAATAGGGGTAGCAACAGTAGAGTGAGAGGAGTGGTGAGAAAGGGGAAGTAGTCAAGCCTGAGAAGAAGCAACAGGAGAATCATCAGTCGCAGTGCGGAGGCGAAGATAATTACGCACACCGATGAATGAAGGGCAAGAGGAGCTGAAAGACGAGTGGGAGTGAGGACGTCCTGCCTGAGCACAGTTGCGGCATTTAGCTGCCCCAGTACGATCACATTGAGAGGACCGATGAGGACCTGCACAATGTCCACAAGATTCAGGGTGATTACAGTGGATGGCCTTGTGGCCCAGACCAGCACAGCGGAAGCAGCGAGCTACCCAGAAGCGGTCGTACACCGCACACGACTGCAAGCCCACGAACAACCGGTCTCCCATAGAGCGGATCAGAGATCGGCATTTCGGTGACAAAGAAAACACCGCATGAACGCCTGAGGTCTTGGGTTTCGTCAAGAAAAGCAGATGAAGTTCAGAGGACGAAACAGCCGACAGAAATGAATTTTTCCTCTTGAGGGAGGCGACTATATCTTCGGCTGAAATATCGACAGGCACATGCGCAAGCGTAATCCTAGGTTGCCGAGGAGAGTCCGCCGGAACACTGACGTCAGTATCGGGCAGCGCCGATCGAACGCAGTCAGCGGCACGCACAGCATCAGCAGACGAATTGCAGCGCAGAATAAGCCCACCGCTGGCAGTTGGGCGAGAACTTGCAACCGGGACATCCGCGAGTGCCGGAGCCATCGACTCAGCGACCACAGGAGAAGAGCCACGAGACTTGACAACGACAGTATAGGAGCGCACAGGGACTCTCTCAGTACCAGACAACGGATATGCAGAAATCGGCGGAGGAGAGACCGAGGCAGTCGCCAAGAAAGAAATTTTCGACTCTATGGAGGACAGCCGGGCACCGAAACCACCCACATTGCTGGCAATGTCAATGGCCAGCTTGGCGCGACCAATGCATGGAGAGCAAATCCAATTGATGGACTTCAGAGAGTCCAGTTTCACCCCCTGCAACGACGCGCACTTAGTGTGCGCCCATGAGTCACAGAGCGAACATGTGACACATCTCGTGGAGTCACCCCCGGCGGTCTTGCATATGACGCAGATGTCCGTGGTCATGGCGTAGGCGATGCGAAAGTCTCAATTGTGTATGCGGTTGAGGGTGCGCAAGGGTCAGGTGCAGACGCGCACACAAACAAATGAACCCACACACTAACACACTAGCAGACGCGCACACTGACCAATGAACCCACACACTAACAAAAGTGGAGGGGGAGATGTTATCATACACACATACACGGACGCAACGCAAAATGAGGCCACGGATCACCAGCACGGCAGAAATTAGGGAGCAAATAAAAACACGTCCGAACGCGAGGAAGGCACACTGAACACTGATTCACTAACCATAAACAACGCACATAATACCATAACGACGCGAATTATATAAATAACAAAATACGACAACCTCCTATCGTAGAAAAGGACACTGTGTCCTTATCGAGTTAACCAAGACACAAACACAAATACTGTACAGCGAAACAGAGAGTTGGTAAAATTACACATAAAACAAAAACATGAGGGAATGGAGATGGAATAGAAAATGATACGGGCACGGGGCGCTAGTAGCGAATGTAATCGGGGAACTGTTTTTGCCTTCGCGAACGGCTCGAACGGCGGAGTTGTGCCGTACTGTCAGGACGCTGCTCGTTCGTGGATCTGTCTTGTTCATCATAAACTGACTGCGTCTCACGGTGGGGCATACTTCCCTCAAGAGTACATCGCTCCTGTTCCAGTGGAGAATCACGAGCAGCGGACGGATCATCACAGCCACCAGATTGAAAAGAAAAGCGAGCCGTGGGCGTATTTGCATCATCTGGAGTTATCTGCGACAATGAATCAGAAACATGACTTTCGATGTTATTGGATTTGAAGGAGGATTTTGAAGGAGAAAAGTACGAAGCTGTCACTTTTATAACTATGCCCGACCTATGTTGTGATATCGTACTAGGCCGACCATTTTTGCAAATGCATGAAAAAGTGTCGCTGAAGTTTGGTGGCAGCCGACCTCCATTGAATATCTGTGCTGCAGCTCCGGCAAAGTTTGCACCTGTGCAACTGTTCCAGAATCTCTCTCCCGGCTGCTCTCCTATAGCTGTGAAGTCGCGAAGATACTCCAATGCAGACAAGACGTTAATAGATGCTGAGTGTGAACGCATGCTGAATGAGAACGTGATTTAATCTAGTCATTCTCCTTGGAGAGCACAAGTAGTTGTGGTGTCAAATGAGCGAAAACGCAGACTTGCTGTCGACTTTTCTCAAACTATAAACAAGTACACCCAATTGGACGCTTTTCCGCTGCCACGTATCGACGACATCGTGAATGAAATCGCCAAATACAACATTTATAGTGTAATTGACCTCAAACATGCGTACGACCAAGTAGAAATTGTGGAATCTGACCGGCCATACACTGCCTTCCAAGCCGGAAATAATCTGTACCAATTCAAGCGTATTCCGCAGGGGGTTACTAATGCCGTGGCATCATTCCAGCGAACCATTTCAACTTTCATCAAGACCAATCGTCTTGAATGTACATTTTCATATCTTGATGATATAATTGTCTGTGGGACGACGCAAGAGGAGCATGATCTGAACTTGTCTCGCTTCATGGAAGCCGCTAAGAAGCATAATCTAGTCATCAACAAGTCCAAATGCAAACTATCTCAAAAGTCCATACACGTTCTGGGATATCTTGTGCAGAATGGTTCGCTGCTACCGGACCCGGCAAAACTGCAAGGACTGATAGATTTGCCAGTGCCAAACAACCTGAAATCACTCAAGAGAATGGTCGGCTTCTTCGCCTATTATTCCAAGTGGATTCTAAACTACTCGTCTAAAATTCACACACTCATTGATGCTAAATTCCCTTTGAATGTACTTGCCATTGACGCTATCAATGCTCTGAAAAATGACATTTCGAATGCTGTTCTTATGGCCATTGATGATCGTGAGCCATTCGTAATTGAAACTGATGCCTCAGAGAAGACAATTGCTGCTACACTGTTACAAAAAGGCAAGCCTGTTGCATTCTTTTCACGCTCGCTAAATCGCTCCGAACTGGGACATCACATTGTTGAGAAAGAAGCTCATGTGATCATTGAGTCCGTCCGGCGTTGGATAGATTTCCTTGCCTGCCGCCATTTCACCATCATTACAGACCAAAGAGCGGTATCATATATGTTCGATACAAAAACGAAAGGAAAAGTGAAGAATGACAAGATCCTACGGTGGCGATTGGAATTGACGTCGTATACATTTGACATCTGCTACCGTCCAGGGAAAGAAAATGTTGCTGCTGATACTCTCTCTCGCTCGCACTGCCTCTTCACATGTGCTGGTGTTGACCTGAAGAAAGTGCACAACAACCTGATTCATCCAGGTGTTCAACGTATGCTACACTTCGTACGTTCGAAAAATCTTCCATTTTCTGTCGATGAAGTGCGTACTGTAGTGTCACAGATTCAGGTATGTGCAAAACTCAAACCACGTTTTTACAAACCACCAGAGTGCAGCCTCATAAAATCCACT
Organism: Sacculina carcini; assembly: GCA_916048095.2. Taxonomy (NCBI): domain Eukaryota; kingdom Metazoa; phylum Arthropoda; class Thecostraca; family Sacculinidae; genus Sacculina; species Sacculina carcini. The sequence continues at coordinate 3,947,427 of OU696576.1, read as the reverse complement.
TCTCCTTTTGAACGTATCTCCATCGATTTTAAAGGTCCACTACCTCGTTCTCCTTCTGGCAATTCGTACATTATCACAGTGGTTGATGAGTTCTCACGGTTTCCGTTCGCTTTTCCCTTCAGAAATGTTGATTCTTTCACAGTTATCAGCCAATTGTCTCAATTGTTTTCGATTTTCGGTCTCCCAGAAGTTGTCCATACGGACAGATGTGCTTGTTTCACGTCTGATTCGTTCAAGTCATTCCTTCGAGACCGTGGCGTCACATTGAGTCATACTTCTCCTTACCATCCACAGGACAACTCCCAATGCGAACGCTATAATGGGATTATCTGGAATAATGTGCGTCTAGCCCTTGAATCTCGTAAGTTGCCCCCTTGCCGTTGGGAGGAACTCATCCCAGATTGCCTCCATTCGATCAGATCACTTCAATGTACGACCACTAATTCGACTCCACACGAGCGCGTGTTCAACTTTACTAGAAAGTCTTCCTGTGGCAATTCATTGCCCTCCTGGCTGTGCGAACCCGGACCTGTGTATATGCGTCGTCATGTGCGGCATTCAAAACAAGAACCACTGGTGGATCAAGTTGAGCTAATAGAAACACACCCCAAATTCGCCCGTGTGAGATTATGTAACGGGAGGGAATCTACTGTTGCGTTGGAGGATTTAGCTCCTATACCACCTGTAGAACCAAGCAATAACATCGAAAGACATGTTTCTGATTCATTGTCGCAGATAACTCCAGATGATGCAAATACGCCCACGGTTCGCTTTTCTTTTCAATCTGGTGGCTGTGATGATCCGTCCGCTGCTCGTGATTCTCCACTGAAACAGGAGCGATGTACTCATGAGGGAAGTATGCCCCACCGTGAGACACAGTCAGTTTATGATGAACAAGACAGATCCACGAACGAGCAGCGTCCTGACAGTCCGGCACAACTCCGCCGTTCGAGCCGTTCACGAAGGCAAAAACAGTTCCCCGATTACGTTCGCTACTAGCGCCCCGTGCCCGTAATCATTTTATATTACATCTCCATTCCCTCATGTCTTTGTTTTATGTGTAATTTTACCAACTCTCTATTTCGCTGTACAGTATTTGTGTTTGTGTCTTGGTTAACTCGATAAGGACACAGTGTCCTTTTCTACGAGAGGAGGTTTATTTTGTGCGTTGTTTATGGTTATTGCTGCGTCGTTGTTTATGGTTGATCGTTTCTGAAATTTACATCGAATAAAGCCTAGTGCAAAGGTTTTTTTCTACATATTTCTATGACACCTTATACCAATGAATTCCTCTCTATTATAGACTCTCACGCATTATATTTTTATCCGCGTGTTCCTACGCATACTGCCGGTCACATCTTAGACTTAATTATTTCACCTCCGTCTCATCACTCTGAACCATCCCTACCGGTTGTCACTGTTCTTCCCCCTGATACAAAATTTACCGACCACAGCCTCCTTCTAACTTCCATTCCGCTTCCTTCCGTCACTTCTTATACCAAAACCATCTCTTTCCGTGATTACAGGGCATACAACCCAGAACGTTTTACCGCTTATATCCACCATTATCTATCTCCTGCATATTTGCATCTTCTTCCCACTAAACTTGAATCCTTCTTCAATTCTCAGCTTACGCTTATTGCTGATCAAATTTTTCCACTCCGCAACATTCGTGGTATTAAACGGCCACCACCATCTCCCTGGTCCTCACCATTCCTGGTCTCACTCCAGCGCTCCCAACGTCGACTAGAACGACGCTGGAGACGCACCCGGTCTCCTACTGATTGGTCTGCATTCACTTCTTTTCGCGCTCATTACATTTCCTCTGTCCGTGCTGCAAATTAATCATATTACTCTAATCACATACCATCACTATTATCTTCCCCGAAATCACTCTGGTCAACTCTTAACTCTCTTCTAGGTCGTAAACTGAATCTTCCTGCGTCCACCAGCACCTGTTTTGATTTTGCCGAATTTTTCAACGATAAGATCGTCGCTTTACGCACATCTCTTCCAATATATACAAACCGCGTCCTTCCCCCTGCCCCCGTATCTGGTTCATTTACTGCTTTTAGCCATATACCAATATCCACCACAACACGTCTCATCACTAACACCAAAAAATCATTTTGTTCTTCAAATCCAATTAATTTTTCCATGGTATCTTCCTCTCTCCACCTTCTGGCTCCTATTCTGACACACCTTATAAATGCCTCTTTCCTTCATGGGACTTTTCTTACCAGTAAAAATGCCATTCTCATTCCTATTCTCAAAAAACCTTCCCTTGACCCAAACATTCTAAAAAGTTACCGACCAGTTTCCCTTCTTCCATTTTCATCCAAAATTCTTGAGTCTGCTGTGACGCCGGTTGCTGTATTTAACCACGTCACTGTCAGTGATTATGAGCGGCTGGTTAATTTCGCCACATGCAATAACCGATCAGAGTTTTAGTTGTATTTACCACACGAGAACACAATGACACAATACAAATATATACAAAATACAAGTGCAATATACAAAATACAAGTGCAATATACAAAATACAGACACGCGCAACGGAAAACACAAGTGGGGCAATACGCAGCCGGCAACGGTGCTACATAAACGCGGCTTAACTAATAGTATAATATGCGTGTAATAATGGGCAATAGCGGGCAAGGAACGAGTGAGCAGCAGAAATACACACCTTGCTCTAGCGTCTTGACACCCGAATTTCACCAAGTGAACAGTTCAGACGAGACACACGATTCGCACGGTTGACAATACACGTCTGTTTTCGCTTGCTGTCAACCGGCAGCTTTATCGATCCCCCAGTCACGTGATAATCACGATATCACCAGCAAACACTGTGAACGTGATCACATGACCCACGGTGGTGATCCCGTGCCACAGGACAAAGACTACTCACTCAGGGCATGCCTCGGGCCAACGCGTGAAACGATCAACCATAGTTAAAATATACTGACAACCACTGGAATAGGGCAATGGGCCAACTATATCAACGTGTATGTGCTCGAATCGAGGCGAAGGAAGCCGGAACTGGGCTGGAGAGGAATGATTATGGCGCGTAAATTTGGATTTTTGACAATGAACACAGTGTTTTGTCCAAGATGTAATATCCCTACGCATGTTTGGCCAAACATATCTCTCTGAGACTTATTTGAGTGTTGCAGCTCTTCCTGGGCGAGAAAGGTTGTGTAGCGACTGAAAAATGGCTTTGCGCATTTCCACTGGAAACAGGGGACGGGGCTTATCCTGGGAAGTGTCACATACTACGGCTGTGTCTGAAAGGGCTGGAAAACTAATCCTTTCTAATTTCAAACTTCCGGGTGTATTAATCAGCTCAGGGTCGCGCTCTTGTGCATCTGCTATGGTTTGTGTAATAAACGCACACACGCTCAACTCGCACAGCACAGTATCTCCTCCAACAGACAAACCACCAACCCGACTCCTCGCTCACACCGTGACACACACACACACACACACACACACACACACACACACACATACGCACAAAGCCTCACCCGCCGCAGCAACCAATCAGCAGCGAGCCGGCCACTCGCCGCCGCCGCGGGCATGAACAATTCACGGCGTAACAGTCATACTAGTACATACATACATACATACAAACATAGTACACAACACGAGCACAAACGCGAATAACACACACACACACACTAACATTCCATTCACGTAACACTACATGCACACCTGGCTTCAAGAGCCAACTAAACGTTTAAATCTACAAGATGCGGTAAAGTGGAAACGCTGCACAGACAAACATGCGGTAAAGTGGAAACGCCATTGTATGACGAATGACAATAACAATGACAAATGCGTGTCGACTGAACACGCACTCACACGCATACTCACACGCACTCACAAAATAGCATGAACATCAATATTCAAATAATTGACGCGGCGCAGGATTGGCCCGTAATAAACGCACAGCAGAGCGACTAGGCAAGTCATTCGGTTGTTCACTCATCTGCACCGGTACAACAACTCTTTCAGGCTGAACTGCAGCAGGCGGAACTGTGACGAGAGCCGGACGACGCTCTTCTTCCTGCTGCTGCTGCTGCACACCAGGCGGCACAATGACAGCCACGCGTCGATTGCACGGCCTCAGACTTCTCACGTGACGAGGCACTCCGTCGACTCCGACGCTGAGCTGAGAGGTCACACCAGTCACAGTGCCGATGTGTGACCTGGTGTGACAACTTGCAACTCGCTGCCGAACCCACACAACATCTCCAAGTTTGAACTTACAGCGCACAGAAGCGTTGTTAACTTGAGCGTTGCCAGAATGTGACGGCGTCGGGATTGGCCGCGACCGCACACGATATTTATATATCTGCATGGCAGGCGCGGAACTGTCTATGCGGCTGTCCTTTGGAGTCATGTTGTACCAATGTACAGCTTCCGATACAGAACAGTTCGACCTAGCAGCGATTGTTTTGATGGTGCGATGGCTGCGCTCAGCGATGGCATTTCCAGTGGGCTCATATGCGCACCGAAAAATCAAATTGACACCCCATTTTTCGAGCATGTTTTTGAAAGCAGCGCTGCGAAACACAGTTGCATTATCGGCCAGAACTTCCGCTGATGGACCGCGCTCATAAAAAATGTTATCCAATTGCAAGATGACATTCACACTGTCTTGCTGTCTCAGGTGACGCCACAGTGAGAATCGCGACGGGCCACAGTCGATCACAGTGAGGTAATGGTAAAGCCCCGCGTGCGTCACGTCGATGGCCAGACGATGCCAGTTGCGCTTTACGTGCAGCTTGCCTGCTGCCCACCGCACAGGAGCAGGATCAACTGACTGGCATGCATCACAATTTCTCACCACCGTCTGGGCCATACTTCTGCTCACACACGGGTCTTTCTTCTTCGAGAAATACAGTGTTCGCCTCACACCAGGGTTACCAGAGGCCTCATGCACGGCTCGCACGACAGCGAGAGGATCATGCGGTGAAGTACACGGTTCTGCCGCTGCTGCTGCCACTGACACGGCTGCATTAGGTAGCTTTCGCAGCCAGGCGGTGGGCACACGAGGCAGCTGGTCCGCCAGATTGCAACTTGAGCTGACGAATGCGACGTTAACGTCCAACTGGTACTCCGCCACCAGAGACGTGAGAACAGACAACCTCCTGCGAATAAGCATTTCACTGGCGGCTTTTGTTTGAAGTCTCGATTGCCCACTCAATGCGTTGCTTATCCAGTGGAAGACTGTGCGGGAATCAATAACTAGACGGAGTTTTTTCAGCTTCCAAATAAGCGCCAGGTTCGCACCTTTGACATCAGCATCGAGTTCCGCCATATTAATATGAGCCGCATCCTCAGTGCGCAGCCAGCATCAGTCTTCAATCGCTGACCCGCCGATCTCCAATACCGCACACATGGCCAATGAGCTAGCATCGGTCCAAACAGTGGCTTCTCCATCAACCACATCCCAGCGTCCAGTTGCAGGATCAGCTTCTTTCACACGGGCCAATATTTCCTCCAGCATTTTGCGGACTTCTCCACCGTCACACAGCTGGTCATCCCAGCTTGCAGTTGCAGCATTTGCTCGACGCTTGATGTATGCTGCCGCCACACGCTGCCAGCCACACACTGGCATGTGCCCTGTCAGTTTGCCACAAACTGAAAACACGTTCCGCCGTGTGAGAACATCCGGTATGTCACCAACACAGTTGTCACGGCGCCAACGCAGATGACGACCATGGCTGTCCACTCTGACACCAAGGACACGAGCGCCGTCTCGCAGTCGCTCAGGAGCTTTGCACACGAGGCCGTATTTTTCCAGGTGTACAACCACCTTGTCCGCACCAACCACATTCGCGTTCACAAGCACATCGTCGATGTAGGAAGACGTACCCTGAAACACAGTCCGGTCCTGTTTCAACACAGTCTCCAGTACGGCTTGCATCACCAATGGGGCGACGTTGAGACCGAATCCGAGTCGCGTGAGACAAAAACGGCGGCCCTCGAAATTGACGGTTTGAAAAGGCCACAAGTCAGAGCTCACGGCGATTTGCAAATAAGTCTTTCTCAAATCGATCAACACCGCACTGCCTCCAACACGTCTCCACAGGCGAATTTTGTCGGCACAAACGTCACTGTTGGCAGTGAATGGATTTATTAACTCATTGAGCTCTCTGAAGTCAAGGACTGGCCTGGTTTTTTGCTTATTATTTTGAACGACAGCCATTAGAGCAGGGGTTCCCAACCGGTGGGTCGCGACCCCCTGGGACCGCCTGAAAAATGATTCATTCGTCAAAATTTGCAAACAAAATCCATGTTATGAACACCTGATGATTTTTTTTCCGAATACATTCAATAACGATGGCATTAAATAATTGAATGTGATAAGAATTTAGTATGAAGGTGTTTTCTAACTTATCTTATTGTTTTACTGGGGGGTCATGGAGCCCTCCGTATTTGTCCAGGGGGTCGCGAAGGTTGGGAACCCCTGCATTAGGGGAATTAACGCCTTCGCAGGTCCGTGCTCTCGTTCATCATATCGTTGCAGCCAGCCACGCTTGATCCAGCCCAATACTTCTCTACGGTATTTCATTCGAACACTGTGATTCATGGCGTATTCACGAACTTTGTTTTTAGAGCACCTCGTCGCCGTCCGTCCGCCCATTTCCACGCAGCTGTCCACTGTTTCTTGTCAGCACTTTGCTGTAAAGTCTTGTCGTTCAATGACAAGGTCGGTCAGTTTACCTGGCATTCCAACAGAAGCATCAGCCGCTCCAGCCGTGTACTGAGTTCCTGTTGTAGTGTCACAATGTATACCAAGTCTCACATTACCCTCGCCACTGATGCACACACCACCGTAGGACGATATGCCATTCATACCCAACACAAATTCAAAATTCAACGGTTTGAAGCTGACAACCATGGCTCCAACAAATTTTGGTGAATGAGCAGCACTTTGTAAGCATACCATTGCCCTGCCAAGACTCCTATGCTTGGTGCCGTCTACAGTTACAATAGTGCAAGCATATGGTTCCCATGAACCACAGCACGACTGATGAATTATACACTTGGAACAGCCTGAGTCGACGAGTACAAATTTCTCACAATCATTTACTCGCATGAGTGTCGTGGGTAACGCGTCATTGGCAAACGAGAAGACGCCGACGCTCACGCGTCTTCTCGCTGTCCGTTTCCCGAACATTGTGCAGCAAAATGGCCTTTAACGCCACATTTAAAGCAGTAAATATTTCTCGGCTCATGACGGCTATTATAACGCGTATTTGACTTGTGGCTTTTCTCACTCAACTGATTGCACGTTTGTGCGCATTTGACTGACTGTTCTTTGGTAGCATTGACACAGGAACAACTGCCACAATGGCGGTCACTCGTCACTGAGGTGGAACAAGACATACCTGCAATGGCGGCCTCTTCGTCAGCCAATATTCCGCGAGCGCTCTCCACCAGCTGAGACACGGTCATTCCTGGTATTCGAGCGTTGGCACGGATTGTTCGACGCACGTAGTCGGGCAGACCGTGGACGAAAGTGCTGTTTATCGCTGCTTCCTGCAGTCCACCAGCGAACTGAGCGAGTCGTTTTATATCCGCAAGATACGCGTCAACCGGTTCTCCAGACTGTAGCCGACGCGTCACCAGCTGATCATAAGCAGAAAAAGAATCGACCTCGAACGCCTTCACCAACGCTCGCTGAACTTGATCCATATCAAGTTTGCTTTGATCCGAAAGCTGGTCATACACTCGGTATGCATTTCCTGTGAGTCGAAGTGGTATGACGGCAGCAACAAACGAAACGTTGTACAATCTGCATATCCAATGCAACTTGCTGAACCATTCAGACACGGAACAATCATCATAGCCTCTAAACTCCGGAATAAGTTTGATGCCAAACGCCATCGCACCAGGAGCAACACTCTCAGACTTGGACATTGAGCCGAAATAGCTTGTAATAAACGCACACACGCTCAACTCGCACAGCACAGTATCTCCTCCAACAGTCAAACCACCAACCCGACTCCTCGCTCACACCGTGACACACACACACACACACACACACATACGCACAAAGCCTCACCCGTCGCAGCAACCAATCAGCAGCGAGCCGGTCACTCGCCGCCGCCGCGGGCATGAACAATTCACGGCGTAACAGTCATACTAGTACATACATACAAACATAGTACACAACACGAGCACAAACGCGAATAACACACACACACACACACACTAACACTCCATGCACATAACACTACAGTTCGCATATTCATTCCTGATGAAGCGGCGACGGAACATACCCGCGAGAGAGCGTCAGACACTACATTATCCTTACCACTGATATGACGGACGTCAGAAGTGAATTGGAGTATAAAGTCTAGGTGGCGTTGCTCACGAGGTGAATGTTTGGAAATCGGTGCATTTACGGCATGTACTAGCGGCTTGTGATCAGTCAAAATTACAAACTCACGACCTTCTAAGTACTGGCGAAAATGGCGTATTGACAAGTAGACTGCTAGAACCTCGCGGCCAAGTGTACTGTAGGTGGTTTGTGCTGCATTTAACTGTTTTGACCAGAAAGCTAACGGCTGCCAGACACCACCAGATAGCTGTTGCAACACATCACCAATACTCGTGCCACTAGCATCAGTGAACAAGCCAAGTTGTGCTGACTCATTTTGGTGGTCCAGGGCTGTGGCGGAACTGAGCGCACTCTTACTCTGATCGAATGCGCTTTCTGCCTGTGTGGTCCATAGCACGGGAACTTTCGAGCGTTTGGCGTTATTTACCCAGAGACGATGGAGAGGAGCGAGAAGAGCAGCGGCGTTCGGCAAGAAGCGATGATAGAAATTAATCATGCCTAAATACCGGCGCAACTGTTCGTGCGTGACTGGCCGCGTGTACTCGGAAATAGCCTTTGCTGCATCGTCATGTGGCAAAATACCGTTCTCATTTATCTTGTGCCCCAAAAATGTTGTCTCTGGCTTACCAAATATACATTTGTCTATGTTGATTTTTATACCATGAGAATGCAGGCGTTCAAAATCTGCGGTGAGGTGTTGTAGGTTTTCAGCTTCAGACCTACTAGCGACCAGGATATCGTCGATATACACGAAAATAAAGTCGAGACCGCGCAGTATGGTGTCCATCAGACGCTGCATTGTTTGCGCGCTGTTGCGCAAGCCGAACGGCATTCGCAGCATCTCAAATAAGCCAAATGGTGTTGTTATAGCCGTTTTCGGGATGTCGTCGGGATGAACAGGTACCTGATAAAACGCCTTCACTAAGTCAATTTTGGAAAAGATCCTTGTTCCATGCAGAGCTGCTGTGAAATCCTGTAAATAGGGTATTGGATACCTGTCAGGAACCGTTACCTTATTTAGGGCTCTGAAATCGCCGCACGGCCGCCATTGGTTATTACGCGCTTTAGGCACCATATGCAGTGTAGAAGCGTACGGACTTCGGATGGGCCGGATAATTCATTGATCGAGCATACGCATAAACTCTTGTTTAGCTATTTTAAACCTAGCCGCATCAAGTTTACGCGGGCGGCAAAAGACTGGTTTTCCTCGAGTCTGTATATGGTGTACAACTCCGTGTTTAACCTCATTGGAAAGAGCAGGGGACAATAAGCTTGGAAATTTTGACAGTATGTCAGCATAAGCTTTGTCATGATCTTGTGCGCAAACGGAAATGCTGAGTGACTCTCGGCAGTTGTTACCTGTGGTTCTAAGACCTGTTTCAGAATCTACCAGCTGGCGTGCGCGAGGAATAACAGTCAGATTATGGTGCAATAAAAAATCAATGCCGATAATAGCGATATCGATATCAGCTATTATAAAAGTCCAGAGAAAATTTCTTCTGAGACCCAGTGACACATGAGTGAAAAAATCACCGTATGTATGAATTGTTGATTCATTTACGGCCTACAAAACCAATGGTGATCGCGGTGGGTGTGCAAGTGTACGGTTGCGGAGTAATTTTCCACTTGAGAGGCAATAAACTGAATTGAGCTCCCGTGTCTATTAATAAATTGCACCCTGTTGCCGGATCATGCACAAAAAACGGTGAATTGATGTTGTCGCCGTGTGAAGATGCGGGTAGTGTAGGCGACGCTGTGTCTCACCCGCCCGCTAGTTTAAATTATACGCACAGGGTTTCACACACGTACGTGCGTTATCGCCAAATTTGTGGTGATACCAGCAGAGTCTTTCGTATGCATGTGCGCTCTGCGTTGATTGTTTCTCCGGCGATTTTGACATGCCTGGAGAGTTGGTTCGCTGGTTAGGCTGCCGTTTTTGTGGTGATCTTACACGACTCGCTGACCTATCACGATGTGACAGTCTTCCGAGCGTGCGTTGTATCTCCATCAATCGCTGTTTAATATCATCCAGCTCCTGTTTGCTCTGCAGGGCTTGCGGACAGCCACAGTCAGTCTGCTGCACGGCGTTGATAGCGGCGTTGGCGCGCGGTACGGCAGAAATCACTCTGTCTGCCGTGCCTGCCAGAGTCTCTAGCGACGTATCGGCAGGGAGAAATTGTAAAAACGGCGCTACTGCCGGTGGCATAGCCTTTAGAAAGATTTGCCGTACTAGCGGAGATTCTTCCTCTTTCAGATATGGAGACGTGATTTCCCGCATGTGTCGCAGAAGCTGTGTGGGTCGGCGGTCGCCGAGCTCTTGCGACTCTAGCAAAGAGCGCAGTTTTTCCTCGGTTGTCGTACCTAAGCGGGCCTGGAGTGCTTCGCAGAGTTTCGTATATGCGTCAGCTGGTGGCTGCCTAATCATGTCAATGAATTCCATCACATGATGGGGAGGCAGCAGGGACGCAGCAGTCTGAAAACGCAATGATTCATCGGTGATCCTAGCCGTGGCGAAATACAAATCCAACTGTATTATCCAAATATGTGGGTGGTTTTCGACGAACGGCGGAGGAGGACCCATAATGGCTGGAGGTTGGTTGGCAGTGTCGGCACGAGGCGCCGAGGTATTGCCGTCCATTATAACGAGGCCGTGCCAAACAAGAACGCGCGCGAACAACAAGATACGCACCTACGCAATTCACTGATACCAAGATCGAGCAAATAGTGGCAAGAACATACACCTGCAAGAATAAGTACTGTCAACAATGAGAACCGGCATGAATATGTACCGACAAAGATAGGTACCGACAAAAACAATCACTTGCAAAAAATAAGTACCGGCAAGAACAAGCACTGCAAAGATAAGTACCGGCAAGAACAAGCACTGCAAAGATAAGTACCGGCAACTATAACTACCGGCAAGAACAAGCACTGCAAAAATATGTACCGGCAACAACAAGCATTGCAAAATTATGTACCGGCAAAAAGGTGCGCACACGGCAAGCGTCCAAGTGAGAGAGAGAGGAGACACTCCCAATTCAGTGACAGTGTCACATATAGTACGCATCAAAGTTGAAGATGTTTACAACAAAAACAAGACGTACATAAGAAGGTATCACAAAATAAATTATATAATACAAAGAGAAAGGAACACTTAAGTAAAAATAATAACGCACAGGGTTGAATACGGCGCGGTCGCTACACCACCTCCCCCCTATCTATAAATTTCTATCTATCTATAAATTTATATCTAAATTTCACAAGAATTGATTCCCTATAAGAATTCTCACAAATTTATCGGTGTGATTTTAGATAAATCGTGGACCATGCGCGAACATATTTTACACATGAAGAAAAGATGCGAACAAAGGTTGAATGTTTTACGAGCAATTGCAGGAAATAATGTAGCAGGCGCCAGTCGCGTCATTCTTCAAAAGGCATACAAGTCCTTGATCTTGCCAGTGCTGGACTATGGGGCTCAGGTGTACATGTCGACAAGCCCTTCTGCACTGAGCACTCTGGAGCCTGTACAAAACGAATGTCTCCGCATCATCACTGGAGCGCTTCGTACAACACCAGTGGAAGTGTTACGGGCTAGTACAGGTATTGCTCCTTTATCAACACGTCACAAAAAACTGGCTATCAGATATGCATTGAAAGCTTACTACAACAACACGCACATTTTGAAGCCATTTTTTAATTTTCACCCTGAACATTCGGGCATCCCATCTGTTTTTACGAGAAGAAACCGCATTTTTGCAAAAACATTTAGCAGACGTGTTTTATCCTACATTGACGAATTCAGTATCGCTCTACCGTCGGCTGACTGCGCTGCACGGGAAAACATTACGCATGCCCCATGGAGGCTATCAGTACCGAGGGTCAGCCACTTGTTCTCAGAGCCAAAAGATTTCGTACCACCTGTTGTCGTCCAGTCCTTGACAACAGAGCTGCTTCACAAGTTCCGTGATTTTGTTCACATATATACCGACGGTTCGAAAGACAACGACAGAGCCGGATGTGCCGTCTATATTGCAAATTCGAAGGAACATGGTACATGGGGCCACCTTAGAGTGGTAATAGTGCTTGCACTCTTCCCATGCTACTGGATTTGCCTGTAATTAATTGATAATAAAAAATACAACCGATGAGACAACACACCGATATAGACTTCCATCCTACGTCTCCGTATTTCATGCTGAGCTATTTGCCATTTCCAGGGCTCTATACATAGCGGAAGAATACCATTACAGCAAAACACTGATTTTGACAGACTCTAAATCTTCACTGGAATATATCTCTCATCTCATGGACCATGATCCAGTGCACGAGCAAATCCCTAGCTTATATAGTCGGATCGTACGCACAGGCAACTCTTGTGTATTTGCATGGATCCCAGGGCATATGGGGATAAGTGGGAATGTTGAGGCCGACCTCCAATCTAAAGAGTCGTTGCAAGAAACCGTCATCACTCCATATCCATTCAACAGGACCATGGTGAAGCAATTGGCGGAACCATTCTTCATTAAACATAAAAAATGCGAATGGGAAGCAAAACGCAACCGATATTTTTACGGCAAGATGGCTGACTCAGGTCACTGGTTAGATATTGGAATACCCCGTGAACTAGAAAAGAAGCTAGCGAGATTGCAGTTTGGCCACTCATACCTGACCCAAGCTCATCTTTTAGAGGGAAGCCCACCTCCACAGTGTGAAAGATGCGGTGTTCGCCTAACAGTGGAACATATCCTGTTGGAATGCGGAAAATACGCTGTGGGCCGCAGACCACTAATTTCGTATTGCGACTCCCGTGTCATCGATTTTAGCATCTCAAACATTTTAGACTGCACTCAGCTTGACATTATAAAATTGGTATTAAGTTTTCTACAAAAATACGATCTGCTAATGAAAATATAGCATTTATATAGTGGTCGATATTTTATTGCTTTTACCATTTGAGCTTCATTTATTTCTGTTCGGCATATTTATGAAATTTTGCTTGGTTCTTCCAGAGATTTCCGTTATAACTATATCATTTCTAATCATTTTCTCGAATCCAAAATCCGTCTGAATACAATTGTGGCGCGAAGGAATCACGTTCTGGTTCGTCATTGGAGGGCGTGAAATGGTCGTGATCGGCCGAAACGCCAACAACAACAACAACAACAACCCTATCTATAGCGGACCGGTCGGTGTACTGGACGGCAGGAGCGCATGTATCGGTCTGCATTGTCTATGACCAGCCCTGTCGCCGACACTGGACAGCCGGGGGCGCTCGGCAGTGCCGCATGTGCTCGGCGGTCGATGACAGCGGTCAATGGCGGCACAGGTGTCGTGACGTTCAGCTGCAGTGGGAGGGAGAAACTGCGTCGATGAGTCGCAGCGCGCCGTTTCTGATAACCGGGTCGTGCCGGAATCAAGTGCACGACAGGGGCGTTGGCGAATACCACTGCCTTTACCGTTGCTGCCGTTGGCCGAGTTATCCGGAGAATGGACTTCGGTGCGCGCGTTTCAATCACCGGAGCGTCCGGCAATGAACTCTCGGAGTCTCTCGATGGTCGACTGATGGCATCGTGTGGTGCCTGGCTGTCTTCCCCCGGCGTCGTTTCCAGGTGAGCAGGAATACAGCGGTCAATGCTCACGCGGGTTTGAAAAGTGCCGCTTCGGGTGGTCAGTGTCTTGTCGTCGCGGTCGGCCAGACTGGATGGACCACGGTAGACAGGCGACAGGCCTGAGTGGCCGTCGGCGCGAACAAAAACGTGCGTGCACGAGCGCAACGCTGGTGGCACGTGCGACTGACACTGTGTTTGGCATGGCGACGTGGGGCGTCTGACGTCTGATATGTCCTTGTTGCAATATCCATTGTTCACCAAGACTTGTGTGATTTGCTCGAGCTCGTTGTGCGTCAATTTCCATGATGAACAATGTGTCAGGGCACGTCGGACGTACGCATAAATCGTGGAGCGTAAGTATCTTTTCGGACACTCGCTCTGACCATTCAGGCACAAACCTGCGTTTCTGGATTTGGTGCAAACACTGGTGATTGTTTGTCCACCGTCAACTAGCACATCGAGGAATGCCAAACGATCATTCTGCGCACATACTTTGGTGAGTTTAAGTGATTGCTCACTTTCAAGTGCCAATTGCAGGTGTTAAATTTCATTCGGTGATGTGACTCTGATAAATATTCCATCAACATACCGACAGTATATTGCCGGTTTGCTGTTTTTGAGCACATTCGTCTCCGCTGCACCCATGGAGAAACCAGCGAAAAGAACACCCAAGGCACTACCCATCGCTATTCCATCCACCTGCTGGTATAGCTGCCCAGTGGGACTGATGAAGGCAGCTTCATTGGTGCAGACACGCAATAGAGCACGCAATACTCTCTCAGGTGTTTTCAGTGGTTGCGTTTTGTCGCATCTGTACACGCGATCCATTATTATGTCGATGGTGCGGTCGACTGGGGCGTTTGTAAAGAGGCTTTCGACATCCAAAGATGCAATTATATCACCTTCCTGATTTTCTGTTCTCAATAATTCTAAAAAATCCCGCGAGCTGCTTAAGCTGTAATCAGACTGCACGTATGGTCGCAGGATTGGGTTCAGCTTTTTTGCAACATTGTAGGTGGCAGTCGGGATTTGCGAAATTATTGGTCTCAATGGATGACCAGGCTTATGCGTTTTGACGTTGCCATATACGTATCCAGGTGCGATTTCGCCAGTCAACGTGGTTAATTTGTGTGTGTCATCAGCTTTGTTAAACTGTTCGATCAGCCTGTTGAGTTTTTTCTTGATATCATCTGTGGGATTCTTGCGGATTTGTTTGAACTTTGTGCTGTCGATCAATATTTTCTTAATTTTTCTCAAGCAATCGTCTTTCTTCAGCACAACACACGATGAGCTTTTATCCGCACGGCGTATGACAATGTTTGGGTTGCTGCGTAGTTCGTTTGCGGCATTTCTCAGTCGTTTGCCAATTATTTGACTCTGATACGAGCCTCTAGTCTTGGTTGATTCTGCTAGAAGTAGGAAATTCAGTTAAGGTGTTGTCTTCAACTCACCTCGTTTTTCCGTCCGCTGTATGTCATCTAGCAGCACTTCAATCTCAACTCTCTTCTGATGTTGTTTGGCTTTAGTTGAGTAGTGGCAATTGAGGCAATTTTCATCAGAAAGATTCAAGAATGCTTCAGTTTGATGCGGAATATTCAACTTTCCTCCATTCATTCTGATAAGTTTTTTCTGCACTGTTGATCGTGCGCCCAACAATTGCTGCGCAACTTGTGCTGTTCAACAAGAATGTCGTGTTGTCGTTCAATATTATCTTTTAGGTCTGCTTTCTCTATCTTTAGGGAAGTTGTTGAGTTGTCTGAATAGAAGCGATCAGAAATTGGCTAGAGACATGGAATCGACCAAAAAGAAAATTGCTAAATGTGAAATAGCAATTAGTTAAATCTTGTTTGCAAGCGCGAAAAAATATATATTTATATATATATAGATATATATATATATATATATATATATATATATATATATATATATATATATATATATATATATATATGTGTGTGTGTGTGTGTGTGTGTGTCCGTATATGGTGATATGCACATCCAGGATGTCTAGTGCCACACACGGACACAATATTCACCCACTTTCCAGAAACATACTTATCGAGTTGTTGACTTATCGAGTTATGTTGACAATACATGAACATTTGCTGTATTGTACACCTTTACAATTGAATATTTTTCTTGATAGTGTGAGAATGTACCCTTTGGCTTATTGTACCTTTCTTGGCGGTTTCTGGCATAACACAAGTCTGTCAGCTTTGGTGTACGTTGTTATTGTTCCAGGCGTTTGTCATTGTTGTGTGATCTATAGTATCTTTAATTAATCTTGATTTCTTATGAATACAGCATCGTTATTATTGATCAACGATTAGTCATTCGTCTCGTTACGACATTAAATCAAGTTTAATTAAAGAGTTGTGGTCGCAAGGGACACAGCTTGAAGGAGTGCAGAGCGCCGCCAGCTGAGGGCAACAAAACAGCTTACGCCGTGAAGGAGAGAACTCGCTCGAGCGCACTACGGCTTGCGTGACTGTAGTATGTGTATGCATGTGTGTGTATGTGTGTGTGCATTGGTGCATGCATGGTGTGTGTGCATCATCTGGCTGTGCAACATGAGCTCACTGTTGCTGGGGTGTATGTGCGCGTGCAGCAGTTGACTGGTGTATAATTCCAGGTATGTCCTGTCCTTGCAAGTGTGATCGGTGATGACGCATGGTTAGTTGCTGGTGTGTAATGTCGTGTGAGTGTGAGTGAGTTGGTTGTAGGTTGTCGTTGTGTGTGGTTGTTGTGTCTGAATAAAGTGTTTTTGCGTTGTGCTCGTGCGTCTTTTGCAAGCTATTTCGGCTTTAAGTATTTTCGAGATGCTCTCTTCAGCTGCAGTGAAGTGCGATGGGGCACATTTTGATGCCCGGTTAGTAGAGGAGTTTAACGGCACCAGTGATGTGGTGGAGTGGCTCACCAGATCCGAGAAATTATGTTAAATGAGGGGTGTGTCAGTCTTGTCAATTGTGCCGCTGCGACTTACTGGCGGTGCTTCCGCTGTGTGGTCGCAGCTTCCTCAAGAGAAGCGGAGCGACCTTGCTGCTGTCAGAAGGGCATTGTATGATGCGTTTGCTCTGGATGAACACGCTGCCTACGAAGTCTTCACGAAGCGGAAGTTGAAGTGTGGCGAAGTACCGGATGTTCCTCGCAGATCTGCGAAGGCTGGCTACTTTGTTTGGCGGTGTACCAGATCGAACCTTGTTGTGTGCTTTGGTCGCGGGCTTGCTAGATTCCGATAGGCAAACGATCCGCGCGGCTGCCAGAACTGAGTGTCTATCTGTTGAAGACGTCCTCGTTAGAGCTCGTATGGTTCTGAGCGACCAGAAAGTCACAGAGACAGCTGCCAGAATATGCTGTGGCGCTGCTGTTGTCAGGGACAATGAGAGAAATGACACAGCTGCTGCCCGAGGGTCACGGACCTCGTGACAGCGAGAGCAGCGTAGACCCATATATTGTTGGAGTTGCGGAGCACGAGGACACATTGCCGGGCTGTGCCCGTTTCAGGGAAACGGATTGGGAGCGGTGCGTCGGCACCGGCATCCGCTCCCAGACACTGAATGTATGCACGGGTGCACTGCCAATTGTGAAGCTCCGCGTCAACGGTCGGATGTGTCAGTGTCTTGTCGACACAGGCTGCACTGACACTTTAGTGTATCGAAGTCGATGTCGGCGATGGAAGCCTGAACGTGTCATTTTGACAACATTGAGCGGCAGCAAATTTGTGTGTGAAGGCACTGGTTTCATTGAAGTGTGTTCAAGTGATGGCGGTAAGGTGCAATTGAAAGCGTTGGTGGCTTCTAGACCGTTGTTAAGCGTCGATGTCATCCTTGGATTGTCTGGCATTTCGGCTTTGGGCGGAGTTATCGTGACTTCGAACCATATCACTTTAGGTGGAACACTTGGATGTGCCATGACTAATGATGCTTCCGACAGTTTGGTGGAAGGAGAAAAGCACCGAAGTCAGCAGGTTGTTAGCGATGTGAGCCAGGATTGTTGTGAACCTGGACCGCTGCCGGATGTTGAGACGGCTGACTTCAGAGTCCACTTCAATTCCTCGAAGGCGAAATGAACCGTTGGTTGGAAGTGGGCAAATGATGTTGCACCAGTGGTCCTGAAGAACACCACGGCTATGTACGGAATGAGTGCTCCCGTCCGCGAAAAATTCAACTCTGAATTGAACACGTGGATAGACCGAGGTTGGCACATGATCGTGTCAAGCATGGCGATCCCCGTGGCTTGGTGCCGTTGATGGCAGTTGAGCAACGTGATGGTACACGGGTTCGTCCCGTGCTGGATTTCAGAGAGCTGAATGGCTACCTCTCTCCACACACTGCGGATGCAGAAGTGTGCGCGGATCAAATAAGGAAATGGCGGCGCCACGGAAGCAACGTTGCAGTTGTGGACCTGACGAGCGCTTATTTGCAAGTGCACGTGGAACCGAGCCTGTGTACCTATCAGACCGTTGAAGTGAATGGCTGTAGGTATTGCCTGACCAGGCTCGGCTTTGGTCTCAGCATCGCTCCATTAGTGATGAAGTTGATAGTCCAAACTGTTCTGGATCGCAATGCCACAATGAAAGGAGCCGTTTTGCCGTATGTGGACCACCTGCTGGTTGATGAGAACAGAGTCAAAGCGGAGTAAGTTGTCGAGCATTTCCGTCGTCATGGGCTCGAATGTAAGTCAATCAAAAAAATGATTGTCATTGAATGCTTCCTAAATATATTTGTAACTTGACATAATTTCCCAACATCATTTGCTCAATGATTTAGCTACTTCTACCGCTAAAATATTTACTGCTGAAATTATCATATTGTGGTGTATCATGTTTTGCATTGTTTGTATGTTTGCGGATATGTTAGTGTGTCCTGTCGTGTGTGTACGTTTCGCTCGTCTGTATGCGTGTCTGGTGTGTATGCATGTCAAGTGTATGTCTGTGTGTAGCTAGTCTTGGGTCAGTGGTGTGTGTCCGGTGTGTATGTGTCTACTGAACTAGTATGTATGTGTGTCGTGTTTGCCTTTGTCACTGCGTGTGTTGTTGGATCATGAGTGTGCTTGACCAATTGTATGTCTGTATGCTTGTGTGTGACCTGTGGTATGACCTGAACACTGGAGTCAAATACAGTCGGTCCAAAGATCTCGCATTGTGAACGTAAGTAATTCAGTGGCTAACCAAACGCCACATTTGGTGACCCCGACGTGATCGGTTGGTGAGTGCTTGTGCCTTGCATCATATTGTATATATTTTTCTGCTATTTTCACTGGCTACATTTTTTCGTCAAAATGAATGACCGACCGATGGAGACAGGATTTGAAGAGCACGTAAATTCTGTGGCCATAAAGGCACCGCCGTTCATGGAGGGTGCTGTTGACGGCTGGTTTGTCGTTCTGGAGGCGCAGTTTCACTTGCGCAACATCACAGCAGAAAGTACCAAATTTTTATACGTGCTCTCATCACTTCCACCCAATGTTGTCAGCCGACTTCCGCCATCGACTCTTCAAGAACAGAATTATTCGTCTCTCAAAGCAGAAGTCGTGCAGTTATATCAACGCACCAAGTCGGAACTCTTCGAGGAAATAATTGCCAAGCAGCAATTCACCGGCCGTCCGTCAGTTAACATGGCTGAGCTGCAGACAACGGCAGCAAAAGTGGGCGTCTCTGACGATCTCGTGCGCCACCAGTTTATAAAAACTCTGCCGCCGACCATTGGAGCTGTGCTGGCAGCTCAGCAAACAATGGCTTTGAAGGACATGGCTAAGCTGGCGGATGAACTCATGCCACTTCTCAGTGCCAACACTCCTGCTCGCTCCGCTAGTGCCTTCAATACGCATGCATCTCAGCAGCCGACGGCAGGCCAATCGCGTTCATCACGCAATTTCAGCATGCAGCCGTTCCGTCACGGCCAGCGTCCACGAGTGTGCAGATGGCACATGTTTTACGGTAATTCAGCACGTAAGTGCAAGCCGTGGTGCCAATGGCCGAATAAAACAGCGGGACTACAGATGGAGCCGAGTTCGCGAAGTTCTTCACCAGCGCCTGTTGCTCGCTCTAGAGCCATGCCAACCATTTCAGATTGTCACACGTCGGAAAACTAGAACGACAGGCTATGGTTGCTGCACCATATGGCCTGCCGCTTCTAACAGTTGCAGCCCGTATCGGTACTATCTGGCTGAACTTTGTCGTTGACACCGGTGCTGAAGTTTCTATTATTCCGCCAAGTGTAGTGAGTACGCTGTCGCTTCAGCCGACTTCTGTACGCATTTCAGCAGCAAACGGCCAACCTATGTCGGTGCATGGCGAGGTCCGTCTTGATATTGTGCTGCAAAAATTGCGTCGAAAATTCGCTTGGACATTCGTTGTCTCAGATGCCGTGTCTCCGCTGCTGGGGCACGATTTTCTTACGCACTTCAAACTGGTGGTGGACTGTCATAACAGGTGTATTCGTGACACCACCACATTGTTCCGTGTGCCAGCCAAATCCAACGATGAGCAGTATGTTGGACTGGTGGTTAATGATTTGAGTCACCTTTCATCACCTGTGCGTTCGCTGTTGACTCAACATACAACTCTGCTTGCACCACGCTCCGTCTGTGAGAATGTCACTATACCAGTGTAACATACCATTGACACAGGCAGCGCAGCACCCGTCTTTGCCCGTCCTCGTCGTTTGACTGCTGACAAACAGCAAGCAGCCAAATCTGCATTCGAGGCTCTCATGCAGGCAGGTGTTGTCCGTCGCTCCAACTCGCCGTGGTCTTCTCCGCTCCATATGGTCGCCAAGAAGACACCCGGTGAGTGGCGCATCACCGGCGATTACAGGGCACTTAACGCTCGTACGGTGCCTGATCGTTACCCACTGCCGCATATTCAGGACCTGTCTGCCCGCTTGGCCGGTATGACGCTGTTCTCGAAACTTGATCTGCTCCAGGCGTACCATCAAGTGCCTATGAGCAAGGCAGACACCGCCAAGACCGCAGTCATTACGCCATTTGGGCTTTTTGAATATGTTTTCATGCCGCTGGGTTTGAAAAACGCGGGCGCTACATTTCAACGGCTGATGAACACCATTCTTTCACATCTGAAGTGCACTTTTGTGTACCTTGATGATGTTCTGGTGTTCTCGCAAAACGAAGAGCAACATCTGCGTGACTTGTCAGCTGTGTTTGATGTGTTCGAGCGGCATGGGCTTCGTTTGTCGTTAGATAAATGCTCGTTCTTTCAATCGAGCGTGGATTTTCTCGGGCATAAAGTCACTGCTGCGGGCGTGTGTCCTCCGGACGCAAAGATCGCTGCTATCAACGACTTTCCGGTTCCAACTGACTCTTCATCTCTCCGCCGTTTCTTAGGCATGGTGGGTTTTTATCGCCGGATGATTCCTGGCTTCGCCAACATTGTGCACCCACTGTCAGAACGAACCAAGCATCAACCCAACAATAAGTCTCTTGCACTGAACGACGAAGAGCTGGCCGCTTTCGATATCATCAAACAGTCACTGGCTAGCGCATGCACACTGCCGCATCCGCTACCGCACTGTTCTCATATGCAACTCGTTACCGATTACTCTTCGACTGCTGCTGGGGCTGCACTACATCAGATGGTTGACGGAGTACCTCAACCCATCTCATTTTTCTCGAAGAAATTGTCTGCAGCCCAGCGCAAGTACTCGGTTTACGACCGTGAGCTCCTGGTCGCCTATTATTCTGTGCTGCACTTTCGACACTATTTAGAAGGTCGGTCAGTGACTTTGTTGACGGATCACAAACTGCTGGTTTCAGCTTTCATCAGCTCAAACGTGGCCAAATCGGATCGTCAGCAGAGGCACTGGTGGTACATTAACGAATACGTGTCAGATGTACAATACATCCAAGGAGCAGAGAACATGGTCGCTGACTGCCTCTCGCGCAGCGTAAGTGCTGTCCAAGTGGACGTATTTGACCTGCCGGCGATTGCGCGCGCCCAAGTCGATGATGCCGAGACACAGGCTGCTGCCGCTTCTCTTACGCCATTTATGACGTCGGGAGATCAACCTCTGCTGTGCGACACATCAACGCCATATTCCAGACCGTTTCTGCCGCTCAAGTGTAGGCGTTCTGTGTTCGATCAGATGCACAGTCTCAGCCACCCTGGAATCACGGCCAGCGTCAAGTTGCTCAAGTCTCGATATGTGTGGCCACAGATGGAGAAAGACATCAAGTCGTGGGTGCGCGCCTGCACGGAGTGTCAACAAACGAAGATCACACGCCACACTAAATCGCCACTCACCGAATTTGCAGTTCCTAGTGAGCGATTCGAATGTGTCCACATCGATTTGGTCGGGCCATTGCCGCCGGCCACTCCACGCGGCCAACCGTTCTCTACGCCTTATCGGTATATTCTCACATGTATCGATAGAGCAAGTCGCTGGTCGGAGGCTGTTCCTCTGCAAGACATCACCGCTGTAGCCGTCGCCGACGCCTTCATGACTCACTGGGTGTCGCGCTTCGGTGTCCCGCTTCGTGTGGTAACCGATCGTGGCACACAGTTTGAGTCAGAATTGTTCCGTGAGCTCTCGCAGTTAGTTGGTTCTCACCGCATTAGAACCACTGCGTATCGACCGCAATCAAACGGATTGGTTGAGCGGCTACATCGTGTGATAAAAACATCGTTCATGGCTCGGAAGCAATGCTGGCTCTCTGCGTTGCCAGTGGTGATGCTGGGTATTCGCTTGTTGCCCACCGAGTCCGGCATCTCACCATTTACAGCTGTGACTGGCAGCAACATGTTGTGTCCGCGTGTACCGACGGGCGACACCGTCTCGACCAAGGCGCAGCATGAGTTTGTGTTAGATCTCACCAAACGAATGCAAGAAGTGGATTTCCACAAACTGTCTGCCGGTACTTCGCACAACACATCGCCTTCCTACGTGCCTTCAAGACTCATGACCTGTGAGCACGTGTAGGTGCGCGTCGACCGAGTCCGCCGCCCGCTCGAAGCGCCATATCGCGGCCCATTCCGAGTAATTTCCAGATCACCGAAAGTGTTCGTGATTTCTCTGCCGACTGGTGGGTCGGAGACAGTGTCAATCGATCGCTTGAAACCAGCCGTCGTTACTGTCCAGTCAGCTTCTCCGACCGCCTCGTCACCATGCGCACCTACTCCGGCTCCACGGCCACCAGCCGCACTGCGACCTGCTCCAGTACCTGTTCCTCGAGCTTCGCCGCCAACGCCAGTCACAACGCGGACTGGACGAAAAGTGAGATTCACACAACACCCAGACTACCACTACTTTTGATTATTGCAGTGTAAAATGTATGTTAACATTGTGTATATCTTTATGTACCTACTTGGTGTATGCGTGCGTGTTGAACATGATATGCGTGTTAAGCACTGTGTTTCAATTTGCATATTTGACTACAAGCGCCACACTATCTTTATAATAATAGTGTAATATTGTTTGTCTTGTCGCGGATATCTGCTCATTCTTCACAAGACTTTGTACCATTGTTTGTCATGCACGCGTATCATTTACACACTGTTTAATGTTCATTTTTGTATTGATCTATATGTACCTATGTTTGTATCCGCTGCTGTCGTGCATCGTATTGTTAATCGCCTACCTTGATGCACACGTGATTACCGAGCGTTTCGTTGATCATATATATATGTTCTGATGTCATTCGTACATATCTCTGATATTTTCATTGTATTTTTCAACATGTTATACGCACCACCATTGCTACTGTTTACGCTTACACTCGCTTACTTCACTGCTTGACTAGCTCCGCTTCTGGTGGGGGAGTCTTGTGGTGTATCATGTTTTGCATTGTTTGTATGTTTGCGTATATGTTAGTGTGTCCTGTCGTGTGTGTACGTTTCGCTCGTCTGTATGCGTGTCTGGTGTGTATGCATGTCAAGTGTATGTCTGTGTGTAGTTAGTCTTGGGTCAGTGGTGTGTGTCCGGTGTGTATGTGTCTACTGAACTAGTATGTATGTGTGTCGTGTTTGCCTTTGTCACTGCGTGTGTTGTTGAACTCTTTGAGAGACGCACAACAGCATATTACTTTATACTACATAAATTTTGTCTTCTGCGCACAAAGTCGACGAACGCGTCATGAAGGAGATTATTGAGAAGAATGTGAGACCCACTGAACCAGAAAAAAGGTGAAATTGATAATTTTAGTATCGTTCACAAAAAACATCAAGTCTGATGTTGCGCAACAAAGCATGCAATGACAGGCCAGACAAGCTGCAGCGACATCATGTTGTCTACCGGTACACCTGTGAAAACGATGAGGGGTGCTGTAGCGGAGTCGTTAGGCGGCGCAATGTTGAGATGTTAGGCATCGCGCCGCCTCGCTACAACAGTGAAACACAAGTACTCTCGCGAGAGTTTATTTGACGACTGACTAATGCCTCATACAGAAATACACACACGCATACAAACACGTCAGACGTTGCAGTGGTGGCGCTGCAGTTTGTGTTCGCGTTTAGTGGCGCGATAGCCCTGCAGGCAGAGCAGAGCGTGAGCCGTCTGGAGAAAGTGGAGAGTGCAGCCACGTGGTGTGTAGGCAGCGCTGATTCACCGCGCTACACATTTCCCCCCCCTAGACGGGCGGCCACGGAGAGGACGAACGACGAATATGTGGAAGATGTGTGTGACCATGAGGCGAACGATGCGATTTGCGAAGGCGAGCGGCGAAATTTTGGTGGAGCTGCAGGAGGCCTATGAGTTGTGGTGTGCTTGGCTGGGGTGGAAAAACTGGATGAGGCCTAGGCTGAGGCGCCGCCAGTGAGTCGGCGAGGCGCGCGTATCTGGAGAGCAGACGTCGTTGCCGGGGGCCGTCCAGCTTGGCTGTCACCCGTCGGAGCCGGCCGCTGTCGCTGCTGTGTCGAGGTGACACGTCCGTGCAGCGATAGCGGTGATGGTGTTGGCTGCATTTAGCCTCCTGAGCTGGGCCGAAAGTCTTGAATATACTCCGAAAATGATGACGACGATGAAAGACAAACAGAAGGAAAACAAAACAGTGTTTACACAGGGGTCACCAATGTAGCGGAGTCGTTAAGCGGCGCAATGCTGAGATGTTAGGCATTGCGCCGCCTCGCCTAACATGATTAACATCTCAGCATTGCGCCGCCTCGCTACACCGGCGAAACACTGTACTCCCGCGAGAGTTTTTTGTACAACTGTTTTTGTACGACATCCAACAGCCACGCCCACCTGCTTTGGAGCAAGTGCTTTCTACACTCGTGGAAGCAGTGCAACGACTGGAGACGTCCAACAAGGAGCTACGCACAGCGCTACATGACCGCCCGACTTCACGTGATCGGCAGCAGTCCGTCGCGTACAACAATCGCCGGCGATCACCGTCACCACGACCTACACGGCATCGCCAATCCTTCAGTAGAGGTGAGACGCACTACAGTGCATCACGCTCACCACAGCAGCCAGCACATTCACAGCGGGGGCGTATCTGCCATTACCACGCGCGATTCGGTGCTGATGCTCGTAAATGCTCACCTCCCTGCTCATGGGCGTTAAACTGAAGAGCCCCCAGCACGTGGCGCAGTGTTTGGGAGGCAATGCAACGTTAGTGCCATTATTGTTTGTGAGTGATAGGGCAACCCATGAAAACTATCTCATAGACACTGGCGCACAAGTGAGTGTCTTGCCATACAAAATCAACAAGCATTGCTTTTCACGCACCGCAAATCAGACAACACTACGAGCCGCCAACGGGTCTGCCATTGACATGTACGGCACCAGACACCACACTGTTACCTTCGGCAACGGCGCAACGTGTCCGTGGACATTTCTGGTCGCTGACGTAAATATGCCTATTATCGGCGCGGATTTTCTGCGAGCACACAGATTGGTCGTGGACATCAACCAGCAACGGCTACTACGAGATGGCGTCGTCCTGAATACGGGCTCGATTCTACAGCTGACAGCACCCGGCATTCAGGTTATTGCAATGCCGTGCACTGCCTACCAACACGTCCTGGACGAGTTTACGGCCCTGACAGCTCCGTCACAGGTGAAGCATTCAGTCATACACCACATCGTGACCACCGGCCAGCCAGTGTTCTTCAGACCCAGACGTGTGCCACAGGGTCGCGATGTCATTGCCAGACGCGAATTCGACAAGATGTTGAAACTCGGCATCATACGCCCATCGTCCAGCAACTGGGCATCACCACTGCATCTCGTGCCGAAGAAAACGCCAGGTGAGTGGCGCCCATGTGGCGATTACCGTGGGTTGAACGCACGCACAGTGCCTGACAGGTACCCGCTGCCGTACCTCAGAGATTTTTCAACGCACCTGCACGGCTGCACGTTATTTTCTACGCTGGATTTGGTACGCGCTTACAATCAGATTCCTGTCGAACCGGCGGACATTCCAAAAACCGCAATAACAACGCCGTTTGGGCTTTACGAAATGGTGCGTATGCCATTTGGCCTTCGCAAAGCGGGACAAACTTTTCAACGGTTCATCGACGAGGTGTTGCGCGGAGTTCCTCATTGTTTTGCATACCTGGATGATATTTTACTGACCAGCCAGTCCGAAACACATCATGAGAACCTCCTGCGAACCGTTTTCACTCGACTTCAACAGCACGGCATCGTCGTAAACAAGGACAAGTGCCTACTCGGTGCCAAACGCGTCAAGTTCCTGGGACACATGGTAGACTCTGGCGGTGTCCACCCACTTCCTGAGAGAGTGGACGCCATACGTCACTACCCATTGCCATCCAGCCAGTCCGGACTACGACGCTTCTTGGGTATGGTAGCGTACTACCACAGATTCATTCCGAACGCCGCCCATATGCTTCAGCCCCTCCATGCGCTCATCACTCATCGCGCCAAACGCTCCAGAGCTGCCGTCGCCTGGACTGTGTCAACACAAGATGCGTTCGAATTGATCAAACACACGTTGTCACAAGCTACTCAGCTCGCCCATCAACGGCCTGGTGCTCCGCTCAGCATCGTAATGGACGCATCAGACACTGGCGTAGGAGCAGTGTTGCAGCAAGAAGTCAACCATCAGTGGCAACCGCTGTCATATTTATCAAAGTCACTCGACAAAACGCAGCGCAAGTACAGCACCTTTGGACGTGAGCTTCTCGGTGTGTACCTGGCAGTGAAACACTTCCGACATATAATCGAAGGGCAGCATCCCTGTGTATTCACCGACCACAAGCCGCTCGTGAGTGCACTCGGTGCCGCATCCGATCGTCATTCTCCCCGTGAGCTGAGACATCTTGACTTCATCAGCCAATTCATCGGAGACATTCGGCATATTCCTGGCAAGGACAACGCAGCTGCTGACGCTCTATCGCGTACTGTGAGTATGCTGACACAACCAAGCGTACCTATTGACGATTTCACCGCACTCGCGCACGCTCAAGTGGAGGATCCGTCCATAGGGGAAATCCGTCGTTCACCTGGCTCACTGAAGCTCAAGGACGTCAAATTGACAAGCGACACTGGTGACCCCGTGCAGAGCACGGCAGCGCATGGCGCTCAGCCTCATGGCTCCGAGCAAGCGGTACCCAGACCCAGCACCACATTCCGACTGCCAGTGTTCCTACCGGAGGATCCTGAAGCCTGGTTGGTACAAGTGGAGTGTGCGTTTGATGTGGCCTGCATCGAGAGCGACGAGACGCGCTTCAAACTTGTTGTGGCAAACCTGCCGCCACACATCGCCACGCAATTGAAGGACGTGCTACGTGGACCCAAATCGTTCGCTGCCTTGAGCACCGCCCTGTAGGAACGGCTCGCGCAGTCAAACGCCAGTCGACTGGATGCGTTACTGTCCAACCAACAACTGGGCGACCAGAAGCCCACCGCCCTGCTGCGCTCTATGCGACATGAGCTACGTTCAGCTGGCGATGTACCTGCAGACACAGGCCTTCTCCGCACACTGTTTCTTCAGCGCTTACCACAGGAAGCACGTGCTGCTCTGGCATTACTGCCAGCTTCTAGCACACTGGACGAGCTCGCCGGCGCCGCCGATCGATACCTGGAGGCCAGCGGTCTTTCATCTCGACCCACAGCAGCTCAGAACGTCACGGCCATCCAAAAGCCACGACCTCATACGAGGACCAGAATCAAATTGACAGACGACACTACACTGTTGTGTGACAAATCGACCGGATCTTCGCGTCCAGTATTACCGGTGGCATTGAGGCAACCTTACACGAAATTTCTCCACGATATTTCTCACCCGGGTGTCGACGCCACTGTAAAGTTGGTGAGCAAGCGTTTCGCATGGCCCAATATGGATAGAGAAGTGAGGCACATTGCTAGAGCTTGCATCCAGTGCCAGAAAACAAAGTGACTCGCCACACCAAATCACCAATCGGAACATTTGACGCACCAAAAGAACGCTTCGACCACATCCATGTTGACCTCGTGGGTCCTCTACCCCCGTATCGTGGTTGTTCTTACATCCTCACTTGTGTCGACCGTTTCACTCGATGGCCGGAAGCCATTCCCATTCCAGATTCACACACCGAGACAGTCGCACGTGCGTTCATCAGCAGCTGGATCGCGAGGTACGGCGTGCCAACCACCATCACAAGTGACCGCGGTGCTCAATTCGAGTCGGCGTTGTGGAGTGACATGCAGCGCATGCTTGGTTGTCAACGAAAGCGCACAACTAGCTTCCATCCGGCCTGCAACGGCATGGTGGAACGGCTGCACCCGCAGCTGAAAACGGGCCTGAGGGCTCATGATCTCACCTCCTGGACAGACGCTCTGCCTCTGGTTCTGCTAGGCATCCGAGCCACGCACAAACCGGACATCGGTGCCACAGCAGCGGAGCTCGTGTACGGCTCTACGGTGAGATTGCCCGGAGAGTTCTTTCACTCTTCAGCACCGGCTTCTGACCCGTCTTCGTACGTGAACAGACTGCGACGTCATATGGCGAAACTTAGGCCAATTCTGCCACGTCCGGTTCAGCAGCGTTCATACGTTCCCAGTGCCCTGTCAACGTGCACTCACGTTTTCGTGCGCAAAGATGGTCATCGCTATCCCCTGGAGAGTCGGTACGACGGTCCCTTCTTGGTGAAGGCCAGGACTGGCAAGACCATTACCATCATGAGACGCAGCAAAGACGACGTCATCTCCATTGATCGCTGCAAACCGGCATTTGTCGAAATAGCTGAAGAACGTGTTGCTTCATCGCCGATCATAAACGACTCCACGTCAACAGAACCTGACACTACCGAGTTGTTTGTCAGAACCGACGCGCCTGTTCACCGGACATCTGAGTGCACAGACAGCAGCACACACAGAACTTCACAGCACACACACCCACCGGTGGTTACAAGTAAGTCGTGCATCAGAACACGCAGTGGACGCATTGTACGTGCCCCACAGAGATATCAACAAATGACCCATTTTGGTCAATTTTGAAGTTTTTGCGATGTCAGTTGAACTTGTGTGCACAAGTATCTGAAAAGATACTTACTTTCAGTCTCTGACTAACCCTCGCTGAATGTGCACGTGTTTTCCGTCGCTCGTTCGCGCCCGGCTGTCTACGCTTCGCTGACGCTCACCGACGACAGATCCTGCTTTCTGCTAACGCTGAGTGTTCATTGAGTTATATTTCAGTTGTTTTATTATTATATTTGATTTAGCGTTATTTTGATTTTTCATTACTCGTTTTGTTCATTGATAATATTTGCCTTTTTAAAGGCGGATATTTTCTTCTTGCGAGCTCATTCATTTACTTTTAAGACTGTTTAAGACTTTTAAGTCAATTAATCTTTTTTTATTTCAGGTTATATATTTGAATTTTTATATTTTGTTTCTGAATGTGATTGAGAATCAGGGTTCGCAGCCATAGTTGCTTTGCAATCTTCCTGCTGAATTCTCTCATCACATTCTTTTTCGTCACTTTTCAGTTCAGTTTGTATATTATTTAATTTAACTTTGTCTATAAACATAAGTGTTGTTCATGGATATATGTATTATTTTCTGTCTCATGTCTGTTTTGTTGATGTGGCGGGCCGAAAATTGTAGCCCCGCCCCGACGGCTAACGGCCGGTTTTCCCGTTTTCCGTCAGCGCCCAGCTCTTTCCTCGCACTGAGGTGCCAACTAATTCTGTGTTGCTCTCATACTCTGTCTTTGTGGTCGCCCATTGGACATTTTGCCCTGCGATATGTGTTTAACAATGAGCTCTCAATAAATTGTTCTCACATGTGTTTTCTAGTGTTTTTCTTGTGTGTGTATTTGTGTGTATGTTTGCTTTGTATTGTGTGTGTTGTATGCTTGTTTTTTGTTGTGAAATTTCGTATGCATGTGTTATGTGTTGTGTTTTTGTGTTCGCATGCGTCGTGCATTATGTGTTTATTTGTATGTCTGCTTTGCGTTGTGTGTGTGCCTTCTCACACCGTGGATTTGTCGTTTCTACTGATGATGTGTGGCGATGTTGAAATGAATCCCGGTCCTGCTCGACCACAAAAACGATTTTCAAATATACTTTTCGCCAACATCAGGGGCTTGTATAAGAACATCAGAGATTTGACAGCAGCCAGTCGCTCCAAGGACATCGTTATCTGTGCCGAAACGCTTGTGTCCGATTATCGGGACCAATCTGAGCTCTTGATGCCAGGTTTCAGTAAGCCATTGCTAATCAAACGTGACTCAAAAAACAGGCGGCGTGGCATGGCAGTGTACGTACGCAAAGGCTTTTCAGCAACGAGAATTACAGCTCACGACTGCACTTGTCATGAATTTATGCTGCTGCGTGTCAACACCGCCTTGATGAATTTTTACATCTTTGGAGCCTACCGAAATCCAGACAGTAACGACTCTATCTACGAATGTCTCTTGTCAGCCATGTCAACAATTCAGGAGAAGGACACCAAGTCAGCATTTGTATTTGTGGGAGACATGAACGCCCATCACCGTGAGTGGCTCTTGTCGACATCTCCTACAGACGCTCATGGTAGAGCAGCATATAATTTCTGCAACATTTCTGGCTGCTCCCAAATGGTGTCCGGTCCCACACATCAAGCGGGAAACTGTTTGGACTTGGTTATGACAGACGTCTCAGATATCGTGAGTGTAAGCGTGGAAGCTCCAATAGGAAGTTCAGATCACTCGTCGCTGTCCGTGAAGTTGACATTGAGACAGAAGGTTTCTCCTTACACGATTTCAAGGCTCGTGCACATGAAGAACAATGTTGACTGGGTGAAGGTGAATGATGAATTGAAAGCAATTAAAGTTTCAAATCTGCAACAGAAGGAATGCCCCATCGATGCATTGAACAAATACATTACCGATGTCATCTCAAGGAGAGTGCCTACTAAAAAACTACGTTTTCGCTCTGATGACAAAGCCTGGTTCACCAACGAATGTCGCAGCGCTCGTGAATCCAAGCAGGAGGCTTACCACAAGTGGCTCCAATCACGCTCAGCCGATTCATGGAATGTCTACACTGAGGCCAGACGGCATGCTGAGCATGTGTATTCAGAAGCGGAAACACGTCACTCAAAGAAACTTGCTGAAAAGCTAACATCTGCCAATGACGCCCACAAATGGTGGTCAACGTTGAAATCGTCAGTGTTTGGACATGACCTGTCTGTCCCTCCTTTATTTTCAGCGAACGGTGAGCTCAAAATCAACCCAACAGAGAAGGCAGAGTTGCTTATGGATTACTTCAATACCAAGCAATGTCAAGGGTCCATTCCGTCTGACGATTCATCTGTCCTCGCCCCGAAAATCAAAGGCATTGCCTTCCGATCAAAAGAAGTGGCGAATCTCATGAAAGACCTTGATGCCCACGGAGGAACAGACCCTCTGAATATGTTTCCGCTATTTTTCAAGAACACGGCAGATACTCTAGCTCCGAAGCTCAGTGCTCTTTTCAGGCGCTTGATGAAGACTGGTTCGTTTCCATCATGTTGGCGGGTTGCGAATATCACGCCCATACCAAAAGGAACCAATTCAGCTGATGTTGCAAACTACCGGCCAATATCAATTACGCCGATTCTGTCCAAAATATTCGAGCACTTGATATCTTCCAGACTGTCCAAGTTCCTGGAGAGCAACAATCTGCTGTCGGAAAACCAATTTGCATACCGCAAAAAACTCAGCACGACTGACGCTCTGCTTACTATCACGCATGAGCTCCAGCAAGTGCTAGACAAAGGCAGTGAAGCCTGGATTGTGCAGTTGGATTTCTCGGCAGCATTTGACCGTGTGAGCCACCAGGGCTTGTTGCAAAAACTGAGAAAGATTGGAGTCGGCGGCCGTTTGCTAAGTGTTTTGCATCAATTTCTATCCAATCGCGTACAACGTGTTGCCATCGATGGAGCATACAGTGGCTGGCAGAGCATTGCGTCCGGTGTCCCGCAGGGAAGTGTGTTGGGTCCTATTTTGTTCAACATTTACACCGCTGACCTGTACACAACCACACGCAACCCTGTATATGGATATGCTGATGATATCACCTTGATGGCTGTAATTTCATCTCCTTCGGACAGACCACAGGTGCGTCAAACGGTCAACGACGATCTCAGCAGCGTCCTGAAGTGGTGTGAGAGGTGGAATATGATGCTGAACACTTCGAAATCTAAATGCTTGTTGGTTTCTAGGTCACGTACCGTTCAGCCTTCACATGGAGCTATCCTCATAAATGGCGCCCAACTCAACGTGTGTGATGAGCTCAAAATATTGGGAGTACATGTAGACTCAAAGCTGACGTTTGAGAGTCACATTCGGAAGCTAGTTTGTTCGGCATCGCGGAAGCTGGGAATTATAAGAAAGGCATATCGGATGTTCGGTAGCAGCACAATCTCAAAAAGTTGTTTTCGCTGTTTCATTTTGCCAATTCTGGAGTACTGCGCCCCCGTGTGGTCTTCTGCTGCGGATTGTCCCCTCAATCTCATCAACAGAGTTGTTAGAACTTGCAAGTTCCTCTGTGGTGACTTGGTTCTTGGTGATCTTTGCCATCGTCGAAAGGTCAGCAGTGTGTGCATGCTGTACAAGATCAAGCACAACGACCATCATCCGATGAGCAAGTCAATTCCTGATGATTTCGTGGCAGCAAGAAGCACACGGTTTACATCCAAACAGCATTCCCAGTGCATGGCTACAATTCGTTGTCGTACAAAACAATTCCAACGTTGCTTTCTTCCGGCCACGGTGTCTACTTGGAACACGTTGAAGGAGGAGGTTTTCTCGCAGAACAATTTGAAGAAATTCAAGGTCAAAGTAAATGAAATGCTACTGAAAGAGCGGAATTGACTGTTGAGTCTTATTAATTGTATATTTATTCATATTTATTGTTATTTATTCATTTTTATTGTTATTTATTCATTTTTATTGTTATTTATTCATTTTTATTGTTATTTATTCATTTTTATTGTTATTTATTCATTTTTATTGTTATTTATTCATTTTTATTGTTATTTATTCATTTTTATTGTTATTTATTCATTTTTATTGTTATTTATTCATTTTTATTGTTATTTATTCATTTTTATTGTTATTTATTCATGTTTATTGTTATTTATTTTCTATTTATTTATATTTATTCTTATTTTACTCTCTATTTATTACTATTTATTATTGGTTGTTGTTATTTATTAAATTATACTTTTACTCAGTGTTGGCTGTTGTTGTTTATTGAATCATATTTATTGTTGTTGCTGTTTATTGAATCATATTTATTGTTGTTGTTGTTGTTCATTGAATCATATTTATTGTTGTTGCTGTTTATTGAATCATATTTATTGTTGTTGTTGTTTATTGAATCATATTTATTGGTGTTGTTGTTTATTGAATCATATTTATTTGTGTTGTTGTTACTTATTGAATCATATTTATATTTATTGTTGGATGTTTCTTATTGAATCATATTTATTGTTCTTGATTGTTATTTATTACTTATTTATTAATATTTATTCTTATTTATTGATGGCTGTTATTTACTGAATCACATATTTATTGTTGATTGTTATTATTTATTGAGGAACGTGGGCGGAGTGACATCATGGATTGTTATCGGATGATGGTTTATTATTTATTGTTATTTATTTATTATTTTCTTTCCTATTCTCTTTCTAGACTTTTTTCTTTTCGAACTCTCTTTCTCTCTGAATCTTTTGGGCGCTTGCGGTACATGGGGCCACCTTAGGGTGGTAATAGTGCTTGCACTCTTCCCATGCTACTGGATTTGCCTGTAATTAATAATAATAATAAACAACGCTGTCGCGCCGTTTGACCTGCCATCTCAGCAACGGCGCTATCAAAAACCACAATGCATCGGCGCATAACACAAAGATTAGTCGAGAAGAAATAGTGGCAAGAACAGATATGTTGGCGCACGAAACGGACAACAGGCGCTTGAAGCTTTTGGAAGCGATTTAAATAACAACAATGCGCCCAAAAATCAACGTGCAATTGGAGGAAAATGGTGTTCTCCCCACCCAAAGACCCCCATCAAGAAGTGAGCTGGTCGCGCCCATGCGCGAGGTGCCACAAACGGCGGCGCGCAATAGCGTGAGCCATAGGTGTCATCGACCATAGGTGCGAATTTCGCACACCGCGCGCATACACGAGGCGTGTAAATAACACATACAATTGACGTCCTATATAAACACACAATCGACTACAAACAAACGGCATTTAGTTGACCACATTGTCTGAGGATGGAGACCGGCTGCTCCGAAACGTTACACATCGGCGAATTACTGCACAAGCTCAACAGCGATCATCAAAAACTCGCACGAGCGATCGAGACAACGAAGAAGAAGATTGAAAACTGCAAAGCGGCAATCCAGTTTAATCTCGTTTGTCTGAATGAGAATATTCTTCCAGGCTACACCAATACCATATATATATATATATATATATATATATATATATATATATATATATATATATATATATATATATATATATATAAAATCAGTGTATATTCCTGTGTGATCGCAAGTGTGCATAATAGCTGTCAAATTGGCAATATGTCCTTTTGACTTTACACCGAATATACCTAAATATACCCACCTAATATACCTGTATGTATACTGGTATGTATGCGTGTGTGTATATATATATACGCATACATACCAGTATACATACATGCACAAAATTAAACGAGAAAACTCATGACAGCACAAATTCCTCAAATCTCTCTGAAATTTTCTGAGGTCTCGCGGTGGGAGTGAATGTGTTACTCTCCGGGTCAATCAAATGGTTCAGATGTGATGTTGCCTCGTCTAAATCGGATGGTGGAGACGATATTTATGGTGGTACGGTCGCTACCAACTCGCCTCTGACGAGCTCTGCTCATCGTCGGTGTCACGCATAAGAGGTGCTTGTTGTTCAATCGTCGGAATATGATGACATTCGTTTAGTCTGACGGAGTACAACTTGGCTCGAAGTTGTGAATAGGTAAATTTGCGTATTTGGTAGAAATCACCCTGGATGGATACAACCAATTATCGAGGACGAGGTTGGGCCTTGTCACTGTCATCAGCAAGATATACAGCAAGTGTACGACCTTCAGATGGATGGGCCTCGGCATGGGTCGGCGATGGCGTGATTTGGAAGAATAGTTGTGAGGATGGTTCGAAAGGCGTTTGGTGTGTTGATGCATGATGAGCTTGTGATCATCGAGAGGAATGTTGGAATGAGAGAATTGATCGCGGGAAAATACATCTCCTGGGATGATAATCACGGACCTCTCAATCGCGAATTCAGTAGAGATGTAGCAATGGCCAAATCAAAGGATGAAACATTTCTCGCTTCCGGATTCAGACGTTTGACTTCATCACGAAGCTCACCGATGGCGTGTTCCGCAACTGGGTTATTGTTGCAGTTTTTAGCACAACCTACTTCGAGTGTAATGCCAACGCTTTGAAGTCAAGTACTCGACACCAGACTCACAAATCCTGGAGCCGGATCGACTCGGACAGTAATAACTGAACTATTAGCAGCGCGCAAAGTGATGAGTGCCGACTCCAATGAAAGAGCTGTTTCGTCAGGGATAAGACTTGTGAGTGTAAAAGAAGTCACTGTTTCCCGTACCACCAAGATGAGTTGGCAGTGGAAATGTATCACATCGGCAGCATACGAAATCCCGACCGAAGATACTGGTGGCGTTGTGGTGGATTCAACAAGAGTAAGAGGGAGTTTCCTGAGTGATGCGCATGTGTGACATCCTGAATAAAGAGTTTTGAGATGAGTATCCAAATATAATGTGAAAAATACCTTGTGAATACTTGTTTCAATTGGTGTTGTGTGGGATGTGAAAGACGCAAGTGTAACGCACTCAATAGACCGGGCGTCGCAGAACGTGGTATCACGATACATTCACGTGTGACAGAAAATGGTGCTAGACGTCTCATCACAAGTACACCATCACTAGCAAGAGAACAGGTATGTAAATAGCGTTTGACGTCACGAACATTGGTATGTTTCCGTGTTGGTCGTGTTCCTTGCGACAAATGGGCTTTTGTTCGACGTAGCTCAAGACATTCTTGTTGTGCTGCCTTCCACGTTTGTCGTGTGGCGAAAGACAAGCGTGATTTGCCCGAGAGGATGTCGTCAGCTTGGATGGATCGCACTGTGGCGTCTTCCATGGGAGAAACAAATGCACACACCTGACACGAATGTTCGTCGCAAGTGGTGACATTGCGGCTCGCAAAATCGGACGGAAGATTCACGGAAACTGCCAAGTGTAAAACACGCACATGGTAACACATTGACTGACTGCGGAAAGGAAGGTAGTCGCGCGTGGGCTGGCTGAAAATTCACCGCGTGTAAGCCTCTCATAAGCCTGAACACAAGGCTTGCTGTCGGTGAGGACCGTGCAGTGCATATTGGACTGGATTATGAATGATGCGAAGTGACGTGTGACCGCCGAAATGCCGAGGTCCTCTATTTCGCATGGTAGTCATGTCACCTGGTGTTTTTCACGCGAAGTTTTGCACTGAAAAAGCCTACCAACATTGTACGTTTTCACGAGTGACGTATAGTGTAGCGCCAATGCCATGCTGTTTGCTTGATCCATCAGTGACTATCCAAAGGTAGTCTGAAGGTCTTGGAATTACAATAGATTTATTGGACCGAAGGTGTTGTTGGGCCACCTGAAACGCTGCTATGAGTTCGTCCGACCATTGAAGACTTTCCGCAGATTCGCGTCCTGCGCACAGAGACTCTAGTGGAGTTAAGAATTGTGATGTGTTGATTACTACACGACTCAAAACTTCATAAGCACCAATGAAACTGCGCATTTGCTTCACAGTTTTCGGCGAATTACATGAGGCAAGTGTGGAGATTCGATGTGGACTTGCAGTCAAAGACCCATCCGACCACACCCATCCGAGAATAGAGGCCGTGCGAGGACAGATGATTATCTTGCTAGGCGACAATCGCAAGTTATATTAGTCAAGAGATGCTAAAACCAAGCGTCATGTGGATAAAATATCCTCGGGTGTGTTACCACCGCAAAACAGATCGTCTGCCAGCTTGACTACGTGGCCTTCCTGGATGGGATCTTCTAATACTCTGCACATGAGCTCCTCTAGAGCTGCCTCGAGCCTAAGCTGAGCCTGGTGGCCCCATTGCGCATCCAGCCTACACTCGAGTCCCTTTGAATGGCGTTATATCACCGCAGTATTTCATCGAGTGTTGAGATAAGGGGATCTGAAAATACGCCTGAGCAAGATCTGTGGATATTATATACTTCCAACCTCCAATAATTCGCAAGGTCAAGTCAATATCCGGCATAAGAGACGGCGGTGGCTTACTGCACTGGCCAACAGATGAAAAGTCAGTAACAAGACGGCTACCTCCACTTGGCTTGTGCACAAGAAATTAGGGGTTCACACAGTTACACACCACCATACATACACGCTCACACAATGTTAACGCGACGCAAGGCTAAAGTACATCAATGAATCTCAAACGCGCAAACGTCATGGGCGTGCTTACACTACATACATACTGGCGCACATACAAAAACGACACTCCAAATCCAAATTAAATATTCCAAATCGAATCAAACAGTCCCATAAATTCCCCAATCTCAAATTATTCACATGAAACTAACAACTTATCCTCGTCGCCATTGTAATGTGTCACTCTCAATTCCCCCGCTTTGTCGCGCGGAGTTGCCAGCCACTAAAAAAGCAATGTTTAATTAGATTTGCTGTTCTATTTTTCAATTGTTATATCAAGGTGCCTATATATTAGAGGTGCCGTTCTAATAGAGGTTTAAGAAATTTCAATGGTGATGGTGATTGCAGAAAACACTGGAACTGCGACAAAACGGTTATATCAAAATGTACATGGGCTACAACACCACGAACCATGTATATTAGTACAAACATCTACAGCATCAATTAAATATAGGCTCTAGCCTCATTTGTAAATATGTCACACAATCGAACATCATTGATAACATATTTGCAGTGATAACCTTTGTTATAAATGTAACAAATCCCCGAAAAGATCAAGATCGAGGATCAAGGATAAGAAGATCAAGGGATATTGAAACACAGATGCGTGTGGCACATCCCTGTCCCACGCGCACCTACAAGACCCCACCATACTGCACCAACACTGTAATCCGACTACCCACACATCCCGTCACATCTCCGCACGACACCCGATCTCCGCCGCGCGATAGTCTAGACAGCAAACACACAAACACACACTGGCGCACAAATATCCATATAGTGATAAGCGATACAACGAACGAGCGATTACGTTTCGCATAATAGTCAGGAAATACTCACAAACACAGCAAATACACGCACACGCACGCACTACACACTAACATGCACATACACGCATACACACACTAACATGAAAAACATTACAATCAAACATACATCCACCCAAATAAACTTGGCATTGCTACAATTATATCAACGCATGCGAGTAAATTTCGAGTATTTGACAAATGAATGATATCGCGCAGCCTAGAAAAACTCCCCTGTGAAAATAGCACCCGAACCTCATAACAACAAAAAAACGGGTTAAACCCAAAGCACAAAAGTACGTCACTGTTCTCGATGACAGTCATCTTGGTCTTCACCAATGGCGGCTCATCACAGACATACGCCGGCATTCAGTACTTGCCGCAGTTCGCCGACGAGTACTGCGTACACACGGAGTTGTTGGACGCCTGCGAATAGTGAGTGTCGTTCACGCCAAGACCACTGCCCACCACCAGATTCTTCATGTTGCAATAGTTGGTGCCCCAGTCCAGGTAGGCGTACCAGACGCGCGAACGCGAAAACCCAACCACTGTGCACACGCTCGAGTTAGACGCTGGTGCTTCGGTGTCGACAAACTGCATGCTGATGTCGTCCACGTAACCGAGCAACGGTGTCGTGTGAATGCCTCGCATGTAAGTGCTGTTGCTGTCCAGAACATTATAGAGACAACGCTGACCACCTCCGGCGCAGCTGTCCGGGCCGGACCAGGCGTGCATTTGGTCGACGATATGCTGCAGAACGGTATCACATTCGGCGCCGAATGTCCAAGCTACGCGACACGACGCATGCGACGGATAAGTGCTCGAAGAGTGTCCTAACAGTACAGCCGCCGTCAAGGTGACGACCAACACGAGAGAGATGAACCAACACACTCTACACTTGGGCGGACATATTGGCAGCGCACAACACACAATTACCGAAACTGTTTTCGCAAACAACCTAAGGACCGGCATCTTCTACAACGTGAAGTTACCAGAACAACAAGAGCCCATCCACGGTGACTGTAGAGAAAAACCGAAATCAACGCAAAATTAAAAACTTCAACCTGTGCAACGTGCCATCATATTCCGTTCACACACTACAGTAAAAGATATAAAATACATGCAGTATATTGAAAAACAGCCAAATCACCATTGCAATCAACATACACCGAAATTCAACATGTATGTTCATATATACATAGTGCTCGTCATGGCATTATGCCGAGTGTGCATCTCGGCGTAATGCTATGACGAACCACAATATTGGTGTTTATGTCTTGAATTGCTATAGTGAGAGCATTATGCCGGCTACCACGTGCTAGTGTGACGTCACCTCTTTGTAACTCACATAAAAGTGACGTCACAAAAAGCCCGGGGTTGTCATAGCAACAGAAAGTGTAATGCTGTCAGTGTGTCTATTGTGAAGTGTTTTGAGCGTGTTTCTCGTGGATTTTAGTGTGTATTTTGGTGAATATGGGAAAGAAACAGTCGTTGACAGTTGCAACTGTTGCCCAGATTACTGCGATTCATAAGGCCGGGCTAAAAACTGCCCTAAATAGTGGCACATGTTGGCGTGAGTGAACGTTCAGTGAGAAACTGGGTGAAGCGTTTCAAGGACGGTGGAGGTGTCGAGATGCCCTGTGCTAAACCATGAGCTGGTCCAATGAAAAAACATATGAACTCAATCTAACTGTGATGAAAAGACAGCTGGAGTCTTTTCCTATCATCACTACGATGGGATTGAGGGAGAACAAGCCACAGCTGATCTCAGACGTGTCTATACGAACGGTCAACAGAAGAGTAGCTGAACTGGGCTACACTGGAAATCGACGAATGAAGAAACCGATGCTCACCAAGAATAAAAAAGCGTAGACTGGAATTCGCACTGAAATATAGAAATCAGACACCTCGGTAGTGGTCCAAAACACGTGATATCCTAATAAATATCGTAAATATCCTCTGTATAAGAGGATGTGAGGAGAAAGACGATAATGAAGTTAAAGCACTAAGGGAGTCAGATAAAACTAAAAACAATGAAAACGAAGATGAGCGAATAAAAACCAGGGCCAGCAGGATAGCCTGAAGTTCAGCCGTGTAAATGGAGGCGCTCGGTGGCAGCGTGCTCGAGCGGCACGTACCTCCACTTACAAACGCACAACCCACACCACTGGCCGACTTAGATCCATCAGTGTACATGGCAGTATACCGTCCGTAAGAATGAATTCGCTCCAGTGTGTTTGAGCGAAGCACACTGTACGGGGCACTGTACGGTGTTTTGGCAGAGCTGCTAGCGAGACGTCAACC
Source organism: Sacculina carcini (assembly GCA_916048095.2). Taxonomy (NCBI): domain Eukaryota; kingdom Metazoa; phylum Arthropoda; class Thecostraca; family Sacculinidae; genus Sacculina; species Sacculina carcini. The sequence goes on along the minus strand of OU696576.1, from coordinate 3,906,453 downwards.
TCGGGTGTGACCATTTTGCTACAAAACAGCACAGAACACTGAGGTCCTGGAAGGTGCTGCTGCTCACGCACATGCTGGGAAAATACCACGTCATACGCGGGGTTTACATGGGTGCTTGCCAGCTTGCAAGAATAACGCATGCCCAGCTCTTGACGACGGAACGCCAGCGGAGCCTCATCAGCCTCAACAAGGAGGCTCACGATTGGCGACGTGCGAAACGCGCCGGTGGCAATGCGTATCCCTGCGTGGTGTACGACATTCAAACGGCTTTTTGCTGACTCCGAAGCCAGATCATATACGATGCTTGCGTAATCGAGACGCGACCTGACTAACGAGCGGTACAGAAGGAGAAGGGACTGTCGATCTGCTCCATACCGCATGCGGGAAACAGTCTTCAGCACATTCAGTGTCTTTAGACATGTGGTTCTCAGCTGTGAAATATGGTCGGTGTAGGTCAAGCGCGAGTCCAACGTGACCCCTAAAAACCGAACCGTGCGTTGAAATGAGACAGCACTGCCGTACAATTCCACTTCCATGTCAGGGCAGGCACCTCGACGGCGGCAGAAGTGTACACCGACCGTTTTGGACGTCGAGAAGCGGAAGCCGTTACGCGTTCCCCAAGTCTCTATTTTATTCACCGCCAGCTGCAGTTGACGCTAGACAGCAACAGTACTGCGGGAAGAACACCATACGGCGAAGTCGTCCACAAATAGAGACCGTCCAATCGAGGGAGGCAAATGATTGTCAATGTCGTTGATCATTATGGCAAAAAGGGCCACGTACAATGGCATGGTACAATGCGTATATGTGCCTGTGTTTAAAATACCTATGTCTAATATAGTTAAAATATCCTCCATACTAAAACCACGGCTACAATATGCATCACAACCCCAAAAGGGCTGTGAGCATTAAACTCGCCCAAAACATAAAAAGGGGGTGAAAGTGAATTGATTAAAAACTCGACGTCAGCCCTTGGGAACGGGCGACCAGGCGGCAGGTACAATGAGCACACTCACCTCCCTACCACCCAGCCAGCACCGAACCGCAACCACATGCAAATCTGACTGAATATGCAGGCGGCGACAGGGTACACTGGTGCAAACAGCCAGCATAACCCCGCCATGGGCTATAGTCGAGCTGGGATTATCATATCTAAAAACATTTAAATCCTGAATACAAAAATACGAAGAAGTTAAAAGCTTAGTCTCCTGTATTGCTAAAATCGATGGTTGTCGGGAGTGTAAAATATGCAGTAAATCAATAAAATTCGGTCTAATACCTCTAATATTCCATTGTAAAATGGACATAAAAATAAATATAATATAATAAAATACAAATAAATACTCCCGTTAAAAAGGCAGATATACACTAAAAACCAGGTAGCACAGGTGCCTAATCGCATCGCTTGGCCGATCGTCCTCTCTCCGCGTCAGGTGGGGACCCACTTGGAGAAGCTGAGAGCTTCCGCTTAGAGGAACTCTCCACCTCCATGGCAGTGGTGGGAGTCGCTCCGTCGTGTGCGGAAGGCGGTGCGCTAGCAACCGCCAGGCGCGGAGATGCAGGGACCGCGCTCGCTTTGTGACCGGGAGATGCTCACCGGTCACTCCTCGGCGAGACTGGCTTGACCGAACGGCGGCTCTTGTGTTGAACCACCGTCCAGTCTCCGGATTTCCTCCGGCTCGGAGACGACCGCTCTGCTGGCTTGGCTTGCGGTTTTTTGCCGCCCTGACTAAACGGCATCGCTGCCGATTTGCCAGCTCGGTCCATCGGCCGGTTGACCGGCGGATCGGCGACCCGCTGGGGTCGCCGCTCAGCAGCCTTTTCAGGCTGCTGGGGAGCGACCGCCTTGGACCGCTGGGTTGCGGCCGTCTGGGGCCGCTGGGTCGCGGACGCCTGGGACCGCTGGGGTGCGGCCGTTGGCGACCGCGACACGACAGCCTCCTCAGGCCGCCGATCAACCGGTGTGGATTCTGTTTGACGGCTGTCAGCCTCAGGTACGACCAGCTTGAGACCCATTCGTCCAGCCAGTTTGAGAAAGTCGCCAACTGTCAGCTTTTCGAGAAACGAGTCGACAGACTGTGGAAGTTTGCTGACAGTTTGACCGTGCCGGCAAAGGACGGGCCCGACGGATGCGAGCTGCGGTACACAGCACGCGACTCACCGAAACTGCAGCGCTGGGCAGCGCGAATGGCCAAAATCTCCTTCTCTTTCAGCCATTCCGGACAGTCACGCGACGAAGACGCATGACCGCTGCTCCTGCAATTGACACAGAAATAGTCATCTTCGCAATCAGCAGCGGTGTGCCGTTCGGATGAGCAACGTCCACAGATCTCTACACGGTTACAGCGGGAGCTCGTATGTCCGAATCGTTGGCACCTGTAGCACCGCATCGGGTTAGGCACGTAGGGGAGGACATGGATACGCTGAAGGATGTCACCGATCTTGATGTCATACGGCAGAACAGCACCATCAAACGTGAGGAAGAAATATTGCGTTGGCACCTCGCTACCCTCACGCCGTCGGACGATGCGTTCCACGCGGATGACACCCTGTGATACCAATCCGTCGCAAATCTCCTCATCATCGACGCCCTCTAGCGCACGACAGAACAGAACACCTCTGGCGTGGTTCAATGTCGAGTGCGCACACACCGAGATGGGGGTGCTCACCCAACGCTTATTTTCGCCCGTACCTACGCGATAACGGAACGTAGTTGCCTTTATCGCGCGGGTTGCTGCCGTCTCAGTGCCGTATTTAACTATCAACGATCCATCACGTTGTCTGTTGGTCTCGACAGGCTCATCGGTGCTGGCAAACACCAACACCAACGGAATCGGAGCAACACGAGTGTCGTCCTGGTCGTGTCTCAATGTACGACCACCTTTCGGCGGCCGTGGCCGATCGCCCGATGGACGACCAGCAGTTGGGGTGGTTGTAGGTTTTGACGCCATGAATTGTTTGTTTGTCTCTACGCGCACGACCACCCACCTCTGCACGGGGCACTACTGGGGGGACGGGCAGAGCCAGCATGGTATGCCTCGCCAGTGGTGGTGCGCGCTGTACGGGCACCGAATACCCCTGAGCTCGCTGCGAGCTCCGCCCGGTACGAGTCCGCGGGAGCTACAGCGCCGAGCCCGGACCAGTGACACCCACCGGTCCATCTGGACTCGGCAGCTGCAGCCCCACTGCAAACGGCGGACACTGCACCGAGCGGGACCCCCCTCGAGCACCAGGCACCTCACCCTTGACCCTCTTGGGCCCTATCCGGCCACCAGTGTCGGCGTCGGACCATTCTCTCCACTGTCGAGGAGCCAAACAGCGGCCCCGTCGGGGTTCGACGCGCAGGCCAAAGACGAGTGTTGCGTCACGCCACCACTATACCCCGGGTGACGTGACACTCAGCGGCCAGGATCCTGTTTGCCGATCCGACGGGGGAGGTTTTCCAGATGGCCGTTGGCTGCTAAACAGCTCATCCGCCCTTTGACAGGTCTTGTTTTTCTTCCTGCTGGGTGTCTGGCCACCCTCCTCACTGGCATAGGCCAGTGGGGGCCGGATTAGTCGCCGACATTCCGACCATGCGGCTGGTTGTACCGGGTTACATGTTACCAGTAGCAGGTAGAAACCTTACCAGACATGTCAGCCTTTAGTCGCCTTTTACGACACGCGGCAGCTACGGCGGCAGAATTCTAACCCCCCTACCGCAAGGGGGCCATTATTTAAATTTGGGTGTGCCGAATTCAAGTTTATAGTTGCTTTTGCACTATCACGTTTAGTTTTCTGGCTTATTTTAGTATACACAGAGAATATGTGTGCACATTTCAAGAGTTGCAACAGCTTATAACAGGCAAAAAATGATAGATAAAGAACACTGATTGAATCAATATATTTGGATGGCATAATTACACAATTCACAGTACCACGGACAGTCAAGTGTGTTTTCTTATAGGATGTGGTGTATTTTGCCTCCGGGATGTCACGCAGTAGCATCCAGCAGAAGTATCCCATCATACCGGTGTGACGGCCCAAGATGCGAAAACGACGCTTACGACGCGTTTAAGGCATTCAATGCCTTCACCGAATATTTATTCCTTCACTGAAACTTGTAGGGCCTGTTGTGAAATTGCATTTGTTGTTTGAATAGTCTCTCGCTGTCATAGTTCGAATTGATTTAATACGTCTTATTGGGTCCTTTATTTACTTAAATGCTTATTCTGGTGTCATAATTTCGTTGCACTTTAAGTTGTTTGGACCAATTCCATTGTTTGTTGTGTTTTGTTGTGGGAATGGTTTTGATAGCTTGATTTGATTAGCTTATTCTTGCCGTTGATTATTTTTGCTCGCATATGTGGTTATATGCGCTGAACGAAATATATTATTGCTTGATTGGTCTTGTTGCTTTGTTGGTTAGTACACGAGTTAAACTGTTTCACCTGGTGGTGGGCTTTATGTTGGTCAAACGGTGACGTGATTGATACGAGTGCCGAGAAAGTATTTCTGTGCTGGCCGTGACTGCGAAAACCCGTGTGGCGGCCGGACCTGCGGTGTGCCAGCCGGAGCCGTGAGGCTTTGCCCCCGCAAAATTACACGCGAACATAGCCTTCTCTACTGATGTGTTTAAATTCGTATGGTCAACAATCTATATATGGTCAATATGTGGATAAAGTAGGCTACGCACACTAAAAACTATTGAAACTCCTTTAATTTAAAATCACTACTCTGGGGGATGTGAGGGTATATTTACAAACATCGCTGCCCTCTTGTCTGTGTGTGTGTGTGTGTGTGTATGCTCGGATTCCGTCCATGAGAAGCAGGTCACAGCGAGCAGCGTGGCAGCTATGAGACCCCGCCTCTGAGCGGATAATACTTTCCATAGTGAAGGGGAACCTGTAGTCATTGTGGACATGGACATCTGCATTCCACTCTGCTAGCCCCATGGCAGAACAAGATTTGATTTAGTAAGAAATAGTGATGCTTTGATTGTAAGGCGAGCTGTGAATCAGTCATGCATTGTCAGAAAACAGTCACTCAAGAGACACTTCGACAGTCAACAATGAACTAAAAATTGCAGAAGAATCTAAGGATGAACCAAGCCTGTGGTTCACTACAAATGATTCCTATGTGAATGCGCATGTACACCTACACACATTTAGCGCATTTAGCACATAGCGCATGTCAAAAACACACGCGCGTTAAACAGCAAGATAAGCCAAAATATTCAAAGATAAACACAAAACACGAGCAATCACAAGAGTAGCTGACGAAAGGGAACAAGACTTAATTAAAACATCACAAATAGCAATTAGATGAAAAGGTAAGAGCAGGCGTAAGAAATAAGATTGAAACATACGAAGTAAGGGTGAGAGAAGTGGAATCAAATGATAATTCAAATAAGTATCTAAAGAGTGCCGGAAGAAATGAGGAATAGGACGTGGCTGATAGAACAGTACGAGGAAGCGAGTTATACAGTCGGGGAGCAAAGAAAGAAAAAGACTTCGAAGACCCAGATGATTCGTTCAAGGCTCAACGATTTTATTCGGTTCAATTGCCAAACAAAACTCTTAAAAATAGTAAGAAATACAGGGCTGACAACATAAGAGATGAAACGGAGGGAAACGAAAACAGATGGAGCATGCAATGAACACATGTGGAAAAGACGTTCAGAACGAAATCCCCAAAGAAACTCATGTTTGGGGCCTACAATACGACTACACCACAAACACAGTAATGCAAGGTTCCTAAAAAGTACACAAATACAAATATCACTTAGATAATAGCTCAATGTCTGCAGCTATTTTCCTGAACAGAGACGATTCCCACAACAAAACACAACAAACAATGGAATTGGTCCTTACAACTTCCACTGCAACGAAAATAACACACGAGAATAAACACTTAAGTAAACAAAGGCCCCAAAAAGACGTATTAAATCAATGTGAACTCAGAATATGACAGCAAGAGACTATTCAAACAACAAATGCAATTTCATAACAGATAATAACAGACCCTACAAGTTTCAGTGAAGGAATAAATATTCGGTGAAGGCATTGAATGCCTTAAACGCGTCGTAAGCGTCGCTGTCGCATCTTGGGCCAGGAGTGGGGGACGAAGTTGGGGAAAAATGTCAGAGGGTTAAAGAAATGGACATAACCAGATTAGAAGGAGCAATGATAGAATCAGCCGACAAAGTGCTGAAACGGACATACAAGAAGAGGGTGAGAGGGGACACGATGGAGCCAGTTTGGATGAATGAGGACATAAAGAAGGCAATAAAACTAAGAAAATGGATAAACAGGAGACGGAGGAATGCTGGAGACGAAAAGACAAAACAAAGGTTAGACGAAGAATATCAGAAACAGAAGAGAATAGTGCAATACCAAATCAAAGAGGAGATTTCACGGCACGAGGAAAAGATTACCAATGAAATAAGAAGTGGGAGAAATCAGAGTAAAAAATTATGGGAGAATATTAATAAGCTGAGAAGACAGGGTACGAAAAGGAATGAGGAAGTACGAGTATTCAAGGAGGGAGTGAGGCTGAGTCAGGAGGACACAATAATAGAGATTGAGGAGTTCTGGAAGAAAATCTACCAGAGAGACAATACTAGATTAGAAAAGGTGTGGAACGAAGAGAAACGACTGGAATATGAAATGAAGCTGGGAGAGGAAGGAACAGGGGTAATAACAACGAATGAGGGAGACAGATTACCCGGAGTGCTTAGAGAGCATCTGGATATGTGCGGGAAAATGGATTTGGAATGTAAGAAAATGAATGGGGACGAAATATCAATAGAGGAAATAAAAGATAGTTTGAAGAGTATAAAGAAGGGGAAAGCTGCGGGGCCAAATAGATTAAAGCCGGAGTTGTATAAGATTTTTCTGGAGAAGGATTCATGCATGGTAGCTCTAAGGGATAGTCTGAACCGAATAATGGAAAAGGGAGAAATTCCGGACGAATGGAAAGTGTCAAAAACGATTATGGTACCGAAAGTAAGCAGGCCGCAAGCGAAAGATTTAAGACCAATAACATTAACAGATGTTTCTTATAAGATATTCATGCGAATTATTAGTGAGAGGATAAATAACCACATGAGAAGAAATGAGGCTGAGAAGGACGAGCAGACGGGATTCACAAAGGGAAAAAGAATAGAAGATAATATATTTGTACTGCAATATTGCATAAGGAAGTCATACCAAAGGCGAAAAGAGTTATATGTAGCGTCAATAGACTTTAAAAAGGCATATGACAGTGTGAGGAGGGAAAAATTATTAGAGGCAATGATGAAATATAAAATAAACAGTAAAATAATAGAATGCGTGAAACGAATATACGAGAATGACAGAACATTGATAGGAACGGGGAAAAGCGAGGATATTGTTGTGTTTGTTGGGTAGACGGTAAATACTTTGAACAACCCAGAAATACCGGGAAAAGAAACAAGCTCGTTGAAAAACTCAAATATACATATAATTCAACTCCAAGATACGACAAAAATATCCAAATACAGCCCAACGGTCAGCATGAACCAAAGTATATATAAAACCAGAAGAAGCGTGACACGAGACTGTATGCTTCATTTGCGTCACGATTGTACAACACCGAAACATACGGATATACGCCATGACATACAAAAAGAAATCAAAATTCGAATTTAAAACAATTTAATTAATGTTTGCGGGATTTATACGCTTATACAAAAACAAACATGGTGTTGACAACCAAAAAGAATGAGTCAAACGTAGACAAAAATAACGCTTAACTAACCAAATAAACACATGCAAAACACATCAGAAGTTTAAGAGTAAGTACACGCTACACCACCTCCCCCCTCAGCGAAAACGAGAGGGTAGCTGAACTTCACGTCCACTTCGTGTACGGACCGGAATCGCAGACGGTCGTTGCTGACGACGGCGAGATGTTGATGACGACGGACGGGGTTGTTGAACAGGTGCCGAGTTGGTCATAGACAAAGGTGACGGAGACTCGGCGTCCGGAACTGCAGTGAGTGGCGTGTTAATTGTGAAACTCTCCGAGTGGCGAGTGTCTGACAAAATTGTCGGCGCGTCAGTGGTGAAAGAAACACGGCGATGACGACGCACTGCAGTAGAATCTGGTATGGCAGATGGAAGGATTGCGTTGTCGTCAAATGCTGCCTTACACCTGTCGAGGCTGACGACCTGTTTGCCGCGTCGAACATCTACAATGGTGACTGTCTTGTCAGTGCGCTGCAAAACGCGATGCGGTCCTGTGTACGCTGGCTGCAATGACGAGTGAGAAGCGTCTACTCGCAGGAAGACATGTGAGCAATTTTTCAGGGCCGCTGGCACATGAATTGCTCGCCGAGATGTCCGCGGAGGCACTGGCGTGATTTTACGCATGTGTTGTTTCAACCGATCGCAAAAGGTAACTGGCAACGGCAGAGGTCGAGAACTTGAGTCGATGAATTCGCCGGGGATACGCAACGGCGTGCCGTACACGAGTTCCGCACTGGAACAGCCCAGATCAGTCTTAACTGCTACTCGGATGCCTAGCATGATCAATGGGAGCTGTTCCGACCAGCGATGGGAAGAGCCAACTGCGCGAAGACAGGCCTTGAGCTGACGGTGAAGTCTTTCGACCATCCCGTTGCTTTCTGGATGGTAGGCGGTCGTTCGACGCTTGGAGATGCCAAGAAGACACATGAGAGCTTTCCAAAGACGACTTTCGAATTGGGAACCCCGATCAGAAATGATTGTCTCCGGCACTCCAAAACGAGCAACCCAATGCTGCAGGAGCGCGCTGGCAATACTCTCTGTATGTGAGGTGGCAAGTGGTACGGCCTCACACCATCTGGTGTATCTGTCGACAATCGTCAAAATATACTCGTTCCCGTTCGATGGCGGTAATGGTCCGACCAAATCGATGTGCAGCACTTCGAAACGGCAATTTGGAAGAGAAAAACGACCAGGCGGAGTACGCGTATGCCGCTGGACCTTGGCCTTCTGACATCCTACACAAGCTTGAGCCCACTGACGGATGTCTTGGCGCATATTTGGCCACACGAAACGATCGGCGACCAGACGTTGGGTGGCATGTACTCCAGGGTGCGATAAGTTGTGCACCAGGTTGAAATAGTTACGTCGAAAAGCCGACGGTAGGAGCGGACGACACTGTCCTGTCGAATAGTCGCAGCACAATTTTCGACCACAGGACAACGGAACATGGCGAAGCTGCAGTGAGTGTTCACTGGAGGCGATGAACTTGCCCAGATCATCATCCTCATGTTGGGCGTCTGCCAAGGCTGAAAAATCGTCAAGCCTGGGAGTCGGAATAGACAGCATAGAAACAGTCCGTGAAAGCGCGTCGGCAACAGTGTTTGACGACCCAGGAACATGACGGATGTCAGTGGTAAATTGAACAACATAGTCCAATTGACGAACTTCTCGCGGAGAGTGACGGTCTGATGAAGAGTTCAGTGCACCAATCAGCGGCTTATGGTCGGTATATACAATGAAATTCCGGCCTTCCACTGCGTACCGAAAATGTCTAATCGCAGAATACACCGCCAGAAGCTCCCGACCAAAAGCGCTGTACCGCCGCTCAGTTGGCGATAGCTGACGGGAGAAATACGCCAATGGTTGCCAGGCACCTTCCACATACTGTTGGAGAACTGCTCCGATACATGTGGCCGATGCATCGACTTGGAGCGAGAGTGGCGTTGAAGAAGCAGCTGAGACAGGTGCCAAGTGACTCAGCACTGGGAGTTTAAATGCTCGAAGTCACATGGAGGGACACATCTCGAGGCATTGTTGCCCCAGCGGCGATGGTACCAGCACAGGCGATTTTCTTGACCGCTAGCTGAGCGTTCCGTGTCATCAGGAACGGCCGGAGAACGAGACTGGGAGCGAGCACGACTTCTTCCGCGACGATAACCAGAGTTGAAATACATAGTTTGTTGTTCTGACATCTTCGTTACAGCAGTTGTCAGCTTCGTAACGGCAGCAGTTAGCTCCTGCATTGGGTCCGCTTGTGGAGACCGAGTCACAGCGCAAACAGGAGCTGGAAGAGCAGAAGCGAGTGGAAGATCTCCTTTAGTAGCCTCCATAAAACGATCAGCAGCCTGAGCTATCTCCTCCAATGTGGTTGTCTCTGGTAACAAAGAAATGGCGGCCCGAACATGTGATGGAAGACGCTGAAAAAACAATGTTCGAAGCAACCCAGTGTCTGTATGAGTGTCACCAGCAGCAGTCAGCTCATGTTTCATCCTCCGAAGTAGCTGGGAAGGCAGCTGATCACCGAGGTGCTGGTTCCTGAGTAAAGCACTCAACCGCTCCTCTCTGGAATGAGCCAGTCTGCTGCGAAGACCAACACATAAGGCCTCAAAGTTGGGAGGACCCATAATAAGGTCTCTCAATTGGCTAGCAACTGGAATTGGCAATCCAGCCACTAAAAATTGGAATTTCGTCACATCCGAAGTAATGCCGGCTACTGCAAAAGCGCAATTCACCTGAGCCAGCCACAACTCAGGCTCTTCAGGCGCGAAAGGCGGCAACTTAAATGACGCAGTTGGACGAACGTCCGGACATGAAGCATTTGGTGCTGAATTTGAGATTTGCACAGAATCATCACCGTCATTACCCATGATTAGATCACGTCGGGGTCACCAATTTGTTGTGTTTGTTGGGTAGACGGTAAATACTTTGAACAACCCAGAAATACCGGGAAAAGAAACAAGCTCGTTGAAAAACTCAAATATACATATAATTCAACTCCAAGATACGACAAAAATATCCAAATACAGCCCAACGGTCAGCATGAACCAAAGTATATATAAAACCAGAAGAAGCGTGACACGAGACTGTATGCTTCATTTGCGTCACGATTGTACAACACCGAAACATACGGATATACGCCATGACATACAAAAAGAAATCAAAATTCGAATTTAAAACAATTTAATTAATGTTTGCGGGATTTATACGCTTATACAAAAACAAACATGGTGTTGACAACCAAAAAGAATGAGTCAAGCGTAGACAAAAATAACGCTTAACTAACCAAATAAACACATGCAAAACACATCAGAAGTTTAAGAGTAAGTACACGCTACAATATAGAGGTAGAAGTGAGGAACGGAATAAAACAAGGGTGCACATGCTCAACAACATTATTCAAACTGGTGACGTACATGATATTAAGCGTACTCGAAAACAATGGCTGTGGATACGAGGATAAAGAGGTAAAAATTAATACATTATTTTTCGCAGATGATGGATTACAGATGTCATCAAATAAAGAACAAGCAAGCTTAAACATTAGGAATCTGATCAAAGTAAGTGCGGAATTCGGATTGGAAATAAACAAAGGAAAAAGTTGGTTCATCGTTTTCAACACAAGGGAGGATATGAAAGAAATAGAAGGTATACAGGTGACCAATAGCATCAAATACTTGGGGGTGACAGTTTGTAATAAGAAAGATTGTTTTCAGGAGTACAGAGAACAGATTATAACAAAGGCGAGGAAGATGGCGAATTTGACATACAGTGTAATTATGAGGAGCTGCAATAAAGTAATGATAGGCAAGACTTATTGGAAAGCTATAGTATTACCGTCCCTGCTGTATGGAACAAGTGTAGTGGAATTTAACAGGAATGAAATACAAAAACTGCAAAGCATAGAAAATAGTGTGTACAGAGTGATTTTGGGAGGCAGCCGATATACAGCACAGGAAGGTTTGAGGGGAGAAATAGGCGCAGCATCGTTTGAAGCAAGAATGGCAAGGAACAAGTTCAGCTATATAAACAGCACGCTGAAAGGAGGAAGAAATGATCTAGTTGAGAAGCTGATGAGGAATGGAAAAGAAGACAGGGAAGACATATGGAGTAGACATGTGGGGAAAATTATGGAAGACACCGGAATAACCTGGAAAACATTAGAAAATGCAACAAGATCGGAAGTGAATAGGATGGTGAAGGCATGGGATACGAGGAAATGGAAGGAAGGAATGTTGGAAAAGTCAACCTTGGGAATATATAGGAAATACAGAGACGAAATAGGAAAGGTAGACTACATGTATGATAATAAACCGGCATCAGAAATTTTTTTTAGGGCTCGAACAAATTGTATGCAACTAAACAATAGGGTGTGGACAGAAGAAAACAAATGCCCGATGTGCGAAAATGAAAATGAAAATTTAGAGCATTTTATGTTGAAGTGTGAGGGATATGCAGATCTGAGGGAAAAGGTAGGGGCGTTGAGCGGACAGGGAGAGACAGCTGAAGAAGCCATAGGAAGAGCATTGTTTATGTTTGAAAACAAGGAAGAAATGGAAAAATTGAAAGAGGGGTTGTATGGTTTTTGGAAAAGGAGGAAGAAAAGGGAGAATGGAATAAAAACAGAATAGAAACACGGAACGGACGAACAGGACGAACATATTGCTATTAAGTGATACAAATATGAGCGAAGAGGGGCCGTTGCAAAGGCTAACCCTCAACTTTTCATCTGATCTGATCTGAGGAGTCTAGTACCTTTGGTGCGACATCCACTTCACGCGACGCTGTTTTGCACTGTACATACCTGTTACGTCATCGACTTCCGAACGAGTGACGTATTTAGGTCTAGCAGTGATGCCAGCAAGCCATAGATAAATTGTAAGCCACTTCGTTCGACACCTTGGTTTATCACCAGATTTCCCGGTTGACCACTCATACTCGACAGTGTATCTTTGGTGCGCGTCGTATGTGTTCGTTCTCGGTCTTTGGCGTGTGTTCTGCAGTGGTCATTTTGATGGTACGTGGTTATCTTTCTTACTAGTAGTATATTGGTATTAAGTATGGTCTGAATTGACTGCTATATCAGTACTCTCTATAATCATGTCTCCTTTTCATTTTTGATTGTGAGATATATTGGTATTAAGTATGGTCTGAATTGACTGCTATATCAGTACTCTCTATAATCATGTCTCCTTTTCATTTTTGATTGTGAGATATATTGGTATTAAGTATGGTCTGAATTGACTGCTTTACCAAGAGTCTCTATAATCATGTTTTATTTTCACCTTGATTATGAGATATATTGGTATTAAGTATGGTCTGAATTGACTGCTTTACCAAGAGTCTCTATAATCATGTTTCCTTTTCATTTTTGATTATGAGATATATTGGTATTAAGTATGGTCTGAATTGACTGCTTTATCAATACTCTCTATAATCATGTTTCCTTTTCATTTTTGATTATGAGATATATTGGTATTAAGTATGGTCTGAATCGACTGCTTTACCAATACTATCTATAATAAATTTTCAGCCACCTGATTCATTGTGATCCTGAGGTGCTTATTTGTCACATTAATAGACAGTATTTGTCGTGTTATGTATGCTGGTGTTGACATGTAACCTGATCGCATGCCGTGTTTTGTTTTGTTTTTCAGTTGAGTCGCCGGCGCGCTGTGCATGCAGTCTCGGGGCTCATCACAGTACTTGATCGAGGCTGGGTGGAGGATTGATCATCTCGTCGCCCACATCGAGATTAAGAACGGTCTTGTATCGTGCTGTCTGTAGTGTCTGGTTTCTGGATGTGGCAGGGCAACTGACATGTATTCTCACTGCATGCGTGTTCAGCCGACGACGACGGTGATTACTAGTTGTTCAGTTATCACGTCCAAGTTTCAATTGTTTTCTCGTGTGTTGGCTTGCGTGCATGTGCTGTAGTGTTTGGTGACGGTGTGTGTGTGTGTGTGTCTGTGTGTGTGTGTGTGATTGATTCAGTGGATCGTGTATTGTTATGCAGTAGTGTTACGAGATCGCAGCTTCGCTCGTACTGTTTTTGCTTCATTATTCAAGTCATGTTTGATATCACCAGTGTTCTTGCACTATTATCTCTTGGCTCGGTTATAGACATTAATTCGTCTCAAATTAGCACTTTATTGCATTATATTTTTTGCATCGAATTTTCGTTTTGAAGTTTTTTAAGTTTTCAGAATTGAAGTTTTTGCGTTTTTTCTTACCTCGTTCGTTCTTACCTCGCCTTGTCTGTGTGATTTTTTCAGCTCCACACAAAACTTCAAAACCCCACTTCTTCCTAACATAATTTTTCTATATCCGCCCGAGTGGTATATTTCGCTTGAAATTCAATATAAATGTTTGTGAACTTTTTGCAAACAGTGCTGAATTTTCTCAACTGTTCACCGGTTCTACTTTATCTCTCAATATGTATTTATTGTTGTGTCTTTTTCTCTGTTTCTCATGTTGCTTCATGTTATCATATAGTGTCATGTGTCAGTGTTTATTGCACTATGACTGTTTTTGTTTGTGTGCTTTGTCCACTAATTGCGCGCTTGTATAATATGCTACGTTGTTACTGTTGTTTCGTGGTCTTATGACATGCTTGTATTGTGCATATATTGGCTGGCTATGATATGTATAAGACATTCAGGGTAACATTATTATATCGTGCGTTATGAGCGTTTGGTGGACCTGATTTTTGTTGTAATCATTTGTAATCGTCGTCTCTGTTCTTACATGTCTTCTAACCAATACATTGTTACATATTATATTGTTTAGTGGCGGACAGAGTGCGTAGCGAAACGAAGAGTTTAATTAAGTACATCGTCGAGCACATGTGCTTATTCCAGAAGCGTTTTTCTAGTGTGTACGTGTAGTTTACCAATATTGTAATTGAAATTCATATAGATTTTCCTATCAGTGTTTGTTTTTCACATTGGCTCTACACACCGTGTCATTTAGTTGAACTTTTGTGGCGTTGGTCTCATCACGGAGCTTCACTGGACCAATTTTCTGGAACGACTATATGCTGCGACATACACGACTGCAGATCAGATTGTAATGACACACAACCACATTGCTGCAATCTCAGAGAAGACTGTGCGCTTGTGTGCTTGGTAACAGTGTTTTGTATGTTTTGTAACAGCGGAGCGACCTCAAAACTACACACAAATATACATGCACACACACAGGAATATTTACATTTTCATTTCGTTCAATTTCTACACAATTTTTAAGTTGTGCAGACAGTACAATAATTAAAATGTGGACTTGAACAAACGTACACGCATACATGTACGTTCATTCATAACAACATACAAACACGTACATTCGGCGTGAGTGTGGATTTATCACTGTCACTGACAGGTCCGTTAGAATCCTTCGGCATTTCGGCAAGCAAGCATTTCGGCATCAAGACAGAACGTGATGTATAGCCAAAAGGACCGCACGCACATGTATACAAGTATAAGCAGTCAGGCAGGCTGGAAAACATGGCTGACAGCCACTAACCCTTCTGCTTTTCAAAACAGGTCTTATTTTCACCATGTATGACCGATATTCCACACCTGCTGACCGATATACACATATCCACACGCACTCACACACAGGCAAACAGAACACCGACCCTCGTCTTCCCCTACACACGCGTACACGCGCACAAACACACACAGATACACACAAACATACACCGCCGGCACAGGCACAAAGGCCAGTGACAGCGGCGATACAACATAACAAAAAGACATAACAGAAAGACATACATAACATAACAGAAAGACATGCGAATGCAAACGACAGTTATGCATAGAAAAACGATATAAATATTTGTATAACATTTGAATATATATAATATTTGAATAGCATTGGTGGACCAAAACAATGCAAATTCATCAAATCCTACAATACAAGCTATATACAATACCAGAAATTATTTACAACAATTATAACATACACATTCAATATCTCATTCACAGCGAATACTTCGGCTTTATGCAGAATTTTCCGATCATCAGATATTTGGAGCAAGTGTTTAAATATTTGATATTTAAAGATATTATAAGATATTAATATTGATTGATGTTAGATAGATAAGATAGATCATGTAAATGGACAGATAGATATTGTAGATTATATATTGTAGATTAGATAGATAAGATAGTTTTTGATTATTTATTAGATATTGATATATAATGCAAAATATTTGAAGCAATTGATTTTTAACCTGTTCTTGAAGACATCCATCCAACATGCACACACATATATACACACACCGCGCATAGGTGCATAGTGGGTATACCTCTGAGAGATCACTGAAAATGGAGAGAGGGATAAAAACGTGTATGTGTGCTTGTTTAATTGTGTGTGTGTGTGTGTGTGTGTGTGTGTGTGTGTGTGTGTGTGTGTGTTCATATGTGATTGAGGCTGTGTGCGCAAAACAAAGTGAAATCTATGTTGTTAAAGCGTATCACTGAGTGAATAGAAATTTAATTTAATTTAATTTAATAGAAATTTAATTTCTGCTGATTCAACAGTTCACAAAATACGTAATTCAATAGCAAGTAGATTACATGTAATCAGTAAAAAGCGAAATATTTGTAACTTCCGAAAAGAGGCAAGAGACGAACCAAAAACAAACCCTATGACTTCAATAAATAACAATAGAAACTTGTTGATGTCCCCATTTTCACCAAGCAACTTGTTACTTTACTGCCACCGCGCCTTACAGTAGACATGCACCAGGTTGGGTGAAAAATCTTAGAATTCCTTCAAAATTCACACACAATACAGTGAGATTCCTTCGAATCCCTTCAAATGCGTCAGAGTTTGTATCAAATGCGTCGATGTCCCCGTTTTATCCATGTCCCCGTTTTTACCGTCACACCGTCACACCGTCACCGTCACACCGTCACCGTCACGTGTGACGGTAAAAACGGGGACATGGATAAAACGGGGACATCGACGCATTTGATACAAACTCTGACGCATTTGAAGGGATTTGAAGGAATTTCACTGTGTTGTGTAAGGATTTTGAAGGAATTTTAAGGTTTTTCACCCAACCTGGTGCATGTCTACTCTATGGCGCGGTGGCAGTAAAGTAACAGGTTGCTTGGTGAAAATGGGGACATCATCATCTCTATTGTTATTTATTGAAGTTATACGGTTTGTTTTTGGTGCGGGCTAGTGTTGAGTTTATATTAGCTATTGGGAGTATTTTTCGTTTAATGTTCAAATCTGAAATCGACTTTTATCGTTTATATAAACGTGTAAATAGTGGATTGAACTTGTTGATGTAAACGTGTCTTTACAGGCTTGTGCATTCGCTAACCGACCTTGGGTGTAGAATTCGCTTGCATTGTGTTTGACTACATTGGTACGCCCGCTTGCGTATGACTATGTCTAATTTGTATATATGCTTGTGTCCATCCTGAAGTGGAGTGTGTGCGTGCGCAGTCGCGAATGTTGAGTGAGTTGTTGCGCTGCTTGCTGTTGCTGAGTACAGATAATACATTGCCTCCATTATGACCACGCCTTTGACAGAACTGAACTAGTGAAGTGATGTTTAACAGAACTTAACTAGTGAAGTGATGTTCTTCTTGTTTGCTCGTATTTTTCCTCATTTTGTTTTTCTTCGAATATCATTCAAATAGGTGATACTTCCAGATGAAGCACGCTGTAATATACGCGTATCATTCGCAGATCGACGGATAGGCTGAGAGCTCCGACAGCCAACGGTCCAATGACCAGCTGCGTGTGCCAGCGCTTGTGTATGTGTGCGTGTGTGAAGGGGGACATGTGGACATGGACACCTGCATTACACTCAGCTATCCCAGTGGCTGAAAAAAGTATGATTCAGTAAGACATGGTGAAACTATGAGTTTCAGGCGAGCTGGAAATAAGTCATGTATTGTCAGGAAACAGCCAACATTCAGGAGACGCTTCGATAATCAACAATGTCTTCTTCACAGACGTGTCTTCATTATAGACAAAACAGAGCGCATCAAGCATGTGATGCACCGCACACGTTCCACAAATGTAGGACTGACAATATAACATGAAAAGTAGATAACTAACCGAAACTGAAAATACGACAAAAGAATCAAAATGTTACTTGGATATCAGTATAACAAAGTTATAGTAATTGGCTGAACAGATCATGGTAACACGCGTGTGTGCAGTCAGAACATGTTTAGAAATAGCGTGTGTCCTGGTTGTGTAGCCGCGCTGTTTGGCCAACTCGCATTACTTGTGACGCATTGAGCCGACGACCTGTGGTCGTGGGTATACCTGTGTTGTACTGACAATAGGGCGGCATACCGGAGACTGGGACTAGATACTAGATACTGAGAGAGTGGATAATGAATACTGGGGAGACTAGAGATACTGGAGAGACTAGAGATTAAGTTTTAGGAGTAGCTTTAAGGTAGTAGAGCTGACTGGTTACTGTCAATACACAATTAAACTTCCACTGGGTGACTATTACTTGTTATCGCGGAACACAACAACAAGAGGAACTCAGAAGACTTCACGATCAGCCGAACGACGAAGACCAAGATCAACATCTCAACATATTGGTGTTGTGACAATCAGATCAACGTTTGCAACTATTTTCACGGTCATCTTTACTGATACATATCAATTTGAAACTGGAATGGTCGACATCGACCGAAGCGCCGTCGAGAACAACAACGCTACAAATACCTGTGTGAAACTGCTGACGAAACTTCCCATATAAACTAAATTGTTTTTGAACACAAGTAAACCACAAAAACCGTCATACAATGACCAAAACACAAACATTAACATTTATTTGGTATAGCACATATTAAAAACACCCGCGCATAAAACAGCAAGATGAGCCAAAAATATTCAAAGAGAAACACAAAACATGAACGAGCACAAGAGTAACTGACAAAAGGAAACATGACGTTGAGGGAAACGCTTCCACAGTTACAACACAAGTTACAGGATGTATTCACACACTAGTCCAACACGATACTGGCTATAACACACTAACAAGCACGCACAACCACACACGCACACAAGCACACTGCATGTACACATTCAAATGATATAACGTGCTTAGTGGTTGCTGACGCCGCCAAAACGAATCTAAAGAGTGCCGAACGTAATGAGGAATAGGAAGTGGCTGATAGAACAGTACGAGGAAGCGAGTTATACAGTCGGGGAGCAAAGAAAGAAAAATACTTGGAAGACCAAGATGACTCGTTCAAGGCTCGAGGGCAGATAAGAGGACGAGGAGCAGCAGACACAGTGAGGAGACCGGAAAAATAAGAAGATTGACTGGGGTCGTGAATAGGTTTAAAAATAATACAGCAAAGGCGAAAATGAATACGATGAATAATGGGGAGCCAACGAAACTTGAACAGAAATTGAGATGTATGACGACAAAAACGTATATGCTCAAGAATTTACTTCTTCAATGGCATACGAAGAAAAAATGAGGAAAAAAACAAATAAGAGCAAACAAGAAAAACATAACTTCACTAGTCAAGTCCAATTTGTATTTGTATTTGTACTTCAGCCTACCACAGGCACAATTGGCATAAAGAATAAAGTAGACATGCAATAATAAAACTAAATAAAATAAATAAGCCAGAATACATGTAACATGCAAATGCAGAAACTACAAAACTGCTGTCAACTGCAATCAACTGTTTACGTTTACATAAACGATAAAAGTTCATGCCAGCATGGAACATGAACGGATAAATATTCCCAATAGCAAACATGCTCCAATAATAAAAACCAGCATGCCCCAAAAACAAACCGTATAACTTCAATAAATAACAATAGAGATGATGATGTCCCCATTTTCACCAAGCAACCTGTTACTTTACTGCCACCGCGCCATACAGTAGACATGCGCCAGGCTGGGTGAAAAACCTTAAAATTCCTTCAAAATCCTTACACAACACAGTGAAATTCCTTCAAATCCCTTCAAATGCGTCAGAGTTTGTATCAAATGCGTCGATGTCCCTGTTTTATCCATGTCCCCGTTTTTACCGTCACACCGTCACCGTCACACCGTTGTGACGGTAAAAACGGGGACATGGATAAAACGGGGACATCGACGCATTTGATACAAACTCTGACGCATTTGAAGGGATTTGAAGGAATTTCACTGTGTTGTGTAAGGATTTTGAAGGAATTTTAAGGTTTTTCACCCAGCCTGGCGCATGTCTACTGTATGGCGCGGTGGCAGTAAAGTAACAGGTTGCTTGGTGAAAATGGGGACATCATCATCTCTATTGTTATTTATTGAAGTTATACGGTTTGTTTTTGGGGCATGCTGGTTTTTATTATTGGAGCATGTTTGCTATTGGGAATATTTATCCGTTCATGTTCCATGCTGGCATGAACTTTTATCGTTTATGTAAACGTAAACAGTTGATTGCAGTTGACAGCAGTTTTGTAGTTTCTGCATTTGCATGTTACATGTATTCTGGCTTATTTATTTTATTTAGTTTTATTATTGCATGTCTACTTTATTCTTTATGCCAATTGTGCCTGTGGTAGGCTGAAGTACAAATACAAATACAAATTGGACTTGACTAGTGAAGTTATGTTTTTCTTGTTTGCTCTTATTTGTTTTTTTCCTCATTTTTTCTTCGTATGCCATTGAAGAAGTAAATTCTTGAGCATATACGTTTTTGTCGTCATACATCTCAATTTCTGTTCAAGTTTCGTTGGCTCCCCATTATTCATCGTATTCATTTTCGCCTTTGCTGTATTATTTTTAAACCTATTCACGACCCCAGTCAATCTTCTTATTTTTCCGGTCTCCTCACTGTGTCTGCTGCTCCTCGTCCTCTTATCTGCCCTCGAGCCTTGAACGAGTCATCTTGGTCTTCCAAGTATTTTTCTTTCTTTGCTCCCCGACTGTATAACTCGCTTCCTCGTACTGTTCTATCAGCCACTTCCTATTCCTCATTACGTTCGGCACTCTTTAGATTCGTTTTGGCGGCGTCAGCAACCACTAAGCACGTTATATCATTTGAATGTGTACATGCAGTGTGCTTGTGTGCGTGTGTGGTTGTGCGTGCTTGTTAGTGTGTTATAGCCAGTATCGTGTTGGACTAGTGTGTGAATACATCCTGTAACTTGTGTTGTAACTGTGGAAGCGTTTCCCTCAACGTCATGTTTCCTTTTGTCAGTTACTCTTGTGCTCGTTCATGTTTTGTGTTTCTCTTTGAATATTTTTGGCTCATCTTGCTGTTTTATGCGCGGGTGTTTTTAATATGTGCTATACCAAATAAATGTTAATGTTTGTGTTTTGGTCATTGTATGACGGTTTTTGTGGTTTACTTGTGTTCAAAAACAATTTAGTTTATATGGGAAGTTTCGTCAGCAGTTTCACACAGGTATTTGTAGCGTTGTTGTTCTCGACGGCGCTTCGGTCGATGTCGACCATTCCAGTTTCAAATTGATATGTATCAGTAAAGATGACCGTGAAAATAGTTGCAAACGTTGATCTGATTGTCACAACACCAATATGTTGAGATGTTGATCTTGGTCTTCGTCGTTCGGCTGATCGTGAAGTCTTCTGAGTTCCTCTTGTTGTTGTGTTCCGCGATAACAAGTAATAGTCACCCAGTGGAAGTTTAATTGTGTATTGACAGTAACCAGTCAGCTCTACTACCTTAAAGCTACTCCTAAAACTTAATCTCTAGTCTCTCCAGTATCTCTAGTCTCCCCAGTATTCATTATCCACTCTCTCAGTATCTAGTATCTAGTCCCAGTCTCCGGTATGCCGCCCTATTGTCAGTACAACACAGGTATACCCACGACCACAGGTCGTCGGCTCAATGCGTCACAAGTAATGCGAGTTGGCCAAACAGCGCGGCTACACAACCAGGACACACGCTATTTCTAAACATGTTCTGACTGCACACACGCGTGTTACCATGATCTGTTCAGCCAATTACTATAACTTTGTTATACTGATATCCAAGTAACATTTTGATTCTTTTGTCGTATTTTCAGTTTCGGTTAGTTATCTACTTTTCATGTTATATTGTCAGTCCTACATTTGTGGAACGTGTGCGGTGCATCACATGCTTGATGCGCTCTGTTTTGTCTATAATGAAGACACGTCTGTGAAGAAGACATTGTTGATTATCGAAGCGTCTCCTGAATGTTGGCTGTTTCCTGACAATACATGACTTATTTCCAGCTCGCCTGAAACTCATAGTTTCACCATGTCTTAATGAATCATACTTTTTTCAGCCACTGGGATAGCTGAGTGTAATGCAGGTGTCCATGTCCACATGTCCCCCTTCACACACGCACACATACACAAGCGCTGGCACACGCAGCTGGTCATTGGACCGTTGGCTGTTGGAGCTCTCAGCCTATCCGTCGATCTGCGAATGATACGCGTATATTACAGCGTGCTTCATCTGGAAGTATCACCTATTTGAATGATATTCGAAGAAAAACAAAATGAGGAAAAATACGAGCAAACAAGAAGAACATCACTTCACTAGTTAAGTTCTGTTAAACATCACTTCACTAGTTCAGTTCTGTCAAAGGCGTGGTCATAATGGAGGCAATGTATTATCTGTACTCAGCAACAGCAAGCAGCGCAACAACTCACTCAACATTCGCGACTGCGCACGCACACACTCCACTTCAGGATGGACACAAGCATATATACAAATTAGACATAGTCATACGCAAGCGGGCGTACCAATGTAGTCAAACACAATGCAAGCGAATTCTACACCCAAGGTCGGTTAGCGAATGCACAAGCCTGTAAAGACACGTTTACATCAACAAGTTCAATCCACTATTTACACGTTTATATAAACGATAAAAGTCGATTTCAGATTTGAACATTAAACGAAAAATACTCCCAATAGCTAATATAAACTCAACACTAGCCCGCACCAAAAACAAACCGTATAACTTCAATAAATAACAATAGAGATGATGATGTCCCCATTTTCACCAAGCAACCTGTTACTTTACTGCCACCGCGCCATAGAGTAGACATGCACCAGGTTGGGTGAAAAACCTTAAAATTCCTTCAAAATCCTTACACAATACAGTGAAATTCCTTCAAATCCCTTCAAATGCGTCAGAGTTTGTATCAAATGCGTCGATGTCCCCGTTTTATCCATGTCCCCGTTTTTACCGTCACACCGTTGTGACGGCCCAAGATGCGACATGGCCCAAGATTAGAGATGCGACCTCAAAAAAAACCGACGGTTTTTTTTTAAAAAAAACGGTTTTTTTTGCCAAAAAAAACCGCGACCAAAAAAAACACGTTCTTTTTGGTTTTTTTTGAAGAGTCATGCAAAGAATTCAAATTATGGAAATGATATATTTGGGATGTTAAATGAATTATTTTCATCAACACATGGGTTATTCATGCTATTAGTGACCCTATCAAATTGAATAATCATTAAATATGCACAATATAATTGTTATAATGTGTCTGAAAGGCCTAATATCATTGTTTGCACGGTACTGTGCGGCACTTCTATGTACAGTACAGTTTTGCATTCAATTATTGAGTTAATCATTGTGTAAGAAAGCAGGGTTTGAGAACCGTTTCTTATGCTAAAATGTGAAACTGTTTAAAAAAAACCGGTGGCATAATTTTATTTTATTTTTTACACCTGAACTTTTTACTGCCAGAAATTAACTACGTTGGTTATAATAAGTTTCATCATTTCATTCAACAGATAAATTATTTGCAAATATAAGAGTACAAACACTGCAAATATTTACACAAATACTACGAATATGCACACAAACTTAGTGTCCCTAATGAGACTACGAATAAAAGCGGGTCGCAGTGGCAACGGACCAGAAAAACGGAAAAAATTTTCGTGTAGGAAAAAAAACAACTGAGGAAATATATTTGATGTACAAAAAAGTATTTGAACACAAATAACTACATCAAAGAAACCATCATCCATAAAACCAGTTTAAAAAACAGGTTACTAATAAAAAAAACAGTTAATTTGGTTAAACTTTCCTTGATCTGCCGCCAATTTTTTTCCCAATCTCTACATCTACGAAAACAGTTTTTCCAAAAAATATATTTTGAAAGAAACATGGTTTAAAAGAACAGTTTAAAATAAGTGGTTTAACCAGCCGCTTATACGTACCAGCAGGCTACTTGCTATACAAAAGTTATTTGAGCGTACATCAATCAAATCTATCTTACATAGATACTGTTTTAGAAAACATTGTTTCATTAAAAAAGCGTTAGTTTAAATGAACGTTTGTCAAAAAAACACTTGACCAACCAATTAGCTTGTCTTGTTCTGCTGCCAACATTTTCTGGACCTGTACATTAATAAAACGAATTTAAAACCAGTTTGAAAAACATCATTGCATTTTTTCATAAAAAACATGGTTTCTTTTTAAAAAAAAAAATTATTCAATGAATTTGTTTTGTTATGCTGACAAATTATTTCAAATATCCACATAATTAAAACCATCTTTAAAAACATGGGTTTTCTCAATGAAAAAAATATAAACCACCGGACCCGGATGCACTTTCAAACAGTCTCCTGAGGTATTTATTGATAAATATTCTTGTTTTTTATACTATTATCAAATTATCTTTGAAATAAGACACGTAAAGATGTACAAAACATCAATTGAACTCATTTCTATGTACTAAAATCTAACATCCGATGACAATTGGGGCTAATTCTAAAAAAAACCAAAAAAAACAAAAAAAAACTAAAAAAAACATGTTTTTTTTGCAAAAAAAAACCGCAACCAAAAAAAACGGTTTTTTTTGCATCACTACCCAAGATGCGACAGCGACGCTTACGACGCGTTTAAGGCATTCAATGCCTTCACCGAATATTTATTCCTTCACTGAAACTTGTAGGGTCTGTTATTATCTGTTATGAAATTGCATTTGTTGTTTGAATAGTTTCTTGCTGTCATATTCTGACTTCACATTGATTTAATAAGTCTTATTGGGGCCTTTATTCACTTTATTCTGGTGTCTTATTTTCGTTGCAGTGGAAGTTGTAAGGACCAATTCCATTGTTGTTTTGTTGTGGGAATGGTCTCTGTTCAGGAAAATAGCTGCAGATGTTGAGCTATTATCTAGGTGATATTTGTCTTTGTGTACAATGTTATTTTTAGTGAGTAATTTTTTAGGAATATAACTTTTGAGGAACCTTGCATTACTGTGTTTGTGGTGTAGTCGTATTGTAGGCCCCAAACATGAGTTTCTTGGGAATTTCGTTTCGAGCATGTTCTCCACATGTGTTCATTTCATGCTCCATCTGTTTTCGTTTTTCCTCGTTTTCATCTCTTAATTCAATTTCAATTCAATTCAAACAATATATTTGCAATCCACATCTGGTTTTTCTTGCAAACATTTACATTTGTGTACATGGTCGAAATCACGTGTAAAAAATGGCATAAGTTATAAAGAATTTGGCATCATCGTTTTATAGTTATACAGATAAAATCTATTGAAAAAATTTTATATAAAAAAATAAAATATAATTATCGAAAACTATACAATAAAACAACAGCTTGCATGTAAGACTAGTCTAGCTAACAAACAAAAGACCGGAATAGTTTGGAGTGACTGAATATTGTGACGAAATTAAAGCTGTTTGTTATAGGTTTTTGCTGCTCTTGTGCGGAAAAGCGATGATGTGCGCTCAAATCTGTTTCGCGTTATCTCCAGACTCCCCCGATTCGTTGCTCTTGTGGACTTGCACGAGACCGAGTTGCGAAAGGTGAACATATCGGCAGGGATGCGCGACGCTAGTGGCTCGTGTAGCGCGCGATTTACGGCCTTCAGATCGCCGGTCGCCAGCATGTGTTCGCTGGTAGGCCAATTTAGTCGCCTCAAAGTCGGTGAGACATGATCGAACTGATGGAGACAATCAACCGCTCTGGCGGCAAGGCGAAAAACACTGTTTAGTTTATGATGCAGCGTCTTGCCGCAGCCTCCCCACACCGGCAAGCAGTATCGAAGCCGTGG
Source organism: Sacculina carcini (assembly GCA_916048095.2). Classification (NCBI taxonomy): domain Eukaryota; kingdom Metazoa; phylum Arthropoda; class Thecostraca; family Sacculinidae; genus Sacculina; species Sacculina carcini. The sequence continues at coordinate 3,880,698 of OU696576.1, read as the reverse complement.
GAATAAATGTGCCTCAATAATTCTACTGGTGATGTCCGGGGTGAGGGTACGACGAAATTTCAGCAGTGCTATTATGATTGCCTTGCAGCGGCGAACAACTTGGGCGACTTGTACGCTCCATAATAGTTGGCTGTCCACATATACCCCGAGTATCTCTTATGTTATCAGCCCTGTATTTCTGACTTATTACGAGTTTTGTTTGGCAGTTAAACCGAATAAATTCGTTGATCGGTTGTTTGTTTTTCTACACGTGAGCATTTTTCGATTGGTGAATGTACCAATCGAAGCTACCTACACACGGTGTAAATGTGTGTAGATGTACACGCGCATTCACATAGGGGTCATTTGTAGTGAACCACAGGCTCGGTTCATCCTCAGATTATTCTGCAACTTTTTGTTTATTGTTGACTGTCGAAGTGTCTCTTGAGTGACTGTTTTCTGACAATGCATGGCTGATTTACAGCTCGCCTTACAATCAAAGCATCACCATTTCTTACTAAATCAAAACTTGTTCTGCCACGGGGCTAGCAGAGTGGAATGCAGATGTTCATGTCCACAATGACTACAGGTTCCCCTTCACCATGGAAAGTATTATCCGCTCAGAGGCGGGGTCTCATAGCTGCCACGCTGCTCGCTGTGACCTGCTTCTCATGGACGGAATTCGAGCATACACACACACACACACACACTTATTGTGTTCAACACGAATCTGAGTAGAATAAGATTGGTTGATGCTGAACACGTGTTATACTAACCATGCAGTTTGAACTTGGACACCCACTGGAGAATCTGATGTTTGATTATTGAAGAGGGCAGCGATGTTTGTAAATATACCCTCACATCCCCCAGAGTAGTGATTTTAAATTAAAGGAACTTCAATAGTTTTTAGTGTGCGTACTTTATTCACATATTGACCATATATAGATTGTTGACCATACGCATTTAAACACATCAGTAGAGAAGGCTATGTTCGCGTGTAATTTTGCGGGGGAAAAGCCTCACGGCTCCGGCTGGCACACCGCAGGTCCGGCCGCCACACGGGTTTTCGCAGTCACGGCCAGTACAGAAATACTTTCTCGACACTCGTATCAATCACGTCACCGTTTGACCAACATAAAGCCCACCACCAGGAAAAACAGTTCAACTCGTGTACTAACCAACAAAGCAACAAGACCAATCAAGCAATAATATATTTCGTTTAGCGCATATAACCACATATGCGAGCACAAATAATCAACGGCAAGAATAAATAGAATGAATCTAATGTAGCAAACACGTATACACACACAATATACAGAAACATCAACACCAGAACAAGCACACAAGAGAAAGCTAAAAGATTGCCGAAAACAACAGGCAGCAGAAAATAAACGTGCGCTCATCAGTTTAACCAATCAATCACCTGCGGTATAACAAACCAGACAGATATAAAAACCATTCCCACGACAAAACACAACAAACAATGGAATGGGTCCTTACAACTTCCACTGCAAGGAAAATAAGACACCAGAATAAGCATTTAAGTAAATAAAGGCCCCAATAAGACTAATTAAATCAATGTGAACTCAGAATATGACAGCAAGAGACTATTCAAACAACAAATGCAATTTCATAACAGATAATAACAGACCCTACAAGTTTCAGTGAAGGAACAAATATTCGGTGAAGGCATTGAATGCCTTAAACGCGTCATAAGCGTCGCTGTCGCATCTTGGGCCATGTCGCATCTTGGGCCGTCACACCGTCACATCGTTTCGGCAGTTTTTCAGTTCTGGTTACGTTTTGTTGCTGTTGGTTTACTGTGAGTTTCAGAAGGTTGGTGTTCTCTTATACGTCGTCTTGTTGACTACTGTTTGTATTATTTTGCCCTGTAAATTAATCCAATTAGAATTTGTTAATTTTGTTTGCGTTTTATCGGTATAATATTTTTGATGATGACGATTCCTGGTCCTTCTCCACTTGTGACAGTGCTCTGCAGGATTCAAAAAAATATCAATCACCAATCACGCCAATGATGGTGTTTAAAACTTAGTAATCATTATTGATCCTCAGATAATCCAAATCGTAACACTCGGCGAATAAACAAGATTTCAGTCTAAGTTGAAATACTTTAATATTTCCGCTATGCTTCACAACCTGTGGAAGCTCATTAAAAAGTATTGGATCTGACTTCTCAAACACTCCAAAACCCATCCTTAAGTTGCTCCTCACGTTCAATGTAGCATAGTTCTACTCACAATGATGGTCTATTTCGTTCCTCTGATCGTTCCTCGTTTTCGTTCCTCTGGCAGATCAAGATCATTATCCATTGACTCTTGGAGACAGTGGCAAAAATTAAAACGTGTTTCTCTGTCTTGTGGGTATAACTATAACTGAACTGAACTTTTGGACCAGTTGCAGCTTATAAGGGGTAAACCTCAAGCGTTTGCGTAAGTTCTTTTGTCCTGTGCTTCGTGGAATTTGTAACTCTTGGCTAGCTCTACCAGTCGACTTCTTGGGGCTGCGAACAAAAGCTTGTATGACACTGTCAACATCTTCCGAAACAGTTAGGAGTCCAGAATGTCCCTTTCTCTGATCACAAATGCACCCCTTTTTAAGAAAATCATTGTACCACTTGAAAATGGACTTGTTAGTAGGTGGATTGATATGATGGATGCGTCTGAACGAACGTTGCACAGTTGTTACACTGTTTGTTTTGCCAAACTCCAGCACACCAGCTACGTTGGTGTTTCATCTTTATGATACACTCACATTTCCTCCCGACAATACTTTTTCCGATCATTCTCTCCTTTCTTGCCAATTATACTATTCTCCTCCCGCACCATTCAAGGGCCCCTACATCTTTTCCGCACGTGATTACAGGTCGTTCTGTCCTATCATTTTTCAATCTTTGATCTCCTCTCTTTTGCCTCCCATTACCTACCACGGCATTCATCCCAAATTTGTGTTTGATTTTCGGTCATCTTCTCTCAGTGAAATCAATGAACGATTATTTCCACTGATCACTCGTCGTGTTCGCTCACAGACCCGTCCCCCTCAGTGGACTTAGTTCATATGCGAACTTCGTCCCGCCGTCTTGAGCGTAGGTGGCGTCGCTCTCGGTCGCCTAGTGACTGGGACTCTTTTTGCTCTGCTCGACATTCGTTTCTTTCTGCACTGACCACGGCCAAAGCCGATTTTTATAAGTCACGCCTTGCAGACTGTGCTCGTTCTCCTTCGCATCAGTGGTCCACTCTAAAACAGTTGACAGTTGGCAGCTCCTCTCCCAATCCTATTTCGGCTTCTACTTTTGCTCAATTCTTCCCTCAAAAACTAAATTCGGTTCGTGCCCTACTTTCTACAACATCTACAGTTCTCACTCATACTACTTCATCCTCCACTCTGTCTAGTTTCTCCCATATATCGGTAGCTCATACTTCTCGCCTTATTAAAAAACTAAAAATTTCTCGTTGTCCTCTCGATCCGATTAATTTCTCTGCTTTGTCTGACTCTATTCACCTCCTTTCCCCCATTTTTTCCCATCTCATCAATTCTTCTTTTCTACATGGTTTATTTTTTGCTGATAAATCTGCTATTGTCACACCAATACTGAAAAAACCCACTCTTGACCCTAACTGTCCTGGTAATTACCGCCCTGTTTCCGTTCTGAGCTTCACTGCCAAGCTGCTGGAGTCGGCCATACACGAGCAATTATCACCTTTGATAAACACCGTTCTCGATCCTTTTCAATCTGGCTTTGTATCTAATCGTTCCACTGAATCTCTCCTTTTGCACCTATTGAACGATATCTTCAATCATTTTGCCTCTGGTGACTCTGTTCTGCTTGTTCTGCTGGATCTCTCTTCGGCATTTGACCTCGTCGATCATGCAATTTTGTGTGACGACCTTGCCGCTATTGGACTCTCTTCTACGGCTCTTTCATTGATGAAGTCATACTTTTCTAATCGTTCTTATTCTGTTCGCTCTAATTCCACTTTTTCGAGTTCTGTAAAACTTTCCAGTGGTGTACCTTAGGGATCAATATTGGGTCCGTTATTGTTCAATTTGTATATGTCTTCTCTCTGTCCAATTCTTCATGGTTTTCCTATTTCTTACCACATTTATGCGGATGATCTACAGCTTTACTTTCCTATCTCAAAATTTTCTGAAAATTGCATTTCTGCGGTTTTGAATAATTACTTCCTGGGCTTCATCACGCCACCTACTTTTGAACCATTCCAAGTCTGGATATATTGTGTTTCATCCTCCCAAATTATCTCCTCCAATAATTCCATTACCCCTATCTAAGTGTGTTCGTGATCTTGGTGTACATTTTGATCACAATCTCTCTTTCTCAATTAACATATCACGTGTGACTCGCTCCTGTCGTCTTATTCTCCGCCAACTTTATCCTATCCGTCGATTCCTTAATAATGCTACAGCAATCACACTTGTACAGTCCTTAATTTTCTCCAGGTTAGACTATTGTAACTCTCTTTATCTTCATGTTTCTTGTAAAAATATACGCTCGCTTCAGAAAATTATAAACCAATCTTGCCGTTTTGTTTTTCTTCTTCCACCGATAACTCCCACCTCGAAATTCATCCGCCAACTTGGATGGCTTCCTGCACGGCAGCGAATCCATCACAAGGTTTGCTGCATCATCTTCAAGATCATCCACTCCGACTCTGCTCCTCCTTATCTCCGTTCTCTTCTTACTGTTTATGATCGTCCGGGCCGCTCACTATCACGTAGTCTATTCTGTCCCCGTGCTCTCAACGACTCCACCTGGTCTTCGAAATCTCTTTTTTTCTCTGGACCTCGTTTGTTCAATGAACTTCCTCTTAAAATTCGATCTTCTCTCTCTTACAGTTCTTTTTCCACTTCTCTTTGTACATATCTTCTCGGTGTCTCCTGATGAATAATTATATTGTGTGAATAACTGTTTGATTTTTTTATCCATAGTTATTTTCAATTGTTCCTTCATAGTATATCGCTGTTTATATCTTTGTTTATGCGATACTGTTTTGTTAATTCCACATTGTATACATTTTATAACTAGCCGTTCCTCGCGCCTATGATAATTAGAGCGCTGTATGAAATACATGTGTTGTTGTTGTTGTTGTTGTTGTTGTTGTTGTTCCTCAAGTTGTCTGGCCGAGCAACCTCGAGCTCCTGAGGAAAGACACGGCACCGACCGGGTTGTTCCACAGGTCTCTGACTGAATTTATTTTGTGTTGGCGTCTGAGTTGTGTGTGTGCTGTGCAGTGTTCCATGATGTGTGTGATGGTGTGTCGTGCTGAATTGCAATCTGGACAGGTGTCATCGATTGAGTCATTCAACCTTTTCTGATATGACAGAAGGGCAGGATGATGACCACATCTCAACCTGGCCAGATGCACCTTGTATTCCCTTGTGAGTGTGTTTTCTGATTTGTGTATGTCCGGTGGGTGTCTTTGTAGGAGTGTATTGTGTTGTAGTGAGTGTATGGCTTTCCGTGCGATCTCTGTGTGTATGTGTTTCTTGATTGATGTGCGTGGGGGAGCTGGTGGAAGTGATGTGAAAATTTGTCTGTGGTAAAGTGTGCTTGGTGTTGTTTTTATGTTTCTGTCTGTGTTGTCTTGTGTTGTGAGGTGATGTAGTGGATGTGCTGTGTTGGTGACTGCTGCTGCGAGTGTTTGTGTGCCTCTCATGTCTAGGTGGTGTTTCAGTTTGAGTATTTTGGTTTCGTGATGAAGGTGGTCTGCTGGTGTGGTAGCTGTGCATCCTGTGATTGTTCTAAGTGCGGTGTTTTGAAGTGTTTGAAGTGTGTTTGTGTGGCGTGTTGCGAGATTGCTAGCCCATGCGGGGCTAGCATATTCTATCACGGGTCGGATGTACTGTTTGTATATGGTGGTTGTGGTGTCTTTGTTGTGTCCGAAAGTTGTGTGTGAGAGTGCTTTCAGTGTGTTGAGGCGTGGAGTGACTTTAGTTTTAATGTTGGTGATGTGTTGTTCGAATGAGAGTTGTGTGTCGTATGTGACGCCTAGTATTTTTGGTGTGTGCGTAAAGTGATTTTGGTGACGGTAAAGAGATAGTATGAGAATTAGGCCTCAAAATAACACGGCAGCTAGCAGGTCCATATCCGATTAGGACGGCAAAGGGAGAGTGTGGGAGCGGAAGGGAATTTTGTCTCAAATAGACTTTGTTCCAAATGGGTCCATGTCTGTTCTACTATGGACCCTCCATTCAGTAGCCTTTCTCAGTGACACTCCTGATTATGTCTTGTTCTTTCCTGAGTACCTCACACATTCTTACATCTGACACTACAAAGCACTTATTGGCTTTGTTGAACCTAACACAGGATGCAATGTAGTGTTTTTTCTCTGCAGTCCCTAATGCAATGCTTACCAGCACATTTACCAGCACATTTACCGCAAATTTGGGGCTCCTTGTTTGCCAGAGAACTGCACTTAGACGCGGTGTGGTCAACCCTTTACAATGGAAGCTCAAGGTGGTCATATATCTGTCCCTCAATATAGATACCCCAGTCCAGTCTCAACCAGTTTTCTATCTGTCAGTTTACTCAGTTTTCTATCTATATATTTGCTCAGTTTTCTCTCTCTGTGTTTAATCTCGCGTTGTTTTCGCGGCCTGCTTGTGCAGCTGTCGTTAGGCTAATTTATGTGGTAGGGTGGCGTCAGCAGTGTACTGCGTCTTATATGCTTGGCAATGTGTAAAGCAGCTTGACCGTTAATTTATGACCTTTTTTGTGTGTCTGACTTGGCTGAGCATCTCGTGGTAACACGCGTGTGTACTGTCAGATCGTGTTTAGAAATAGCTCGCAACTAGTTTGCGCAGCCGAACTGCTTGCCCGGTGAGATTCAGTGAGGCACATTGAACCGACGACCTATGGTCGTGGTTATATATACCTGTGTTGTGCTAACAATATGAATACTGGAGACTAGATACTGAGAGAGTGGATAATGAATACTGGGGAGACTAGAGAGACTAGAGGTAGAGACTTAAGGTAATAGAGTTGACTGGTTGTTGCAAATACACAATTTAACTTCGACTGGGTGACTATTGCTTGTTATCGCGGAACACAACAAGTGGAACTCAGAAGACTTCACGATCAGCTGAACGACGAAGACCAACATTTAATAACGCAACATATTGGTGTCTTTACATCAAATTACTTCGCACATTGGCAAGCATATCAGACGCAGTGCACTTCTAACGCCACCCTATCACATAAATTAGCCTACCGACAGCTGTACAAGCAGGCCGCGAAAATAACGCGAAAGTAAACTGACAGATAGAAAACTGAGTAAATGGATAGAGAGAAAACTGAGTAAACTGACAGATAGAAAACTGGTCTGATTATAACTTAGTTATAGCTCCTGCAAAAACTCATTGCGCTCGATCAGAGTAGCCAGTATGTCGCTATCAACAGCCTCCTCCTTGTGGATGTTACACAACATTATCTTCGGTTTTAGCTTCCTCACTATTCTCGTCTTCACCTCAGGAACCCACTGAGCTTATTCACCGCCTCATCCCTGGTCATCAGCGAAATTCAGCACGGCGCCACCCTTCACCGTGAACCTGGTGTCAGAGACATGGGTGTTGCCCCACACATTCGATATTTCCTTCTTCTTTTCCACCACTTTGGTATTGTCACTCACCGCCCTAACTAACATTAGATTTATCTTAAGTCTTTTTTGACGACGTCAGTCCATGACTGGTCACTAACCTCAAGACCCGTCCCCATTTCTTCAGTCACAACGGGCAAAGATGACGCATTTGCTGCCGCCAGTCCCCGAACCTCTTCTCGAAAGTCATCAATCTTACTAATGAACTCATTCATACAACCAAGCTTCTCCTTTATAGCCAAAAAGTCAGTCCTCATGTTGCTCAGAAATGATATGCAGGGACTACATACCCAATCCATCTGTTTAATTTTGTCTCTCTTCACTCCCTCTAGATCAGGGGTTCCCAACCGGTGGGTCGCGACCCCCTGGGGGGTCGCGAAGCTTTGACTGGGGGTCGCCTAGCCTTGTAAAAAGTAGCTTAGGATATCATTATATTTGTTTCATCAGTTACATTTCTCATGCATTTTCATTTTTCTTTTTTGCTTCGGTGCAAACGTGTGCTACGTTAGTTTAATGTCAAAAGATGATATTATAGGTGTATGTATGCGTGCCTGTGATCTAATGTGCCTGTGTGAATGTGTATGTGTCTGCAACTGTATGTATGTGTTTATCAGTGAGTAGCGAGTATGTGAGTGCATGTGCATGTATGTATGCGCATGTGTGTGTGTGTGTGTGCTCTTGCTGTCGACACGTGAGTCATGTGGTTGCTGATTGGTGGATGACGAATGGCGCCACTGGCCACACTCCCTCCCCTCCTTACCAGGCAATACTTACCCCGTCATTACTCCTGCTGCATATTGTGGTGACAAGTACAACATTTTTATTTAATTTCGGCAAGGAGTTAAGGCAAGCAGTAGAGGTGAGTTGTTGAGGCAAGCATGCTGTTGTGATATGACACTTAAATTGGAAAAATGTTGTTATTTAACTTTTTAGTATATTTTCGAATTAAATAAATTAAAAACATTATTTACTCTGTTCACAACCATGGCTAAACGACGCAGATACTCGGAATGCTACCTCAACATTGGCTTCACCTCTCTGCTTGCTAGTGACGGCATCGAGAAACCACAGTGTGTTTTGTGCCATGCTGTCCTGAGTGGAGAGTCAATGAAACCATCAAAACTCAAGCGTCATCTCGAGACGAAACATCCAGAACACGCAAAGAAGGATTTGGATTTCTTCAAACGGCATCAACAGTGTCTTAAAACTCAAAGACTCGACAGAAGTGGGTCGTTTCAGCAGCAAACTGCAGCCGTAGTAGAAGCCTCGTTTGACATTGCATTCGAAATTGCTAAACAACAAAAGCCTCACACAATTGGAGAAACATTTCATAAACCTTGCATGATGAAAGCAGTATATCGTATTCTTGGAGAAGCCAGTGCAATGAAGATGCAGCAAGGATGGAGATGATGATGAGAAGATGCAGCAAGGATGAGAAGCTGAGAATGATGATGAGAAGATGCAGCAATACAGAGGCGCATTTCTAAAATGTCGATGGATGTGAAGGAACAGGCGTTGACTGAAATCAAGAGTTCCCCTTTGTTCTCCTTTCAGCTCGACGAGTCAACAGATACAAGTTCATGTTGTCAGTTGCTTGTCTTCGTGAGATACATTAATTCAGGTGACATTAATGATGAATTCTTATTCTGCAGTGCACTTGAAACCACAACAAAATCTGATGATGGAAAAAGTTTCAACTTTTTTCCAAGATGAAAATCTTCAATGGGAAAACGTATGTGGGGTTTGTACGGATGGGGCACCGGCTATGCTGGGATCGGAATCAGGATTCCAAATTAGAGTGAAGAAGTTAGCACCTCAAGTAAAGGGAATCCACTGCATGATTCACCGATATGCTCTCACCAGCAAGACTCTCCCTGCCTCTCTGCAGGAAGTGCTTGATTGTGTAATCAAAATTGCAAATGAGGTGAAGACTCAAGCACTCAACACTCGCCTACTTAAAGAACTATGCAAAGGCATGAATGCTGACCACGAAGTCCTCCTCTTCTACACAGCAGTACGTTGGTTGTCGAAAGGAAACGTTGTTAATCGTGTCTTTGAAATGAAAGATGAAATAAAGCTTTTCCTGGAGACTCAAGAAAGAAAAGATATTCTGGTTCACTTCAAAGATGAAGCCTGGAAAAAAAGGGTTGCGTACCTGGCGGACATTTTTCACGAGCTGAACAAGCTCAATATGAAGCTTCAAGGAAAGGAAACACATGTTCTCCTTTCTCAAGATAGTCTTAGGTCTTTTGTTTCCAAACTGCAGAACTTGAGTCGGAAAACCAATCTTGGAAACATCGCCATGTTTGAAAAACTTTGTGAAGTGATGGATGAGTCTCAGAGCCAACTGGATCAGTTCCTCAAGGATGAGATTATCGAACATCTTCAGTCTCTAGAAAAGGAAGTCGAGCGTTACTTCCCTGAGCTATCACAGGAACAAGAGGCCCTAGTAAGGAACACATTTTGTACTGAACTTGAAGTATCCAGCATCCCATATAATATCCAAGATGAACTTCTGGATCTAAGGAACGACTCTTCAGCTCGTGATCTCTTCAAGGAGAAATCCATAACTCAGTTCTGGTGCGCTATGTATCCGTCATACTCCAAAGTCAGCATGATAGCTTTACGTGTCCTAGTTCCATTTGCTTCTACCTACTTGTGTGAGGTAGGATTTTCAACGCTTGTTAATATAAAAGTAAAGAATAGGAACAGATTGGATGTTGGAGATGACATGAGACTGGCTCTAACAAACGCTCGGCCACGAATTTCAAAGCTTACTGCTGAAATGCAACATCAAACATCCCACTAGCTGGGTTTAATAGCTGTTCAAACCCATGTTAATGTCATTTTAAGGAATATATGTTATTTTTGTTCAGGTTGGACCAATGTGATTTAATTTCCCAAAACAAAAAATTACTGGATTCTTGAACATATTTTTAGACTTTTCTTTCCCTCTCTATCACAGAAAATACACCCTACTATATCACCTTTTTGTATATATTCAATGTCAAGTGTGACAGTCTTCAAAATCAAAACAAAAGGGGTAGCGTGGACTCCGAGGTCTTGGGAAGGGGGTCCCAAGTACAAAAAGGTTGGGAACCCCTGCTCTAGATGAACGCACTTGAGATGTATCCATGCATCACACACATCAAGCCAATGAGGTCGGTATTTCCCAACGACTTTTTCCAGCTTTAATAATTAGAACTCGTCATTTTGAATTTCTACACCAATCAGGTTTCAGAAAACGAACAAATTACCAATCGAATTGTAGAATTAACCAGAAGTTATATCCAGTAATAACGTATACACGATCACGCACGAAATACCCGATAACAACCAGTAATCAAAATCAGGAGCCGCCAAAAACACGTCCGCTCAATCACACGCCACATACGCCGACTATCCTTCTCCCTATTGTCTTCTTCAACTTTTTGCGTCCGTGTTAATATTTTTGCGCTATAGCAAGTACGTGTTGTTAAACTATAAAGCAGGGGTTTTTAACCGGGGTATTCATACCCCTTGGGGGTATGGGAACCAAAAGGCTACTGTACTGGCTACTGGCATAAATTATGAATGGCTTATAAATAACTATTTTGTATGAGTGCGAGTGAAGGTGTTGTATGTGTATATGAGCGTGCGTTTGAACGGTGGATTGTCCGGTTTGCTGACTGCGCGTGCCACGTGGTGGAGTCATGTTTCGGGTAGTCGTTGTGAGCTTCGTGGAGTGTGTGTCGGTGTGCGGTGTCTTGTGGGCGCGCGTGGGGCTACAATGCTCCCGCGCGCCCGTCTTCTAATACATCTTTTGTTTTACACTTCATGTTTGCTTTTACAAGCTAACCGGCATGTAACAAAAACATCGTGGATTTAGAGAATATACTGGCAAATAATAGGATTGGTGATTGTAATGTTCTTGTGTCGCCTCTGATTGGCGAGAAACACACAGAACACACGAGTGGTTATATTGAAGCACACTCAAGCGAGGCTAGCATCAGACTGACTGTAACAAGGGTCACAGTTGTGACATACACACATACACGCATACACAATACATACACTGAACACTGGGTGACACGATGAACACTTCCAAATATGGTGATGAACGATAGCTGTGTGTGTAGGCTTGTTGTGTGCCTATTGGACAACACTACATATCCCCTCACTTAAAAAAATCGGTATGGGAGCATGAGCGTATCCAGGAGGTGGATGATAGCCACGACTCCGACGAGCGGGAATCGCGCACGTTCTCTACCGTCTGCGGCATTGCTGTAGCTGACCGTATCCTCCTGCCGTGCTGAAAATGAGACGGTGACGTGACGTCTGGGGTCGTGTGAGCGTTTGCCCTGTAATGCAATTGCTGCTGAGTTCTGTGACCGCGTTTTGACCTCTGTTGCCTCGGGTAGATAGTTAGGCCCAGGCTGGTAATTGCGTCCATGCCCAGCAGACCTTCAAAAGTTGTTATGTCCACCACATAAAAATTGATGTCAATTGTTCGACTTTGCACAGTGACGGTGGCAGGCAGAAATCCCACAACCTTTAGTCGTTGTCGACCCAGACCGTACAGTTGGGTGACTGTTTGGTGTACTGCTGCTCCTCTGAACATTCTCTTAGCCAGCGGCAAGCTGAGAATCGACGCACTAGCGCCTGTGTCAAGTTGGAGTGTCGTACGCGCCTCTGCTCCTGACTCCTTCACTTTCAAACTAGCTGCACAGGTGATCTTCTCTGATGTGGATGATGTGCAGGCAAGAATTGTGACGCCCTTCACCGGATTGCTCTCACTGAATGTGCTGTCGACTGACCCGCTGGTCCTGTGCTGGCGTGTCGCCTAACAGACGCTGGACCAGTGTCCGGTGCGGCCACATGCGTGACATGTAGACGAGCGTGCAGGGCATAACTGTTGTCTGGGCAGCTGATGCTTCTTGCCACAGTGTGTGCACTTGGCTGCTTTACCTTGCTTGGTGTGATATTTGTGCGATGACTGGATTTTATTCACAGCATGGCTGGAATTCGTCATAACGGCTGTGCGTTGCAGAGCGAGCTCGTACGCCTCGGCGGTTGACAGCAGCGACGTCAGTGTCAGCTGGTTGTCCTGAAGAAACCGCTCTCTCAGTCTGGGATGACGTGTGTGTTCCACGACTTGGTCGCGAATCATTTCGTCACAAAGCGTAGAAAACTGACATCTGGCAGACAACTCGCGCAGAGCAGACACATACTCGGCTGTTGACTCGTGGGGGTTTTGCTTGCGTTGGCGAAACATGAAGCGTTCAGCAATGACGTTTGTTTTTGGAGTGAAGAACTCTTGCAGACGTCTCTTGGCTTGCTCGTACTCGGACTCGCCATCTTGCTTGGGACTCGCAGGCAAGGAGTTATAAACTCTTTGGGCCTCGGCACCCACGCAATGCAGAAGCAGTGCGCAGCGCCGAGTGTCAGAAAATGAGTCTCCACCAACAGCAATGGGATAATTTTCAAAAGAAAATATCAAAGTGTTCCAGGGGGTCTGCGGCTTACATGGCATGACCAGAAACGCAGACGGTGGTGATACGCCCTCAATATTCATGATGGACAAAGTAAAATATCCGCGTAGGAAAGACTCGTCGCCAAAATGTAATGTTCTAGTGTGGCCTCTGATTGGCGAGAAACACACAGAACACACGAGTGGTTATATTGAAGCACACTCAGGCGAGGCTAGCATCAGACTGACTGTAACAAGGGTCACAGTTGTGACATACACACATACACGCATACACAATACATACACTGAACACTAGGTGACACGATGAACACTTCCAAATATGGTGATGAACGATAGCTGTGTGTGTAGGCTTGTTGTGTGCCTATTGGACAACACTACAGTGATAATTATTTGAACAGTCAAGTAAAGGGGGTATGGGACCATATTCGACAGTCCATTGGGGGTATGAAATCATCAAAAGTTTAAGAAGCCCTGCTTTAAAGTATTTCGCCAAACTGTTTTTGCTACTTTGTGGCGTTGATGCGGTCATATAGGGTTAATATGCACTAAGTATGTTTCTGGAATATGTAAAATGGGAACATATTGTCAGTATATTGTCAGTATATTTTCCAAGGTTTCACCTGGCTAATGATCTGGAGGTGATTCACATCCATTATCCACGTACATTACATCCATTTATGTGGATTACTTGCGATTGTACAGTGCGCATCCCGCACGATGAACGGCTTCAGTACTTGTGACGAGGACTCGCGCGACGCTCACGGTCAGCAGTGCTGCTTGCGCGACGGAGGATCGCGCTGTGCCAGGTCCGCCGGCAACGCCTCCTACAACAAACGCATCGAGAAAATTGTCTCTCAGCGCCGTCTGAAACTGGTGGTCGATGCCGATGTGAGTTGTCATTGCTCACGTTTGTCTGCATGTCACATGTTGGTCTGTGAATATACCGTTAAACCTCTATTTGAACCGCACCTCTAATAGAACGTAACCTCTAATTTATCGTCAATAGCTATGATTGAAAGATTTTTATTGGTGAAGTTATGGTTATTGGTAAGTAATCACCCGGTATTTGTGTTGTTTGTTAAATAGATATGCTTACGTTGCCTATGCTTACGTAATTCTTTCTTTATTCATAAAATTCTGCGTATCTTCTAAAATTCTGACCAGTAATCGAAAAATAGAGCGGCATCGTCTCATTGAACGGCATACGATTGAAGGACACTACGGCAGAAAGTTTTAAAAATGCGGAATAGAACGGCATGCCGCTCAAAAAAAGTTTAACGGTATATATGGCTGTAGTCAGACGTTTTTATTGCGCGTGTGTTATGATTGTCTGCATAAGATTGTGTATGTGTGTGCACGATGAACAGTGTAGTTCTTGGAATAGTTAGACGTGCGTTGAAATTTGAGAAGTGTGGGATGTGTAGGGAGAGTGAGCGAGTGTGTCAGCTCGTTGTTGATTGGCTGCGGCATGTCGCAATGTGTGCACGTTGCCGGGGATGATATCGCGTGCGAGAGTCGTGTTCGGGCGTGTTTGCTGTGCGGTGTGTTCTTGTAGGTGGGCGTGTGACAGCGATGTCCCACGCGCGCCTGTCTTTTAATACAAGATATTTCGGCATTGTTTTTGTGAGGCGGAGTTTGTGGGAGATGTGCTCAGCTTAGTTAGTGTGGTGAACGTTGTTGACCCGGCTTCGGCAGTAGTGGTGACGACGCCTTCAGCATCAGTGGCGGAGATGTATGGAGCGGTGTCATGATTCAGCGACGTGACAGGAGAGTGTTGCAGAGGGCGGCGGTGAAACGTGGTGCCGGCTGAAGACAGCGGGGAAGCTGTGGCCGAGGGTGCTTGTCGGCCCGCCTGCTCTGGACACGTCACTGACCTGTCGGAGGAAGCTGCTGGTGCTGGAGGGCCGATGGAGTGAGATCTGCCGAAGCCGGGGGATCTGAATGGAAGACAAGACGGCGTGGCCTGTGTGGATGGTGGATCATGCCCGGCTGTGACGGGGTGCTGAAGAGTACTGGTGACGGCGGGAGCACGGAGGGTGCTGGGGCCGTAGAGTGTTGTACTCTGTCGCGGCGAGCTGTGATGGAGAAGACGGCAGGCTGCGGCGGAGCACGGGCGAGGCGGGAGCGTGGTGGACGCTGGGCCCTGACGTGTTGTGCTTCGCCGCAGTCATGGTGTGCGCATGATGGAGGTCGTCGAGTGTGACTTGTTTGTTGGCGTTGTTTTTGCCTGCTTCATGGCTTGATTAGTTAGTCGGTCAGTTAGATGCGCGATGTTTTATACATGGATGTGTGTGATGCATGTGTGTCATTGCTAGTCGATAGAGTACGTTTTGTTTTGTTATTTTTTTCATTTATTTGTTTCTTGAGAAACAGGGGAGGTGTAGTAAGACGTGTTTATTGCACGTGTGTGTTATGATTGTCTGCATAAGATTGTGTGTGTATGTGCACGATGGACAGTGTGGTTCTTGGAATAGTTGCACGTGCGTTGCAGTTTGAGAAGTGTGAGATGTGAGCGAGCGTGTGTCAGCTCGTTGTTGATTGGCTGCGGTATGTTGCAATGTGTGCACCTTGCCGGGGATGATATCGCGTGCGAGAGTCGTGTTGGGGCGTGTTTGCTGTCCGTGTGTTCTTGTAGGCGCGCGTGGGCAGCGATGTCCCACGCGCGCCTGTCTATCAATACAATGGCCAATAGTTTTGGGGATATTTTTTTTAACTGTATGTATTTTTTCCTTTTCGTTTCTTCTCTGAATGCTCATTTTGTTGTTGAATGGCTCTCGATCATAGCTCAGGATAGATATAATTTTGTTCCGGATGTCAGGTGTTGTTGTGTATCGGCTGATTTAGATTTCGATTTATCTATCAGCGCTGCTTGCGTGCGTGCGTGTGCTACCTAAACTCAGGCGCAGCACATCTACATCTGCGAGTTTCACAAGTCGCTGATCCAGTCGGCACGCACGCGCAAGCGTCGCCGTCACTCGGACGACTTGGATGCAGAGGAGGGCAGCACGGCAGGTGGCGGCGGCACGGACGCGTCAGATGTCAATCTGCATCAGCTACACGTGAACACGCTGCGCCGCTACAAGCGCCACTACAAGATCCCCACCCGGCCCGGCATGAACAAGGCGCAGCTGGCAGAGGTGCTGTCGACACGCACTCAAATATACACTTACACGCACACACACACACACACATACATTGGTGTATAGCAATTTATTTTGGTCTGTCACCAATTTACATTCTCCTGAGGTATTTTTTGATAAATATGTTTTTGTTTTTTATACTATTATCAAATTATCTTTTAAATAAGACACGTAAAGATGTACAAAACGTCAATTTAACTCGTTTCTATTTACTAAAATCCAACATCCGATGACAGTTGGGGCTCATTCTAAAAAAACATAAGAAACTGAAAACATGTTTTTTGCAAAACATGTTTTTTGCAAAAAACGTTTTTTGCATCACTACTTGTGACCAGCGGACACTTTTTCTCACATGCAACGCAAAACATTATCTTCCTTTATTTTTCTGGGAAAATTCGACTTCACATTAAATTCCTTCAACCTTTTGTGCGTGGCAGTACAGACGCCATTTCAATAATTTGTTAATTTCAACAATGTGTTAATTCCGGAAAATTGAAATATGAAGTACATATGAAGTACGGTTAATTTGCGGTTCAAAAGTAAATTGAAATTTAATAGGTGTACAACACTAAGTAATAAGTAATTCAAATAAGATGCCCACTGTAACGTACACGACGTTATTTAGACGAATCAGAAGCCATTAGTTGATACCGCTATATTTTTCCGTGCACTCCGGTGTGGTGTAATGAAGCGTAGCGTAGCGGTTCAACTGAGCATAAAAACAAAAACAACGTAAAAACATACTCATGAATACAATACACCAAGTGCGCAAGGAGAAAAAACAACGAAGAACACGTGATTTCTGCATATCATTTGCATATAAGAATACAGCAAAATGACAAAATCAAAATCATAGACAAACATGAAAATAACTTACACTTTCTGGCCTCTATTGGCCTCTCTTGATGTGGCGCAAACAAGTACAACTCTCAGGCACAAAATCTCAGACACAAAACCTCTACTCCAGGGGCAATACACATAATACGCAGCAAGGCACGTGCACAGGCTGCCAGATATAGGCGCTGCGTTGCCAGACGAAAACGACGAGACAAAGTAAGACGAAGTTTGGCCAGGCGTTACACCGGCCCCAGTGCAACACTTGCACTCAAACACAACGCCAGGACAACGCTAAACCCAACATATACATGAGAAATAATGAGTACCGAAACCTCCATCAGTGTCCTCTCTGACTCAATACAACACGGGTGAACTGACAATACATCACAAAAACACTACCAGTGTCCACCGTAAGTTTAATACCATGTAAATAAGCAACGCAATACAAAAGATCGGAGTCCACTCGGGCGTGGTCACTGATCGCGATTGTGATAAGATATCAGCAGCGCAACACACGTTTAAACAACTAAACGCCAACAAGCAACTGAATACAACAGTAGCTTCACAAACATGTACAAAAAAACAATGACAATCAAGAATCAGCCTCATTTGCTTCCAGTACACATATCTTTGTAATGGGTCTTACATAAATTCCGGTACCCGTTCCAATTGATACAGAACGAACTAACTGATCGCCACCCTTATGAACCTCTGTGACTACCCCCAAAGGCCATCTATTTCTGGGAGTCACCTCTTGTCGTAACAATACTAAATCACCCGTCTTCATATTCGGCTGCTTGGTTTTCCACTTCTGTCGTTCCTGCAAGCACGGCAGGTACTCTCGAATCCATCGTCTCCAGAATAAGTCAGCAAGATATTGTGATTGCTTCCAACGATGCCTAAATGCATTCTTTGGATCAAAACTCAGTTTAGGAAAAATTGGTCCCGACCGCTGAATCAATATGTCCTTTGGTGTTATCGGCCTGTCATCCGTAGGATCGTCAGAAGCCTTGGTTAGAGGTCTATTCACGATCCCTTCAGCTGGCTGCACAAAGGGACTGACAAATCCGAGAGGGTCGTATACAGTACTCAAAGTGCTAAGTAGTCCTCTTTTGGTGTACGGCTTCTCTTGAATTTGAACGTCAAATTTGAAAACGTCCAGTTCGACATCCCAAAGCATACCGAGCGCTCGTTGTACCGTGAGTTTTTCTAAACTCACATTAAGCGATTGATAACAACTTCCCCGTCTCTCTTCTGGTATACCTTTCATGAATTCAGCAGAATTAGAAACAAACTTTGTGAGCTTGAATCCTCGAAACGACAGTATTTCCATGAGCTGCTTGGCCACCTCAACAGCCGCATACGCAGACTTCTCTGTCTTTAAGCAATCATCGACATATAAATTTCTCAAGATAGTGCTTAGTACACTGGTGGGATATTCACTAACAAACTCGCGAGCTACTTCTTGAAGTGCGTAAGCCGCACAGCTAGGGCTCCAATTCCCTCCGAATAGGTGTGACGTCATCCGGTATTCTTTCAACTCTCCATTGGTATCGTCGCCTTCGAACCACAAAAACCTCAACACATCTCGGTCTTTCAAATTGACTTTAACTTGATGGAACATTGCTTCAATATCAGCTACGAACGCGATCGGACCTTGTCGGAATCGCAATAAGACACCAATCAACTTGTTAGACAACTCAGGACCCTGATGTACACAGTCATTCAGAGACACCCCCTTGTACTTGGCCGCACAATCAAAAACGACACGCATCTTACCCGATTTTCTAGGATTTACCACCGAATGATGAGGCAAGTACCAAACCTTGCCGTCTGATCGATTCAAATCACTAATGGGCACTTCTTCGGCATAACCCTTTTCAGTTAGCTTCTGTATTTCCTTGGAATAACTATCTTTGAATGTGTGGTCCTTGATCAGACGCTTATTTAGCGACTGCATGCGGGTCTCTGCCAGTGTACGATTATCTGGCAAACAAAGGTTGCCGGCCTTGAATGGAATAGTCAAAGTGTAGTGGACACCATCCAATGCTATATTTTTGCTCCACAACTCCATCACCTTCATATCGTCCTGGGACATTCCGGTCGTTTCGCAGTGCGCATCTTCCAGATCCCACATACGAGCCAAGTTGTTCGAAACATGCCCACCATGAACAAAATACGATGATCTCATAGTAATTCCAGCATCTATAGGACCATGGATGGCCTATCCGAGAGGAGTCTTCATTGCATACGGCTCACCTGGCCTCCCTCTTCGAATTTCTGTAGGTATAAACAGATCGGAACAATCTTGACCAATCAAAAGGTGTACTTGTCCAACGTCCAGTTTCGGAATACTAATATCACTCAAATGTCGCCACTTGTTAACCTCGATATCGCAGGCTAAACCTGACAGATCAATATTCAACGACGGCCTCACCGTGACCTCTGAAATGAGAGAACAGTTTGTATCCTTCACGTCTGATAGAACCAGCTTTGTCGATTTCGACTCAATTATCATCTTCCTCTGGGTTATAGTCGTCAACTCAATTGCACGAGATTTTCCTTCGGCACAAACGTCTTGGAAAAGGGTTTCGGTACAGTAAGATGAATTTGGACCTGAGTCAAGGAGTGCATAAGTATCAGCATGATTGTCAGATCCGGGACATCTGACCCTCACAGGGACAATGGGCAGCGCCAGTTTTTGACCCTGACTACATGTGAAATGACTGGTTCTGGATTTGACATTAGTTTCACGATTCATAGGTAAATGTAGAAAACTGCTATGTGCCTTTCCACAGCCGTCAACAGTACAAGAATATTTCCTCGTGCAATTACTGCCTATATGATCACGTTTAAAGCAGATGGCACATAGACCCTTCTACTTCACGAGATTCCAACGTTCCTTGATAGACAGCGACTTGAAGCGTGGACAACGCAAAATGTAATGCCGCTGGTCACAACAAGGAGACTTAAACTCACTGCTGTCCTGATGCAATATATGGGCATGCGGACCACTGCACGCACTGCATTTATACTGTGATGGGCACTTACTGAAAACGTGTCCTCCTTTTAGACATATAAAACACAGTCTCTTTTCCATCACAATACGCTGCCGTTCCTTAACATTCATTTTAAGAAGATCAGGACAAGATATAGTCTCATGACTTCCGCAACAGACACAACATAAATCGCTTGATTTGAACGATAACTCATGTTCACCATCAGCTTGAATAAACAGACTCACATGACCTCGTCTATTTCTTTCCTACCGTTCCTGCGGTGTCCTCTTTACAGCTTGCAACGACGTTATTGGGTCACATGCCAGGCGTGCCTCTTTCTGAATGAATTCACAAAAAACTTGAAACGGTGGGTACATAAACACTGATGAAGACCGTTTTCCGGCTCTCCAACTGTCCACTTCTAATGCCCACTTCTGCACGATAGAGTCTGGCAGCTTTCTCAGCAGCCGCTGGCTTTCTCTCGGATCATCAAGATAGCCAAGCGCGGGAACTGCTTCCGACAAGCTGAGACAATACTGCAAAAAATCAGAGAACCTCGCTATAGCTCTACCATCATGCTCATCAATAACAGGCCACTTGTACAGTTTCTCCCTGAATGCATCAAATGTGGTCGCTTCATCACCATATCTCTCTACAAGGAGTGCCTTCGCTCGTCTGAACGACTCACCAGTCCTCACGGTTAAAAACCCTCTGGTAATTTCCTTTGCTTCTTCTGTATATTTCTGCAGATAATACAGGCAATCAGCACCACTCACCTGTGACTCAACACAAGACTCAAATGACCGCAACCATAGCGGAAATTGAAGCCTGTCTCCATGGAATACATCTGGCTCCGGAGGAGGAAGAGACACTCTACTGTGTCGTTCTGAAAGCAAATCAGCAAGTCGGTGAAGAGAGCTCGCTACAGCATCCCCACGTGAACCATTGTTTGGAGAGGGAGAACTTTGCTTCAGTATCTCACCGGATCTCAAGGGGATGTCACCAACAATTTCCTGCTTTAACACTTTACTGGAACCATCACACTGCGGAGATCCTACCGGTATATTCATTGGTATATCCGGCTTGGGCTCCTCGACAGACTCTAACACCTGTAATTCAGCCATAGTAGCCTGCATCTCTTTCTCACAGCGCAAGTCCTCTAGTTCCATATTCTGTCGCTGAATCTCAATCAATTTCTCATACTCTCTACGTTTATATTCTCTTTCGGTTCTTATTCTGGCGATCTTCGCAAGTCTCTCCAAACGCGCATTACTCGAGGCTACCCTTGGACATTCCGACCCACATACTTGGGACCTAATCTCAATCAAATGATCCTCATCTGACCCCTTGGATTAATCTGGTTCAGCCATACTAAAGCATAGTGGAACAATTCACAAAAAACGATGTAGCGCGTGGTTACATGACTAAGCTAGCCTTGGGCACACCGATAGAAAATATAACAATCAAAATATATAACATAATTCTATCAAAATCAAATAAAAAAACGAAAAATTCAACTCATGTCTTCCCGATGAAGCTGTCCAGAAGGTGTACGAAGACGAGTCGACAGCAGCCAAAGTTTGAACTGTAACGTACACGACGTTATTTAGACGAATCAGAAGCCATTAGTTGAAACCGCTATATTTTTCCGTGCACTCCGGTGTGGTGTAATGAAGCGTAGCGGTTCAACTGAGCATAAAAACAAAAAACGACGTAAAAAACATACTCATGAATACAATACACCAAGTGCGCAAGGAGAAAAAACAACGAAGAACACGTGATTTCTGCGTATCATTTGCATATAAGAATACAGCAAAATGACAAAATCAAAATCATAGACAAACATGAAAATAACTTACACTTTCTGGCCTCTCTTGGGTTTAATGTGGCGCAAACAAGTACAACTCTCAGACACAAAACCTCTACTCCAGGGGCAATACACATAATACGCAGCAAGGCACGTGCACAGGCTGCCAGATATAGGCGCTGCGTTGCCAGACAAAAACGACGAGACAAAATAAGACGAAGTTTGGCCAGGCGTTACACCCACGAAGTAACAAGACGCACGCAGACGGATCTTTTAGCGACAATTATTACACGAAGTACGGCAAATTACACACATACATGATGTTGCGCATGTGATGGTTTGGAATGGAGAACCATAAGCGCCCCTGACGACACATATACATACACACACAATGCGCAGCGGCGGTCAGAGGACGAAGAAGACGAAGTGTTTCATTTCGTCCATTTATAAGTGATTGTTTTTCACATTGATATATATATATACCGTTCTAAGCGATAGCTCGAAAATTCCCTGCTAGAGTGCCAGCGTATCATTTTTGCAACATCGGTGTGACCTTACATACACACACATACCACCGGGCTACGATCATTCACCCCAACGTAGCAACTGGTCCAACGCTTACTGCGATGCGATGAACACCGAGCGTTAGCCACGATGCTACAGGCAATGCCACCTAGACTACTAGACACGTAGTATCTAGTTGGCGTTGCTACAGGCCGTGAGTGAATCCGACAGTGGCGTATCTAGAGAATGAGTTATGCGAGTGAACATCTTTGACAATTTTTATCGGCTATGTGAAGTTTATGGTAGGTTAGGTCAGATAATGTTTGGTTGGGTTAGTTTAGGCTAGACTTGGTTAGTTTAGGCTCCGTATACCTGTAATGAGGTTCGGATACAGTTAATAAATATAGCTTATAGCTTAGCTTAACATATAGCTTCATACGGGTAATAAATATTGTCCAAGATGGACTCTCATGTTTCAGTTTCTAGATACGCCACTGTCAGATTCACTCACGGCCGGTGAGTGAATCTGACAGTGGCGTATCTCGGTGTTCATCGCATCTTATCAGCGTTGGACCAGTTGGTACGTTGGATCACATGGTACTGGAGCCCATACTACCACCAGTTAGAACTATCCGCTTACGACTGATTTACATCTAAAAACCCCAAGAGGTTCAATGTGTACGCCAAGCTTCTTACAAATTACAATCGACAATGAGGTGACGAGACGCATGAAGTGCGGATCTTCTAGCGACAATAACCGCACGAAATGCTTTATGTATATATAGGATGTTATAGGATTTGTTTCTGTGTTTTAATGTTCTGTTTATTACCTGTATTGTGTGTGTGTGTCTTTGTGTGGCTGGACAGATTTTGATGAAGCACTTGCGTTCGTTACCGGTGGTCGAGAAAGATGTACTCACTTACTTCATCTACACTGTGAAAACTAACCGCAACCGGCTTCATCAGAAAGCGACAGTGCACTCAGACAATGGCTAATTATTGCTGGCCGATTGACCGATCATTGTTTTCCGTTTGTGCACGAGCGCGCTGTGTTTGAGTGACTGGCATAGCCCAAGATTAGTACAGTATGGTGCATTATGTGCACCATACAGTAGTGCAGTATGGTAGTGTACCATTTGTTCATGCCATTTTTTGTTTGATCTTGTGAGCATGAAGAGCGCGTGTTGAACCACTGCACCGGTGGTGGCCTACTTGTTTCGTGCAGTTTTTGTGTCGTTTCTTGTCCAGCTTGTTGTGCCGTTCACCTCGACAAAGATACTGCGACAGCAACACAAGTACTAGAAGACCTGTAAAAAGGTGGTGTTGTGCTGATCAAACGTAGAATATTTTCAGCTCCGCTTAATTCGCATGCATAAATGCACTGCAGTAGCAATGAAAGCGGAGGTATACAGCGGAGCGGATAACATAGTGGACTCCCGAGTACTTCCTGGGGACTTCTCATGTTTCTTGCGCGTCTGATTGGGAACCCCTGAATAGTTACGTAAAGGTGTCGGCTATGAAATTTTGCGGCGTTTGCACTTTTGTGCGTAACCGTTGACCGTGTGTTTGGTTGTGATGTGCTGCAAATTTGCTGATTTGATTTGTGATTTGATTTGCAAATGTGCTGATTTAATTTTGAAGCGCAGCGAGCCCTTGACAGTGTGGTTTTGTGAAGAATTGATCATGGGTATTTGTCATCTAGTATTTGTCAGTGTGGTGTCAGCTAGTGTTATGTCGTTGTTAAAATGGTTGACTCACGCTGGTCGTCGTTTATTCTCATCGTTTCGCCGTCAAATCAGTACGAGCAGCTCAGTGGCGGCGCCATAATTTTTCCTGTTGGGGTCTCAGGAAAAATATGCGGGGACTTGGCGAAACATAGGGTGACCATATTAAAAATCTTGGGACGCTTGTGCGCACACGGCAAAAATTTTTTAATTGGAAAATGACGTATTAATTGAATATTTACCCATGATTATTTCGTTGAATAATCGAATATATACATTTCATTGAATATTTATAGCGCAAATGTTGTAATATGATTGACGTTTTTTGCACGGACCAAACCATTGCACTCGCAGAGGGAACATACTACTCAAACTACTATATATACTAGAACTACTCAAACTATATAATTCTCGGACATTTGAAGAAGGAATATTAGGAATCACATTAGGAAGCCCCTAAGACATGTCCGGGAAGAACTTTGCGAAACAATACAAACTCGAAATGTTCATGGTCAGGATTTAGGGGTGGAGGCCTTGGCGACGCCACTGGAGCAGTTGATGTATGAATTACTGTATTTGACGTTTGTACATCGGGTGTGGTGCCACGTTCCACGCTACAAAGCAACACTCATACACAAAAATATGCAGACTCTCAGGATGATTATTTGAGTTGAATTGAGACGTTTCACCCTTGATCCTTAACCTCATCTCGTGGGCACAGATGGGCACAGCAAGCACAACACCACGTATAAACTGCTACGCACGCCCAAACACCGAATGTGAACAATTATATGTATATTCGGCGACAATACACGGTACTCAAGAACACTTGTTGCGCGAGCGATACGTCGAAAGCGCTTTAGACAAAGGAATTTGTCCTTTGTCCAGAATGGCGACGATTCAGCCCTTGGCCGGCAGATTGTACTTGACGTACGGCACGTCGACATCCTCGCCATCCTTGTCATCACACACCAGCTCGAGCACGAGCGCGTGCACATGTGGCTCAATGTCTTTCTTGGAGACCAGTCGCACCACATCCGACAGTTTCATGTCCATGCGCTCCTTGCGCTTGACGTCGGCCATGAAGAACGAGTACAACATCGACACATTTTGACTGATCATCGAGATTGACAGTTCGTGCTTCTGTTGAAAATACTCGATGAACTGCCGCAACGTCATCTCGCCATCCACCTCGAACCGATCCCACAAACTCCACTCGACACCGTGGTACTTGTTCTTGGCGCACGCGATCGGTTCGGAGAATGCGACAAACGGCAGCGCCAGGTTGGCGAAGGCATTTTTGTAGCGCTCGAGACCGCGGTGACCCTGCGCCAACTTGATCATCTCCAGACTCACCAGCCCCGCCACAAACGCCGTCGTCGTCGCTATCGCCGGAATGATGCGTCCGGCGATGCGCTTCGTCTCGTGGCGATCCGCCGGCGCGATGTCGTAATTGGTGGCGCGCAGATTCGAACAGGCCACCACAAATTCGATGTGCCAGTTGGTGTCGTCGTCCTTTTCGAACTCGGCCGGTGTGACCGAGCGCGGCAACAGCTGGCGCAGGTGCTCGACGCTGGGCAGCTCGCCGCGCAACTGTTGCACTCGTTGCGAGTCGTCGACGCCCGACGCCCGGTCGGCTATCGCCTGCGCCTCGGCGTCCGTCGTCGCTATGCGCACCCCCGACTGTGGCTTAAACTCGGGCACAACGACAGCGGCCGCCATCTGCGCGATTCGCTGCCGCTCGCTGCACACCGGCAGACCGTAGACTGTAGCGCGCAGATTGGCCGCCGCCACCACAAAGTCCACGTGCAGCGGCTCGTCGATGCTGAAGTGCAGCGCGCGCGGACACCGCTTAGGCGGCGACCAGAAGAGCGCGCCGCTGCTGGTGCGCTGCTCGGCCGGAAAGTTGAACAGCAGCTGCACAATCTGGTCGTGAAAATGTTGCTCGAACTGGCGCCGTGCCCACGTCACGCACTCGTCAAAAGAGCCGGGACGCTCGTCCACCAGGCACCGCTTGACCGCCTCGAGCGTGTCCAGCGGCTGACAGCCAGGTAGTCGCAGCGCCTTGTCGACAAACTTGGCGTCGCGCATGTACATGGCGGCACTCTCGACCGCGTTGCGAAACTCGCCCTCAAACAGATCGCGCGCCCACTGAATCGTGTGCTCGATGGCGTTGGGAAAGTTCTTCAGTGTGCAGATGGGAATGTCCTTGTCCTGTGGATCCTGGGACGACGAGTAAGATTCGGTGACGTGCGGCAGCACCACCTGCACGTTTGCTTTGGTGCCCATCGTGCCCGACTCGAGCAGCGGCAGCCGGTAATAGACACAACGGCGGTCCATGTAGACTCGCGCCGCCACGTTGTCGAGTGCGTTGGCGACCGCGTGCAACGACTCGAAGAACGCATCGTCAAATACGTCCTCAGTGTCGGCGCCTACGCGGTCCAGCCGGTGCACTACGTTCATCTGACACACACGCATGTTGTCTTCACCAAGATTGACAGCCACACATGCATGCAAGTCACACGCTAATTAGACTCATAGAAAAATCATATACTACGCGGTGTGATAGATTACGGTATTGACGCGTTTATTCTTCTATTAAATCTTAAAGTAGCACGTGAATTTTAGACTCTCCTAGATTATTTGTATTCTGAGCATGTATCAAGCGACATTACATCGGGAAGCCATCCATAGAGGCATCCCGATGCAAATTGCGCTACTCAGTCGCATTGCGCCCTCTCCTCTTATTCGCCGACTTCAAGTGAAAAACACATGCTACGGAACAACGGGAGCTATATAGAGAAAGGAAGAAAAAGAATAGAACAGAACAGTACCTCGGGGTTCATGGTTTTGACAGCCTCAGCGGCGCACGCTGATTTGGCCTGGCCAACGTGCTCCTTGCGAAACAGAAACTGCCGGTTGAGATTGGAGCGCTCGATCAGGTCCATGTCGGTGATCACCACCTGTCCACCCTCGCCTATCGACAGACACACACACAGGCACGTGCACAAGCACACACACGATGTGACCACTGGGACAGAATTGCGCATACCACTAGCTAGCAGTGAATGAAATTCGATGCACGAACATTTAGGAATTAAAATTCACGTAGACATTTGGACCAACCAGTCCAAACATTGTGGGTGTACGTGTACGAACCGGCGCCTATACCAATCATGGCCATATTTTTCAGCAGCTCACAGCCAATAGCGCCGGCGCCCACCACAAAATAGCGCAACGCTGCCAGCCGCCGCTGCAACGTCTCGCCAAACACGGCCAGCTGGCGGTCGTAGCGCGAGCCGCGCGGCCGACATTCTTCGACCGTCAGCAGATGGTCGCACTTGTCGGGCAGACACTCGACGGCGTCCATGTAGAGCCACTGGTCGATGGGCGTGAACTTGCCCGAACACGCCTTCATCACCTCCTGCGCACACACGCCGCCCAGCACACTGTTCATCGGACACAGCTCGCCGGAGCTGACGTGTGCAAATGTGCGCAACAGCTCGGCGTCCAGCTGGTCTGCGCCACCGCCGCTTGCCAACTCAGCGTTGACGCGCGCCGCCAACGCCACAAACTCGCCGGAATCGTCACGGTTCCAGGGTGCCGGCGCGCGGCCGCCATTCTGCCGCCGAAACTGGTCTAGCGTGCTGAACGCCACGTGGTACTGGCGCTCGCGGTCCAGCTTGCCAAAGTCGGTGGAGATGATGCGCGGCCGTCGCAGCGCCGTCGACATGCTGTCGAACTGCATGCGCCGCGACTGTTTCACCTGCGTCA
Organism: Sacculina carcini; assembly: GCA_916048095.2. Lineage (NCBI taxonomy): Eukaryota > Metazoa > Arthropoda > Thecostraca > Sacculinidae > Sacculina > Sacculina carcini. Next base: position 3,852,833 of record OU696576.1, on the reverse strand, counting down.
CCAGACCGCCAGACACGTACGTGCCAAAACTGGTCGTACTGCCGATGCTGAACGTATACGGTCCTGCCAGCGCAACCACGCAAACACACACAAATAAATATTCACTGAACCCCCACAATTGTTAGTCGGTAAACCAAGAAAGGATGCGCAGGAGCGTCCTGCTCTCATTTTTTTTTGTTCATTCCCGACCACTTTCAATTCCTAATTTACAGTTTAGAAATGTTGTGTGTGCGTGTTGAGTCGAGAGATGCGACCTCAAAAACCGAAAACCGACATTTTTTTAATTCAATCGAACGACTCCAACAGTCAGCCAGCCAACGACCGCGAGCCAACCCAGATGGATTATCGCTCCTTATTGTTGCAGTCGTTCCCCCAATTCTTGCCAAGTTACCACTCCTCTCCACTACACTCCCACCACCATACACCCCCACACCCGAGAAAACGCGCCCCGACACGGCACATAGCCCAACACCACCCCACACATATACCTGCACACACACACCTACATACACACACCTACACCCAAAAAAAAAATATATTCACCCGCCCGTTGTGCGGAACAATTCATAAAAATATTGCAAATTAAAAAACAAATAAGGAAAACTGATAAAAACCTTAATCAATTGGAAAGTCTGAATTTCATTATTTATAATTTTATTTTGACAAAATATTTTCACTCAGCCCGCCTCATATTCAAACCCGCCCGACGTGCGGAATAATTCATAACTCGAACACCATCCGTTCTGGTTCTTGAAGTCAAATCCATTAGTTTTGTATATGAATTCATTCTACACGGTGAAATTGAACGTTCTATTGCTGCCCGCGGGACATTCTTATTTCATAAAAATGAGCCATCGCTTCGTTTGCGTTTGAAGCCCCTGATCTATACCATTGAACCAGGGCAATTGTCACCTCATATTCAAGCATACATACACAGACAGAGAGATAATTTCTTCTTTATGTATATATATAGCATTAAAACCCGCCCGTTGTGCGGAGCAATTCATAACATGAAATTCATATTCAATTAACAAAAAATTGTCGAAAATTAAAAATGAAATAGGGTACACTTTTAAAAATATGTATCAATTGAAAATTAAAATTAGAATATAATTAAAATAAATAATTATTTTTATTTCGACAACATATTTCCCCTCAGTCCGCCTGAGTCATTTTTAAACCCGACCGTCGTGCTGAATAATTCAGAGCTCGAACACGATCCGTTCTGGATCTTGAAGTCAAATCCATTGGTTTTGTGTATGGATTAATTCTACAGGGGAAATATAACGTTCTATTGTCTATAGTTGCTGCCCGCGGAGCATATTTATTTTAAAAAAATACCTTTTTTAAATGAACCATTTGAAGAAATGAACTAAAAAATGGAAACACTTTTTATAAAACCGCCCGTCGTGCGGAACAATTCATACAATAAAATTCATATTTGAAGTCAAATCCATTGGTTTTGTGTATGGATTAATTCTACAGGGGAAATTGAACGTTCTATTGTCTATAGTTGCTGCCCGCGGAGCATTTTTTTTTTAATTACCTTTTTTTTAAATGAACCATTTGAAAAAATTAACTAAAAATACTTTTTAATCCCGCCGGTCGTGCGGAGCGATTCATACAATAAAATTCATATCAAATTCATAAAATATAATGAATACAAATTGAAAACTAAAAAATGTAACCTATAAATATCTTAACCAATAGAAAAGTCTAAATGTGAATATTTTGTTCTTATTTTGACAAATATTATCCCTCAACCCGCCTGATATATAAATCTGTCCGTCGTGTGGTATAATTCAGAACACAAACACGAAACAAACAATGAAAGATGATGAAATCTTTTCATCAGAATGTTTCCAAACTATATTTATTACTTAACATCATTCCCCAATATCATTTGCTTAAGTACTATTTTACTTCTACCGCTATAATATTTATTGCTAAAATTTATATATTTTCCGCTATCATTAAAACCCAATATCATTAAAACCCAACCCAACCATCCAATCTTGACCGCACTCGGCCTAGTCTGAGGTGATTTAACTCATTAGTTTGTGATCACAAAATATACTGATGCGATCATAATTTGTAATCAGAAGACTGAGATTATCTACCCCAGGGTCCCAAACACGCGGCCCACCAATACTTTTCTCTCAACCCCCCAATATAGTATCGGAAACAAACTGTAAGGCAGCTAAATTCACATTTGTTGCATAATGCGATATAATTATACACCATTATCATATTATCTCATAATTCCCGGTTAATGCTTCCACTAGTGCATCATATTCATACAGTTGTGATTTTTTGGATTACACCGATATTACAGCCGATATTATATTATGCAATCTATATTATGCTACAGCTATTATTCCTATCATCAGATCTATTTATCATCGATATTATATTATGCAATCCATATTATGCTACAGCTATTATTCCTATCATCAGATCTATTATTATATATCATCAGATCGCAAAATATATTTAAAGGTTCACATCATTCTCCAAAATCATTTGCTTTATCGCTAGAATATTTACTGCTAGCAAAATATCATATACCTCGCTATCATTTAAACCCACTCTTTATAGATACATTTAAGCCCGCCCGTCGTGCGGAACAGTTCATAAAACATAATTAATATTCAATTCATAAAAAAATTAGTGCAAATTGAAAAAGAAAAACAAACCCATAGGAAAGTTTTAGCCAAAATTAAAGTCTAAATGTGAAATTTATTTTTCAATTTAGAAAACATGTTTTCCACAACCCGCCTCATATTTAAGCTGCCCGTCGTGTGGAAAAATTCAGAACTCAAACACGAAACAAACACAAAGAAAATTGATGAAAAACGACCAATAGAAAAAGTCAAATTTGTAAATTCTTGTTTTAATTATTGACGAAGTTTTTTCTCTCAACACTGCTCAAATTCACACCCGTCCTTCGTGTGTAGTAATTCAGAAGTGTAACACTATCAAAACAATGAAACTTTCTGTAATCTCTATAATTCCAGATTTATGCTTCCGCTAAAACAGCATATGCATATAGTTGGCATTGCATGATATCACAACCCATATCCTTATGCAACTTAAGCTTATGCAACTTGAAATTAAACCAATTAAATTATACAGTAAAATTCAGTAGTTAACTTTGTTCCCAGTAGTATTTTACCAGCCCGTCGGGCGGAACAATTCATGTGTAAATATTGAGGACAATAAAGCCTTTCTATTCAGTATAGTGTAGCATTAATTAAACTGTACCCAATAAAACCACACCATCCATGCTTGGAGCTAATATGATGCATTCTTAATTGTGATTGGGCTTCAGTGAAATTTAATCGGTGTATATTCCTGTGTAATCGAAAGTGCGCATAATAGCTGTCAAATTGTTAATATGTGCTTTTGACTTTACACCGCCGTAACTTCCTTCAGATACACTTTGGAAAATTAAAAATTATACCGTATTGTAGAAAACCAAATTTCTAGCACGATGGTATAATTCATTATAATGTGTGACAAATATTTCATGTGAAATAGGTAGAAAAATGAATTAATTTTAGTCACCCGGTGTTCAAGTGTAATTTGGGATGTATTTGAGAATTTTGCCAATTTTACACGTTTTTTGTATCATTTGTGGGTATAAATTATAGCTTATCTTGTAGAACACAAAATTATCTACACAGTAGTATATTCCTGTGTAATCGCAAGTGCGCATAATAGCTGTCAAATTGGCAATATGTCCTTTTGACTTTACACCGCCGTAACTTCCTTCAGATACACTTTGTAAAATTACAAATTATACCGTATTGTAGAAAACAAGATTTCTAGCACGATTGTATAATTTATTTTTATGTGTAACCAATAGTTACTGAGAAATAGTAGAAAAATGAATTAATTTTAGTCGCCCGGTGTTAAAGTGTAATTTTGGATGTACTTGAGAATTTTGCCAATTTTACACGTTTCTTGTATCATTTGTGGGTATAAATTATAGCTTATCTTGTAGAACACAAAATTATCTACACAGTAGTATATTCCTGTGTAATCGCAAGTGCGCATAATAGCTGTCAAATTGGCAATATGTCCTTTTGACTTTACACCGCCGTAACTTCCTTCAGATACACTTTGTAAAATTACAAATTATACCGTATTGTAGAAAACAAGATTTCTAGCACGATGGTATAATTTATTTTTATGTGTAACAAATAGTTACGGAGAAATAGTAGAAAAATGAATTAATTTTAGTCGCCTGGTGTTCAAGTGTAATTTTGGATGTATTTGAGAATTTTGGCAATTTTACACGTTTTTTGTATCATTTGTGGGTATAAATTATAGCTTATCTTGTAGAACACAAAATTCTCTACACAGTAGTATATTCCTGTGTAATCGCAAGTGCGTAAATTGTGATTGGACTTCAGTGAAATTAATTCAGTGTATATTCATGTGTAATCGCAAGTGCGCATAATAGCTGTCAAATTGGCAACATGACATTTTGACTTTACACCGCCGTAACTTCCTTCAGATACACTTTGGAAAATTAAAAATTATACCGTATTGTAGAAACCAAAATTTCTAGCACGATGGTATAATTTATTGTAATGTGTGACAAATAGTTCCTGAGAAATAGGTAGAAAAATGAATTAATTTTAATCACCCGGTGTTCAAGTGAAATTTTGGATGTATTTGAGAATTTTGCCAATTTTACACGTTTTTTGTATCATTTGTGGGTATAAATTATAACTTTTCTTGTAGAACACAAAATTATCTACACAATAGTATAATTTTTATAGCTGTACCATTGCTGGTTTATGAGGAATATATAGCGGAATATTGACCAAAATATTCACGTTTTTTGTGCTAATTTTGCGTTTTTGAGAAATAGAGAAAAAAGTATAGAAAATAGGACGCGTGGAGTCTAAATAAAATTTTGAATGTAGATTAAATTTATTTCCATTTTACATGTTTTATATTCAATGTTTGGGTATGAATTATAGTTTGTTGAGTAGAACAGAAAATTTTCTACACAGTGGTATAATTTGTATAGTTGTACCATTGCTGGTTTAGGAGGAGGAGTCTGCAGAATATTGACCAAAATTTTCGCATTTTTCAGGGTTCATTTTGTCTTTTTACCGCTATAACTTTTTTTTGTTTAATTTTTAAAATTTAAAATTTAGCATATCGTGTTGACAAGAACATTTCCAACGTAATGGTATAAATTGTTGGCAGATACGCCAAGTGGTTACTGAGAAGTAGCTGATAGAATATGGACCAAGGAGGGTGGGACACACAAACAGACACACAGAGGTTCTCTTTTATATATATACGAGGGTGAGTCAAAAATTATCCGCACTTTCGCTATTACATGTCTTCAGTATTGCCACACTGCGTTCTGAACATGCGTGCTTATAGTTTATACTGTTGATGTGATCAAAGTTTGAGTCTGATTGCGTCATTTTGCCTTATGTCTTGATAGTGTAAACATGGCCGCTCCACTAGCAGTATGCACCAAGGAAGAACAAAGAGCAGTGACCCGATTTCTCTGGTCAGAAGGAGTGTCAGGGGCTGAAATTCGTCGAAGGCTTTTAGCACAATACGGGGACAGTGCACTACCGCGTAGAAGTGTCTATGAGTGGATTGGGAAGTTTAAAAGTGGCCGGACGAGCGTGACGCACGAAGAGGGTGCAAGACGTCCATCGACCTGCATCACTGATGAGAAAATTCAGCAAGCTCGAGATATGATAATGGCGAACCGGCGAGTTATCATTGATGAGGTAGCTTGTTCTCTGCAGATTATTCATGGTTCAGCCTTTCAAATCATCCACGATGAGCTCGGCTTCCATAAAGTCTGTGCGAGATGGGTGCCAAGGGAGCTTACTGCATAACACAAATGCAAGCGTCTTGAGGTCTCTCAACGTTTACTCGATCGCTACAACAATGATGGTGAGAGATTTCTGAGCAGAATAGTCACAGGCGATGAAACGTGGGTGCATCATTATGAGCCAGAATCCAAAAGACAGAGTATGGAGTGGAATCATCCTGGCTCGCCAGCGACGAAGAAATTCAAGACTCAGGCTTCTGCAGGAAAGGTGATGGTAACCCTTTTCTGGGACTCAAAAGGACCTATACTGGAATACTACCTGAAAAAAGGGTGCAAAACCAACAGTGCAAGGTACAGTGCTTTGCTGGCCAACAAACTGAAGCCAGCAATTCGCACCAAACGCCGAAGCCTATTGTCGAACAAAGTTTTGTTGTTGCATGACAATACACGCCAACACACGGCCGCTAATACTGTTGAAACAATTCACCAATTGGATTTTGAGGTGCTGGAACACCCTGCCTACAGCCCAGATCTCGCCCCTTCCGACTACCATTTATTTGGACCGCTCAAAGATGGTTTACGAGGTCGGCGATTTCCTACGGATGAAGATGTGAAAGAGGCGGTGCATAAATGGTTGCATGACCAACCCCAAAACTTCTTCTCGGAGGGAATACGCAAGCTTGTGGACCGCTGGACCAAGTGCATCGAAAAACAAGGAGACTATGTAGAAAAATGATGTACTTGCTTATGCCCTGCTTTTGTGTAAATACATTGAAAAACCAAGAGTGCGTATAATTTTTGACTCTCCCTCGTAGATATATATATATATATATATATATATATATATATATATATATATATCTGATGAAAAAAGTATACTTCATCGGGCACAATTATTTATGTATTAGTACGACGTTTCGCCTCAACAAGGCTTTATCAAGTACTGTTTTATAAAATACATCAAAAAAGACGAGCCAAGAACACAACATATTTAGTAGATAAAAATGAATATAAACATTAAGACAGGCGTATATGATTTTGACACACTTTTAAGTAAATAATATATAACTAACAATCGACAATTACATGCAATAAATATTACCATTAAATAAGAATTTGCAATTAAGTTCAATTCCTTTGCAGCCGTTCATGATGCAGCTGGAGTCATTTTCTTGAATGAATGCTGCCTCTGCATATCTTCTAGTAGCATCGTCTAATATTCCGCTGTGTATAACTGTCCACTTTATCGATACTTCCATTTTGTTATGCTCTTCCATAAAATGCTTTATAATTGGACCTCCCAGCTTATAGTTGGAGTGTTCCAGGATCCTCACACGTACTGGTCGCGAGGTCTCACCAATGTAGATTTTTCCACATACCGTGCACACTATCTTATATATGACATTTTCCTCCAACATAGTTTTCTGTCGGGACTCATGGATGTGGCACAGGTATCACATTGTGGTGCGCACCTGAAACGCTCTCTTGGTGGAGCGAAAATCCGCTTCAGCGGTCGACCCGGGTCGAACCACACCCGTATTTTCCCTTGGAGACCTGTTCTCTTGATGAGGGAATAACATTGTCGGCGACTGCTCTCACCCAGATACGGTAGTTTGATGAAATATTTGTCTTCCTTGCTTTCAGCTTGCTTGTCTACTCTGATATCTCTAATTGCCTTGTTCTTGCTCCTTTTGATCACATAGTCGGGGTAGCCATTTTGTCTAAATCGGTTCTCAATGGTCTTAATGGAAGTCTGAAGTGTCGCCGGTGTAGTGGCTCTTCTCGAAGCCCTCACAAATTCCCCATATGCTATTGCACACTTAGCACTTTTTGGACCATTAGACATCCAAGATGTGATTGAGCCGCTGTGGTGAGGCTTCATGTATACCTCAGATACAAATTGTTCACCGTTGTAGCTGATGTTGCAGTCCAAAAAAGCCAGTCTGCCATTCTTCGGCAGCTCAATAGTAAACTCAATAAAATTTGAGATGGAATTGGCGGTAGCTAGCAACACTGCGGTGTCAATGTCGTCATACCAAGCTACAAATATATCATCGATGTATCTCTTGTATTTGAGTGGCCGATGAAATGTCGTTTGAAATTGCTGGTCCAAATAGTCGGCGAATATGATGGCCAGTTGAGGAGCCAGTGGATTTCCCATTGATAATCCTTCGATCTGTTTATAGAGTTTAGCTCCCTGAATGACGACATCATTTGATATGGCCATATTGACCAAATCAACAATATCCTCAACCGCCATCTCATGAAACATATCGTCTTTGGACTTGTTGTTAATTAAAAAGTCACGTAACACTTCATCTAGGCCCTTATTGTTGTCATCTGAGCAGCGTGGAATAGTGCCATATAAGTTTTTTATGTCAAGAGAGGCAAACCCCTTTACTCCGCATTGTGGTAGTGTTTTAAGCCACTGCAAAAACTCATCTGAACTTCTAAGATGTGCGGGTACATTATTGAGAAGTCCATCCAATTTCTTCGAAAGGCATTTTGCTAGTTTTGTGGCTGGCCCGTCGACTGCAGCAACTATGGGTCGCCCTTTCAGTTCTCCGACCTTGTGGTCTTTGGGTAAGGTGTAAGCCGAACTAGGCATTGGGAAACAGTTTTGTTCTTTCTATATTTTTGTATAGCGTAGTCGAGGTTTTTGTTGAATTGGGCTTGCCTGGTGGATGGAAGCACAGATTTAATTTCCTGAAAATTTCCTCCTTCGACTGTTGATTCAGTCAGCATCCTCTCATAGTGCTCAGTGCTGAGTGCCATTAGACGTCCGGTCTTGTCTGTAGGAGTGATGACGGTATTACTTTGCATCTTAATCTCTTTGATCTTATGCAACTCATCTGGCATTTTATTCGGTAAAAGTTTATGACTGTTTTTCAAAATCTTCATCGCCCCACCAGCAAATTCCTGTATTGCTTCATTTGGGATGCCATCTTTTTCCATTTTTGCGATGCTTTTTTGAATTGTGGCTCCACACTCTTTCGTAATTCGTCGACAATCTTTCCTGCAATATTGTTGAGGCACGTATGATGGACCATTGTTTAGCAAATTTCTGTGAGGAAGACCATCGTTTGACTTGTCTACAAACATTATCCTGTCGCTTTGTTCCGTCGCATCAAAACCGCACTTTGTCACCTTCTTCTCGGCCGTCGACAGCAAGTTATTAAACTTTTTCATTTTCTTTGTGTGCAGCTCATTACTCCATTCCACCATCCTGTTATGTTCATTTTGTTCAAGTGGAAATACTGCACAATTAAGGCTTTGCAGGCGCTCATATTCACAATCCAGTGTGAGCTGTAGCCATTCCTTAGCTTGTTTAGCCACTAATCTTTCGGCTTTTTCCGAAGGAAGAGTATTTTGTAGAATGTTCTTAACTCTGATACCTTTGGGAATAGTCTTGTTTTTTCGAAAAAACGATGGTCTTCCTCACAGAAATTTGCTAAACAATGGTCCATCATACGTGCCTCAACAATATTGCAGGAAAGATTGTCGACGAATTACGAAAGAGTGTGGAGCCACAATTCAAAAAAGCATCGCAAAAATGGAAAAAGATGGCATCCCAAATGAAGCAATACAGGAATTTGCTGGTGGGGCGATGAAGATTTTGAAAAACAGTCATAAACTTTTACCGAATAAAATGCCAGATGAGTTGCATAAGATCAAAGAGATTAAGATGCAAAGTAATACCGTCATCACTCCTACAGACAAGACCGGACGTCTAATGGCACTCAGCACTGAGCACTATGAGAGGATGCTGACTGAATCAACAGTCGAAGGAGGAAATTTTCAGGAAATTAAATCTGTGCTTCCATCCACCAGGCAAGCCCAATTCAACAAAAACCTCGACTACGCTATACAAAAATATAGAAAGAACAAAACTGTTCAGAGCTGCCTCTCTAAGCTCAAATGTAGCTTCCCAATGCCTAGTTCGGCTTACACCTTACCCAAAGACCACAAGGTCGGAGAACTGAAAGGGCGACCCATAGTTGCTGCAGTCGACGGGCCAGCCACAAAACTAGCAAAATGCCTTTCGAAGAAATTGGATGGACTTCTCAATAATGTACCCGCACATCTTAGAAGTTCAGATGAGTTTTTGCAGTGGCTTAAAACACTACCACAATGCGGAGTAAAGGGGTTTGCCTCTCTTGACATAAAAAACTTATATGGCACTATTCCACGCTGCTCAGATGACAACAATAAGGGCCTAGATGAAGTGTTACGTGACTTTTTAATTAACAACAAGTCCAAAGACGATATGTTTCATGAGATGGCGGTTGAGGATATTGTTGATTTGGTCAATATGGCCATATCAAATGATGTCGTCATTCAGGGAGCTAAACTCTATAAACAGATCGAAGGATTATCAATGGGAAATCCACTGGCTCCTCAACTGGCCATCATATTCGCCGACTATTTGGACCAGCAATTTCAAACGGCATTTCATCGGCCACTCAAATACAAGAGATACATCGATGATATATTTGTAACTTGGTATGACGACATTGACACCGCAGTGTTGCTAGCTACCGCCAATTCCATCTCAAATTTTATTGAGTTTACTATTGAGCTGCCGAAGAATGGCAGACTGGCTTTTTTGGACTGCAACATCAGCTACAACGGTGAACAATTTGTATCTGAGGTATACATGAAGCCTCACCACAGCGGCTCAATCACATCTTGGATGTCTAATGGTCCAAAAAGTGCTAAGTGTGCAATAGCATATGGGGAATTTGTGAGGGCTTCGAGAAGAGCCACTACACCGGCGACACTTCAGACTTCCATTAAGACCATTGAGAACCGATTTAGACAAAATGGCTACCCCGACTATGTGATCAAAAGGAGCAAGAACAAGGCAATTAGAGATATCAGAGTAGACAAGCAAGCTGAAAGCAAGGAAGACAAATATTTCATCAAACTACCGTATCTGGGTGAGAGCAGTCGCCGACAATGTTATTCCCTCATCAAGAGAACAGGTCTCCAAGGGAAAATACGGGTGTGGTTCGACCCGGGTCGACCGCTGAAGCGGATTTTCGCTCCACCAAGAGAGCGTTTCAGGTGCGCACCACAATGTGATACCTGTGCCACATCCATGAGTCCCGACAGAAAACTATGTTGGAGGAAAAATGTCATATATAAGATAGTGTGCACGGTATGTGGAAAAATCTACATTGGTGAGACCTCGCGACCAGTACGTGTGAGGATCCTGGAACACTCCAACTATAAGCTGGGAGGTCCAATTATAAAGCATTTTATGGAAGAGCATAACAAAATGGAAGTATCGATAAAGTGGACAGTTATACACAGCGGAATATTAGACGATGCTACTAGAAGATATGCAGAGGCAGCATACATTCAAGAAAATGACTCCAGCTGCATCATGAACGGCTGCAAAGGAATTCAACTTAATTGCAAATTCTGATTTAATGGTAATATTTATTGCATGTAATTGTCGATTGTTAGTTATATATTATTTACTTAAAAGTGTGTCAAAATAATATACGCGTGTCTTAATGTTTATATTCATTTTTATCTACTAAATATGTTGTGTTCTTGGCTCGTCTTTTTTGATGTATTTTATAAAACAGTACTTGATAAAGCCTTGTTGAGGCGAAACGTCGTACTAATACATAAATAATTGTGCCCGATGAAGTATACTTTTTTCATCATATAACATTACCGGGTGCGTGAGTGCAACTTCTTTATGCGATATATATATATATATATATATATATATATATATATATATATATATATATATATATATATATATATATATATATATATATACTAGCAATAAAACCCGGCCGTTGTGCGGAACAATTCATAAAATGAAATTCATATTTAATTAATAATATATATTGCGAATCAAAAAAGAAAAAAGGTGCACTCATAAGAACTGAAATCCACTCAAAAATGTAAACTCTATTGTTTTAATTTTAATTTTGACAAAGTACTCTAAGTTCACTCAACCCGGCCACTCAACCATATTTAAACCCGCCCGTCGTGCTAAATAATTCAGTACTCGAACACGATCCGTTCTGGATCTTGAAGTCAAATTCGTTAGTTTTGTATATGAATGCATTCCAAGCCGTGAAATTGGACGTTATACTATCTATAGTTGCTGCCCGCGGGATATTGTTACCTCAAACATGATCCATCGCTTCATTTATGTTTGAAGCCCCTGATCTATACCACTGAGCCCGCGCAGTTGTCACCTCATAATTAAGCATACACACACAGACCGACATATAATTTATATATAGATTTAAAATCGCCTGTCGTGCGGAACAATTCATAAGGTAAAATGTATACTTAATCCATAAAATTGAATTAATTCAAAATAAAAGACAAAAAAGTTACCCTGTAAATATGTCGACCAATAGAAAAAAAAAATGTCAATATTTTTATTTTGACAAAATATAATCCCTCAAACCGCTTCATATATGAACCTGCCCGTCGTGCGGAATAATTCAGAATACAAACACGTAACAAACAATGAAAATTCTAGCATGTAAATCGCCCGACGTGCGAAACAATTCATACTATTAAATTAGTACTCAGTTCATAAGAGAAAAGGAATATGAATTGATAATGAATAGTGTAAACCCATATAAAATCTAAATTTATATATTTTCACACATATTTTAACCAAATAATTTGACAAAACATCTCATATTTAAACCTGCCCGTCGTGCTGAATAATTCAGAGCTCAGACACGAAACAATGAAAAATTACCAAACCTGTTCATTATAATGTTTCGAAAATATATTCACAACTTAATCACCATCTAGCATTGCAACCCGCCCGTTGTGCCGAACAATTAATGAAGTAAAATAACTATTCAATTCATAAAAGAAAACGAATACGAGTTTAAAAATCAATTATTAAATACATAAAAAGTATTAACCAATAGAAAAGTCTAAATATGAATGTTTATATTTTACATGTGGCAACATATTTTCCCTCGAACATCCTCGTATTCCCTCCCGCCACCCGCCCGTTGTGCGCAACGACCCATAAAATCAAATAAATATAAAGGCAAAAAGCTTAACCAATAGGAAAATATAAGTTTATAAACTCATATTTAAAATTGTTTCCCTCGACACTCCTCAAATTTAAACCCGTCCTTTGTGTTTAGTAATTCAGAAGTGTAACACTATGAAACCAATGAAACTTTCTGTCATCTCTATAATTCCAGATTAATACTTCCGCTAAAGTAGCATATGTATATAGTTGTCATTACATGACCAATTCAATCATTTAAATTATAGTTACATTCAGTAGTTTACTTTGTTCCCAGTAGCATTTTACCCGCCCATCGTGCGGAACAATTCATGAGTAAATCAAGTATTCTCAAGTTGTTCATAGTGTAAAAAAAATATGTGTTATGAAGAGTTCATTAGGTATGTTAAGGAAGCAAATGGTCCTTATGTGGTCCACATTAACGCCAGGAGCTCATCAAACTTCGATGATTTTGTACATTTTATATCAAACTGTTCCGACATAGATGTAATCGCGATTAGTGAAATTTGGTTTAATGAAGCAACACGTTTGGAATTATATAATTTGGATTCTTATAAAATATTTTCATTAAATAGAAGAGGTAAAAGGTCTGGTGGCGTTGCTATATATGTCCATAAGAAACAATTCTGTGTTGGTTGAAAGTAAAACGATATGTGTAGACAGTAATTTTGAATGTGTAACAATCAAATTACAAAACTTATACAAAATCAAGCTTAATGTTATATATGTGAGCTCGGTATACAGATCGCCATCATCAAGCATAACCGAACTTTGTGAAAGACTAGAAGAAATGTTTGCCATGACTAGATCTTCAAAACTGGATTATAACTGGGGATTTTAACGTTGACTTGACTAGGAAAGAATATAGCAGCGTTCAGCGTTTTTCTGATGCTATGCTCAGTCTGGGCTTCATGCCATTAATTAACTCTCCGACCAGAATCACTAGCAACAGCTGTACTACAATAGACAACATATTTACCAACATGACCAAGAGAGAATTTTGTTCAGGAACCATTACTTATGATATAAGTGATCATTTGCCGATATACTATCGTATAAGTGTGGCTCATAATGAAAAACAAACAGGAATTCTTCTTCAAAAGAATTATCAATGAGAAAAGAAAAGAAGCTTTTCTGTACAATCTACAAATTATTGATTGGAGGCAAACTTATACCGATGATGTGAATGACACTTTCGAAAAGTTCATCCAAGTTTACCAATATATTGTTGACAGGCATTTCCCCGTCATGAAAATGCGTAAGAATATTCATTTATAAGAATATAAGAATGCGTATATTTACAAAAACTATCTTAAAAGTCAGCTAAACGAGGATTATATTCAATACAAAAGATATAGAAACCTGCTAACAACTCTCCTGAGACGGTCAAAACAAATGTATTATGAGAATATTTTTTCTCGCTATAAGAATGATATCAAATCGACATGGAAAACTATGAATGAAATAACCGGCAGAAATAAAAGACAAAATAACAGAACAGAACCGAGCGACATAGCAGACGCTTTAAATAATTATTTTGTTAATATCAGCCAAAATGTTGCACAGCAACAAACAATTCAACAGCAAACAACAAACATTCACTCTCAACGGTTTCCTGCCAATTACTCACACAGTATGTTTTTGCAGCCAATAAGTCATGCAGAAATTTTCAACACCATCAAGTCTAGCGCAAGTAAACAATCTGAGGATGTTAACAACATAAGTATGAGCTTAATAAAAATTTCATGCCCACATATTCTAGAACCTTTGTATTATGTTTTTAATCAGTCATTCGATGCAGGTGTTTTCCCAACAGGAATGAGAAAAGCAAAGGTTTGTCCAATATATAAATCCGGGGACAAAACGCAGTTTTCCAATTATATGCCGATATCCTTGCTTCCTCAGTTTACTAAATTATTAGAGAAGTGCTTCATGAAACGTTTAGACAGTTTTATTACAAAACTGTATAACGATAGTATTATTAACGACAGCCAATATGGATTCCAAGTAAACAAAAATATAAATCATGCGATAATAGATTCTCAAAATTATATAACAGAATCGCTGGAAAAGAAAATATTTCAACAAACTATTTCAGTGTTTTCATTGATCTCAGAAAAGCTTTTGATATGGTAGATCATTCATTGCTGCTGAAGAAATTGGTCAACTATGGGATAAGGGGAAATGCTTTTCAATGGATTAAACATTATTTACAGTTCAGAACACAGAATGTAATTTTTAATGTGAAAACACACAAACACGGCAACCCATTGAGGCCTATCATTTCACAGATCCCCACTGTGACGTACAACTTGGCGAAGCGTCTGAACGCAATTTTGCAGCAGTATGCACCGTGCAAACACAGCATCGGCAGTGCACACGACTTTCTGGAATTGCTGCGCGCGCAAGACTTAGCTGACGGTGATATCATCGCATCTTTGGATGTTGAAAACTTGTTCACCAACGTGCCTGTCGACAAAACCATCGACCTTATAATGGATCGTGTGTACCGCTGTGAAGAGGCAACACCTTTGAAGGTGAGAGAGGTTGTTTTGCGTGCACTGCTGAGTATATGCACGAAAGAGGCCCCATTCACCTGTCCAAGCGGCCAATTATACCAACAGATTGACGGAGTGGCTATGGGTAGCCCGCTCGGCGTTTTGTTCGCAAACTTCTTCATGGGTTCCGCTGAAGCTAAAGTAAACTCGTCGAACAAGCCAGCCACCTACTGCCGATACATCGACGACATCTTCATCCGAGTGAAGTCATCTGACGAAATTAACACTCTCAAGCGTGCCTTCGAAGAAGAAACATCATTAAAATTCACGCACGAGAACGCACTCGAGGGTCGGCTGGCATTTCTCGATGTGCTAGTACAGCTGAATAGCGGAGAGCTTAGCACAAGCGTATACACCAAGCCGACAAATCTGGGACTGTGTCTGAATGGCATCAGTGAATGTCCAACAAGATATCTGCGATCTACAATCAGCGCATACATCCGTCGGGCACTGACACACTGCTCAAGCTGGGCTTCAACGCACAAAGAGCTCGAGCGTGTCACACAGGTGCTGCTCTACAACGGCTATCCGAACGAGCAAATTTCAGACGTGATTGCTGCGGCGTTGAACAAACATTTCGAGACCAACTCTTTGAGCGACGCACAACAGCATATCACCTTGTACTACAGAAGCTTTATGTCTTCTGCGCACAAAGTCGACGAACGCATCATGAAGGAGATTGTTGAGAAGAATGTGAGACCCACTGAGTCAGAAAAAAGGTGAAATTGATAATTTATTATCGCTCACAAAAAACATCGAGTCTGATATTGCGCAACAAAGCATGCAATGACAGGCCAGACAAGCTCCAGCGACATCATGTTGTCTACCGGTACACCTGTGAAACGATGAGGGGTGCGGACCTCATTCCTACATCGGTATGACAACAACAACGCTGTCGCGCCGTTTGACCTGCCATCTCAGCAACGGCGCTATCAAAAACCACAATGCATCGGCGCATAACACAAAGATTAGTCGAGAAGAAATAGTGGCAAGAACAGATATATTGGCGCACGAAACTGACAACAGGCGCTTGAAACTTTTGGAAGCAATTTACATAACAACACTGCGCCCAAAAATCAACGTGCAATTGGAGGAAAATGGTGTTCTCCCCACCCAAAGACCCCCATCAAGCAGTGAGCTGGACGCGCCCATGCGCGAGGTGCCACAAACGGCGGCGCGCAGTAGCGTGAGCCATAGGCGTGATCGACCATAGGTGCGAATTTCGCACACCGCGCCCTTGCACGAGGCGTGAAAATAACACATACAATTGACGACCTATATAAACACACACTCGACAACGAACAAACGGCATTTAGTTGACCACATTGTCTGAGGATGGAGACCGGCTGCTCCGAAACGTTACACATCGGCGAATTACTGCACAAGCTCAACAGCGATCATCAAAAACTCGCACGAGCGATCGAGACGACAAAGAAGAAGATTGAAAACTGCAAAGCGGCAATCCAGTTTAATCTCGTTTGTCTGAATGAGAATATATATATATATATATATATATATATATATATATATATATATATATATATATATATATATATTTGTGTGTATGTATATACATATATGGATTTGTGTATGAATGTGTATATATTTATGTAGTATTCACACCATGATAAGCAAAGCTTTTGTGTGGATTAATACACTTGATTTGAACTTGATTGGGCTTCAGTGAAATATAATCGATGTATATTCCTGTGTAATCGCAAGTGCGCATAATAGCTGTCAAATTGGCAATATGTCCTTTTGACTTTACACCGCCGTAACTTCTTCAGATACCCTTTGGAAGATTAAAAATTATACCGCATTGTAGAAAACGAAATTTCCAGCACGATGGTATAATTTATTTTAATGTGTGACAAATAGTTCCTGAGAAATAGGTAGAAAAATGAATTAATTTTTGTCGCCAGGTGTTCAAGTGTAATTTTGGATGTATTTGAGAATTTTGCCAATTTTACACGTTTTTTAACCATTTGTGGGTATAAATTAGTTTATCTTGTAGAACACAAAATTCTCCACACAATAGTATAATTTTTATAGCTGTACCTACATTCATTCAACACTACATTCTTGCAAGACGCCTCGCTGACTTTAGAATCATTGATGCAAACAGCTGAAGCATACGAGATATCAAAAGAGCAATCGGCAATGATGTGTACTCCGCTTCGAACGGGTGTCACACCAACGGCAGAAGAAACGTACGCTGTGCAATCCGCGCCGAGGCGTACAGCAACACGTGTTCATCCTCCGCCGTCATCTTGCACACACTGTGGGCGATCCCACATGACACCGCGCGCTGAATTTTGCCCTGCCGTCAATTCCAAATGCAATTCTTGTGGTCACTGGGCGGCGGTGTGCAACTCACATGCGCATACTTCGGACAAGCAGAGACCCAAAAAGAACCACAAACCAGTCAGAGAAGTGACCATCCTGGCTTGTTCAGCGGCACAACGGAAAAAGCTTACGTGCGACGCGACCATCACTGTATGTACGGGCAAGATTGCAAAACTGAAACTCCAAGTGAAACTCCAAGGCGCCAGTGTCTCAGTGATGAATCTCGCTCTAGCTAGACATCACTTCAAAGGCTCAGCTGTGTTACCTGTAAGTTGTGTGTGTGTGCGCGCGTGTGTGTGTGTGTGTGTGTGTGTGTGTGCGCGCGTGTGTGCATCTGTATGTGTTTAGTATTTGCCGACTTTCAGTTCTGCGCGGTGTTTGATTAATATGTGGACGTGCGGGTGCGTTTTGTGTGTATGTGCGTGTATGTGTGTGTTTGAACAATATGCTGCCGCCGAGTCGGAGGAGCGGCGCTGGGGCGAGCCGGGACTCGGCACGGAAGAGGCCGTGCTTGCGGGGGCGTGTGGCGGTGTGTTGTTTTTCGGCAGTGTGTCTGGTGCAGTGAGCGGATTAAGTGGTGTTCTGTGTGCGAGAGAGTTATGTGTGTTTTTGTTAGAGTTTTGCGCGTGAGAGAGCCCTTGTGAATCAATCTGTATTTTCGTGATATTCGTGTATTTTAATCTGAAATACATCTTAACTACTGCTTTGCTCGGCCTGTTCCCTACATTACCAACGGAAACCAAGCTGTATGGTGTGGGCCGACGTCAGCTGAGAGTCGTGGGGACACTGCTAGTCACCATCACCGTCGAGGGACGAACTGCAGATGCAACGTTCTACATTGTCGATACGCCGTCGACAGAAGGTCTGCTCGGGTTGCCTATGTATCTGCGCTGGGTTTCACTATTCGGCCGAGTGATGGCGTCGTGTCACAAGTGAGCTCTGGCGATAGTGCAGTTCTGCCAGCCATCAAGGGGTTCCAGCACCGTATCGTACTGCGCCACGATGCGACACCAGTGCGTTGCTCACTGAGACGCCTACTTCTTTCCGTTAGAGACGACGTGTCTGCCGAACTGAAACGGCTGCAGGAAGCGAGGGTGATTGAACCTATCGACGCATCTCCATGGATCAGACCGTTGGTGGTGGCGAGGAGGAAAGATGGCCGAATTCGTCTTTGTGTCGATTTGCGCGGTTTGAATAGCCAAATCATCACAGATGCTCATCCGCTGCCTACGATCACCGAACTGCAGTCACAGCTGCAAGGGTCATTCATGAGCCGTTTGGACCTACATTCGGCGTATCATCAGCTCAAGCTTGCGCCAGAATCCCGGCAATTTACCGCGTTTATAACGCATGATGGAGTCTGTCAGCACAAGTGGGTCACATTCGGGTTGGCCTCAGCAGGATCGGCTTTCCAAAAGCTGCTGGGTCGTGTGCTGAAGGGCATACCCGGCGTTCAGCACTACCTTGACGACATCGTTATCTCAGATCGGACACAAGCACAGCACGACGAGCGTCTGAGGAGCATCATGAATGCCCTACAGGTGGCCAACGTGACCGTCAACAACGACAAGTCGGAGTTTGCGTCTACCGAAATCGATTTTTGCGGATATCGAATCGGCAAAGACGGCATCTCGCCTCTACAAAGCCACATTAACCCATTAACCGGCGAACATAAAATTAATGAAGCTGGCTAATTTAAATTAGTTATTTTTCGTATAATTGGGTTCATTATACATGGTGAAATACGGGAAAAAATTATATGTTATTTTCTAGGATTTTCAGGGTGATCTAAAAATAGATCACTGCCGGAAAGCGCCGTAGGGTACACCGCGTATAATGGGTGTCTTTCAAATGTCATATATTTTTCAATAGACTGTCTGCACGCTGTGATCTAACTATGAATGAGGTTGTGGCCTTCCTGGACGACCTTGGCCTCGATGTCGATGAGGTTGAGGCTGGCATTCTTCTAAGTTGAGGTTGGCATTGGGGGGTTTCCAGGACTCAATCGATGAGATGATCATAAAGTATTACGGCCATCACGACCTGACACTGTTCATTCGAGGAAAACCCATTCGATTCGGATACAAGTTATGGTTATCGTGCGCCTCCGACGGTAACATCTACGCTCCATATTGGTACCAGTACAAGGAGCAGGGTCACTCAGCAGGGAGCTCGATGGGGTCTCGAGTAGTACTCATTCCCATCTCCCTGGTCGACATCGCTAACCGGAAGGAACTCTCGTTCGACAAATTGTCGGCCTCTCTATCACTTCTTGTCTCGTTGACCAAAATGAGATTCAGTGCGTTAGGAACCATCCTCGTCAAATGAACCAAGAAGGATCCGTTCAAGTCGGACAAGGAGATGAAGGTTTTGGACTCTTTGGAGCAGAAATTCAACCAGAAGAACCATATTATATTTGTAAAGTGGAATGACAGCAGCTTTGTTTACATGGCGACGAACCACTCCAAATCACGCCCTACAGTGAAGGCGTTGTGGTACAGCCGCACCGAAAAGAAGGTGAAGGTTGGCAAATATGCTGTTATGTCCCAGGTTCGTTTGGTCCCGCTTCAGTCCCGGGTCTCTTTTCTCTATGTTAGGTTATGTATGATCAGGTTAGTTGGGAAAGTGAAAGAGAGCCGGACTGAAGCAGGACCAAATATACCTAGGGTGCATATATCCTTATCCAAACGTCCTTAGCTCCGTGGAGGTCGATATACTGCGCGTCATCTCCAAGTACAACAGTAACATGCGGTCGTGGACCACCATGATTGGATGGTGGTGCACTTTGTGATTGAGATCCGCGGAGATATTTTAAAATAAAAATATACTTCTCTTTTCTGATGGGGAAAGTCCAAGTCCCCCCTTGGCACCACCGCTGCGCGAAATTCTTGAGAAAAAAACCGACAGGAACGCATAATTTCATTATTAGACTAGTTATTCATATTTTTGTGTTAAATTTCGTGCGGTGAACCTATTTCCTCTAAAACATTGTTGTTGTTGGTGCCATTATAAGCGTAAACCGGCAGTGATCTATTTTTAGATCACTGAATGTAAATAGCTCCTATACAGAAGTTATAATTATTAGAGCATTGAAATTTGTTGTGAAGCAGCATGAAGTAATATATATATATATATTAGAAACATTTGTTTCTACTTGAGGTCGTGTGTCTGAGCTGTGTGTCAACAAAGAGAACCACCGAAAAAATGGAAAAAATGGTTTTCTTCAATGCTCTATTAGGACAAGTTAAAAGCTCCAAAGTAATTATTTAAAATGAAATATAAGTACAAGGTCCAAATATTATAACAAATAAATTATATTCATCATATAAAAAACACTTCTGAGAAAAAAATAGTTTAAATTGGTAATCTATTTTTAGATCACTGCCGGTTAATGGGTTAAGGCCATTACCGGCGCGCCTACGCCTACGTCAGCACAGGAGCTCCGCAGCTTCATGGGACCCTGCGGATGGCTATCTCATTTCGTGCCGTCGTATTCCATTATGGCTGCACCGTTATTTGACCTGCTGAAGAAGGACACTCCGTTCAGGTGGGAGGAGCGCCAGGCCGTCGCCTTCGAGAACCTGAAGACGACCATCGCGGCCAGTAAAGCTCCAAACACCACGAGGAATATTGTCGTGACGACAGACGCCAGTGACAAGGGACTGGGTGCAATTTTGTCGCAGCTGGACGAGCAAGGTCGCGAGGTGGCAATCGCTTTCTGGAGCCAGCGCTTCACGGGCGCCGAGGCGCAGTACTCCGTAACTGAACGGGAGACGCTGGCGGCAGTACGCTCCGTCGAACATTGGATAATCTTTTTGTGGGGGCGAAGATTCCGGTTGTATACGGATCATTCATCGCTACGAACAGTGCTTTCCTCTCACTACAAGGGACGCGCCGGCGCTCGCATTGCCAGGTGGCGGGAGCGCTTGATGGCGTACTCCTTCGTGGTACAACACGTTCCAGGGTCTCGACTACCTGCCGCAGACGCATTGTCGCGCTTACCTGTGGGCAAACCGGCAGCTCCTGAAGACGTTGAAGAGGTGATAGCTGTGGTGGAGACCAGCACGGATGATACCATCACAGAGCAGGAAGTAGCAGACGCCACGAAAGTAGACATGGAACTGTTAGCTGTGCGACAGGCGATCGCTGAAGGCTTCCCACAGCGCGAGAAGGACTGCAGTGATTCACTGAAACCATTATTTCATGTGCGGCATGAGCTGAGTGCAACGGTCGAACTGATTCTTCGCAGCGGTCATCAGATTGTGGTGCCTCATCTGCTGAGAGAACGTTATGTCAGAGCGGCACATCAGGCACACGACTGTTCTGTCAGAACAAAACAACTGCTGAGGAGTGTGGCCTGGTTTCCTGGCATTGACAAAATGGTCGATGCGTTCGTGCGTTTAGCGAATGTGCCAAAGCGAAGATAAGGTCCTGGTGAACAAGGGCAGGCCGGCACCTATGGTGAGTGTTCCTCTGCCGTGGTCCAACCTCGGCATATACGTCGTCGGTCCTATGTCAGCAGCGCCGTCCAACTGCCGTTTTGCCATCACTATGATCGACTATCGATCAAAGTGGGCGGAGGTGGCACTCGTGCCGTCCGTTTCGTCGATCACTGTGATACGTTTTCTGCGCAGTTGCTGGGCGAGAGAAGGATTTCTGGACGAGTTAGTTTCAGATAACGGGATGCCCTTCGTGAGTCAAGAGTTAGAGCAGTACCTTGCCGACCGCGGCATCATACACAAAAGAGCGTCCGCGTACTGGCCAAGGGGCAACGCAGCTATTGAGCGGTTCAACAGAACGTTTAAGGCGTGGATAAGCAAGTTAACCACATGGACGAACTTCGCCGATCATATCAGGACGCAAATGGCGCTCTATCGCTGTACGCCACATTGTTCAACTGGCATATATCCGTCGATGCTGCACGGCAGAGTAATGAGACTCAATCTGCCGGTGGCGGTAAACAAACCAAAGCGGCGGAATCCTAGACCGCGGGTCGATGTAGAAACGCGACGAAACACTGCTGCCTACAACGCCAAGTTCTCCACACGTAAGCCGACGTTTCGAACAGGTGATACGGTATACGTCCGCCGGTCTGGATTGGTACCTAAAAGTCAGTCCCAATTTCGTGGCCAATTCACCGTGATCAGTCAGAGAGGGCCGGCAGCTTACCAACTCTCGGACGGGTCGATGCGAAATGCAGCGCACCTGGCCGCATGTCGCGGTCCATGTCGGAAGTCAGCTCCTGGTGACGACGTGGAGGTGCCCCATATTCCGCAAACAGAACCAGCGCCTCATAGCGTCGCGACTGTGCCCACCGCAGGCGAATTTCAGCACTCGGGCGGTGAACAGCTTGTGAACGATCGGCGTGATGATCAGCAATCGTCGGACATTCAACAAGACACGACAGTTAGCGTGGACGTTTCGTTCCGGTCGCGCCGGCATAGAAGCTCCACGGCAGGAGGCTGAGTGTGGTCTGCTGGAAACCCCGCCGTCAAGAGGAGGAAGACGCCGGTGGCGGCCAGCGCGATATTCTTAGTCTGATGAGCGACGTAATTATAGGTGACGCTGTTGGGCCTATTACAAAGGGTCCAGTTAGAGGGCATTGTATATATTTTGTGCACCGATGTTTTGTTTAAGAGCAGGGGTATGTAGTGTTGTCATATTGTTCCCTGTGGCGGCGCCCCAAGCAGACAATTCTGTGGGCGGATCGAATAGGACTGCTTGTAGGGTTGTGCGAGCGAACTGGTCAGTTGGAATGAGTTCAGGGTCAAGGTTTCTTGGTTAGGTCTGCGTTGTGTGTGTTGAGTGATTGTATGTGTTCTATATGGTGTTAATACATTAGATGTGCTGTTCATTAGTCGGCCACCAACAGTACACATGTGGCAACATATTTTCCCTCTAGCATCCTCGTATTCCCTCCCGCCACCCGCCCGTCGTGCGCAACGACCCATAAAATCAAATAAATATAAAGGCAAAAAGCCTAACCAATAGGAAAATCTCAGTTTATAAACTCATATTTAAAATTGTTTCCCTAGACACTCCTCAAATTTAAACCCGTCCTTTGTGTTTAGTAATTCAGAAGTGTAACACTATGAAACCAATGGAACTTTCTGTCATCTGTACATTTTGTTTCTGTCATTCCAGGTTAATACTTCCGCTAAAGTAGAATATGCATATAGTTCTCATTACATGACCAATTAAATCGATCAGCACGATGGTATAATTTATTTTTATGTGTAACAAATAGTTACTGAGAAATAGTAGAAAAATGAAGTAATTTTTGACGCCCGGTGTTCAAGTGTAATTTTGGATGTATTTGAGAATTTTGCCTATTTTACACGTTTTTGTATCATTTGTGGGTATAAATTATAACTTATATTGTAGATAAAAAATTATCTACACAATAGTATAATTTATATAGCTGTGCCATTGCCGATTTATGAGTAATAGATAGCGGAATATTGACCAAAATATTCACGTATTTTTGTGCTAATTTTGCCTTTTTGAGTTTGTCATTTTGACTTCATACCGCCGTAACTTTTTTTGATACACTTTGGATTATATTGGATTTGGAAAATTATACCGTGTTGTAGAAAACAAAATTCCCAACATGATGGTATTATTTATTTAGATGTGTGATATTTAGTTGTTGAGGAATAAAGAAAAAAGTATAGAAAATCGGACACGTTGAGTTTAAATAAAATTTTGAATGTAGATTGAAATTTTGTCATTTTTACATATTTTATATTAAATTTTTGGATATAAAGTATAGCCTATCTTGTAAAACAGAACATTCTCTACACAGTGGTATAATATGTATAGCTGTACCATTGCTGATATATGAAGAGTAGATGCTAGAATATTGACCAACATTTTCGCAATTTTCAGGGTTCATTTTGTCTTTTCACCGATATAACTTTTTTTGGTTTTATTTTTAAAATTATGTTTACATATTTTATGCACGTAAAATAAACCGGCTGATAAACAAAAGTATGGAGGCGAAAAATGGTCAAAAAGGTTGAGTTATCTTAATGTCATACTTTTTGCAGGTCCCGAGGGTATGACATTGAGCGGTTTCAACTGTATGTCGAATGTGAGATGGTGACCGGGACGCAGTGAGCATTTCTCAATAATACTTGCAACAAGATCTGACCCTTGACCACAACCTTCAGACATGAAGCTGCCCCAAAGTATGGCTCATAATGAATGAGGAATCTCATCGGTCATGAACAATTTCAAATGTTGAGAGGAATTTATATTTTGTGCTTGAAAACATCTATTTACACACACAAAATTACTTTTCTATTCTTAAACATTATCCGATATTATATTCAATAAAGATGTATTCTAATTCAAATTCTCTCAGTCAAAATCTCTCAGTCATGATGGTGTGTCTGGTAGAGCCTGAGCGATTTATACCGTACTTAATACTGCATAATCACTCAATGATTCATTGGAATATTCACGTGGTATGTATAAGTTTATCACAAATTAATTAATTTTATTAATAAAAATATATCTAGCTCTATGTCATATTTAGATAATATATCTACAAAATATTCAAGAAAGACTCAATACTCAATAACTTATTTTTATTAAAAAATCACCAGCTAATATTCAGAAAAAGCGGATCGCAGCAAATTTTGTACACGCAAGCGCCGAATGGCAACATTTGTTGCCACTCAAATTCCCACTTGCATAATTTCCAACAGAAGAGCGATACAATTAAAATAATTAAATTTTCAAAATAGCACATCCTTCTTCTATATCATATATAAACTATCAGCAAAATGATAATTAAATATGAATTGCGTGTCTTTTTGTAACCCTATTTTCAGCCACTTCTAACGGCGACTGACTTAAACCGTGTTTGTGAAGTCTGTACAGTTCGGAAGGTCACGTTTTCTACCTTGCTGTGTTCCCAACATTCCCGTTAAGCAAACAAACGCCTGTGTAGCGTTTGCAAATAACATACGCCACCCAGGACGCATTTTCTCGCTGGCAATATTTGTTGCCACTCCGCATTAATGAGTTAAGAAAACAAATACTTATCGGTAGCTTTCGCAAACAACACAAGACACCCAGGAAACATTTTCTCGCTGGCAACATTTATTGCCACTCGGCATTAATTGGTTACGCTAATTGAAAATAACGGCCGCTCAAGACACCTTTTCAAAAGTCCCTCATCTCCTGCAGGTCACTTGCGGAGAATCTGAGCCATTCTAGTGACAAATTTCCCTTAAGTCTCAGTCTCTACGTATGCGTGGTGTGCCTAACCGTGCATGCAATAATTTATCATAAGCACATATATAAACACACCTGCCACTTTGATTTGCAGCGGCGCGCAGTGATTCAGCTCGGTCATGCCCTTGACCTCGCTGAAGGTCACATAGTCGCCGTCCTCGAGGCCGTGTCTCGTGTCGTCCAGACACGTCACCATACCGTGCTCGTCGCTGCTGATGCCGGCCACCATGGCCGTCAGCGGCGGCTCGCCGTTCGTATCGTTCACCGTGAACGACTCGCCAAAGTCGCAAAATATCTGACACACAAGCGCGCGGAGAAACGCTAATTGTTCAACTCGGTGTGGATTTCACGAGACGATAAACAGCTACCTAACATGCTCGACGCTGCATGGCATTTCCACATGTCACCAATATGCGACACGCCCACACGCGCATGCCCGCACAACACCAGCATTCACACAACACGCAAATAACATGAGTCAAACACACCGGTAGGAGGACGAAGCGTGAAACAAGCGAGCAACAACACTGGGAAAACTGGGAAAGAGACGCGAGGCGTGGCGAGTGAGCAGCTAGTGTCTCACCTGACCAAATAGTCCACACGAGTTGGCCACCACGACGGGCACGTGCAGTCGATGACAGGCATCGGCCAGCTGCTGCTGATCCGTAAGACTCATTTGACCGTCGTCGGCGCCGCCCGTCACCACCACGCATCCGAGCCCCGCCAGCAGAATGTCGTAGTGGCTGTCGGCGGCGTCGGTGGATAGTATTGCTGCGGCCGGCGATACGGACAGCTGCACATACGGATTGAGCCGGGCGAGCGGTTCGAGACAGGCGGCGGCGCGCGGCTGACCCACGTCGCCGGCCGTCAACATGAAGTTGGCACCAAGGTCGGCGACAGTCACAGGTGCAGGGTCCCACAGCAACACGCGGCGCACGCCACCCAGAATCACGTTTTTGGCCACCTCAACTCCGAGCCCGCGCAAGCCGACCACCAGCACGCTGGACACGGCCATACGATGCATCGCCTCGTGTCCCAGCACGTACAGCTGGCGCGAGTAGAGCGACTCGTCGATGACGACTGCTGCCGCTTCGCCGCCGCTGCTATGTCCCGCCACTGCCCCAGCTGACTGGCCATTGTCGGCGCCATTCTGAGCTGTCATCGTCTGCCCGATACACACACACAAACATGCATAGCCGGCAATTGATGTGGCATGTAGTCAGCACCGTGGGAGTATTGACACATATGCGCTCAAATTTCACGAATATACAATGTACACCTGCTATATAAGCGAATAACTATGATTGTGATTTGAAACAGAACCACAAGTGTGTTAAGTAACTCGCGTATGCTTGAAGGAATTAATTCGACTCATTCAAAGAAGAACAAGATCCAGAATAACGGCAATGCAGTCCAGAGTTGACTGTATTCTCGATCTAGAGTTGAATCCTAGTTTGCCGTATGGACCCAGAGACTGGTGCATACCATAAATACAAATAAACCAACAGTCAAATCTTGCAGAAAAGCGGTAAAATAAATGTGTGCCACAGAACACACCAACATGACAAACACAACAATCTACCCAGTTGTACAAGATGTACCTGTGATCAACATCGAAAAAACAAAATAAAAACAAACTGAACAAAACTCAAAAGAAATGGCGGAATTGTTCAAAACCCAGTATGAAAGTTTTTTTAGTGTGCCGTTAACAGGAGCTGAGATTAATAGTCTACCTGGTATATTCGCACATACAGACGAAATGGGACAACATTTGTCGGAAATAGATATAACAGAGTCTGACATCATCGCTGCCATCAACCAAATAGCGCCAGATGCAACGCCAGGTACTGATGGGTTCCACCCACGGTTTCTAAAAGAGTGTAGATATGAAATCGTCATACCGCTGAAATTACTCTGGACCAAATCGTTAGAAACTTGCAAAATACCTGAAATTCGAAAAACTGGTATAATAACGCCAATCTATAAGGGAGGCAACAAGACACATGCGAGTAACTATAGACCAGTTACTCTGACGTCTCATATTATGAAAATATGCGAGCGAATAATAAAAACAAAACGGATGGACTTCTTAGAAGGGACTAAACGACTGAATGAAGGACAACACAGTTTCAGAAAAGGAAGATCGTGTCTATCTCAACTGCTTGAGCAACAAGAGTTTATCTTAAAATGTATTCAGCAGGGTAAGAACGTGGATGTTATATACCTTGATTTTGCCAAAGCGTTGGATAAAGTCAATCATGGCAAACTATTACGAAAACTAAAGGATCTTGGAATTACCGGCCAAGTGAGCAGATGGCTTTCTAGTTTCCTGATGGAAAGAACACAAAGAGTGTCGATTGATGGCACGATGTCATCCCCAAGTAAGGTCCAAAGTGGAGTGTCACAAGGATCCGTGTTAGGACCTCTGATTTTCATTGTATATCTGCACGACATGGACAAGGAGCTGATTCGTTCTACAGCCACTTCCTTTGCTGATGATACTAGAATTAAAAGTGAAATTGCGCATTGTGACGATGTAAAGAAGTTACAGAAGGATATGAATCTAGTATTGAGATGGGTGGAATTGAATGATATGGCACTAAATGAGAACAAGTTTGACTTACTGAGATATGGGTCGAACATGGAAACATTTTATCATTGCAATGATCAGCCTCTTCTATAAAAAGATGAAGTCAAGGATCTAGGAATCTACATGAGCAGTGATGCATCTTTTGATTATCATTTGAACCAAATTGTGTTCAATGCAAGGAAAATGAGCGGCTGGGTTTTTCGCACATTCAGAACAAGAGATCAAACTAGCATGCTCACTATATGGAAGGCAATGATCTTACCAAAACCGGAATATTGCTGTCAATTATGGTCACCATACAAAATCCAAGATATAGTGAAAGTTGAAGCCATACAGAGGTCTTTCACCAGCAGAATACAGGCAACTCAAGATCTGAACTACTGGCATAGACTGAAGCGCTTGAAACTGTATTATCTGCAGAGAAGAAGAGAGTGGTACATAATGATATACGTATGGCGAATGTTGGAGGGTCATTCTCCCAACGTAGGCCTACATCAGACAATAAACCAAAGACGAGCCCGGCTTTGTTACGTAGAAGGAACTTCAAGCGTCACACAAAAAATAGGTACAATGGTTCACTATTCCTTCAAAAATGATGGAACGCGTCTTTTCAACTGCCTGCCACGTGAACTCTGAAATATAACGGGAGTGGCACCAGTTTCCTTCAAACGACAACTGGACAAGTGGCTGGCGAATATCGTTGATGAACCTCCCACACCAGGATATCTCAGCTCACATCACAACTCCCTACCGGAGGTCGTCGGAGCATTGAAGATATCACAGTCCGGTTCCAGCGGAAGTCCACTTCAGCTGCGTCTCTAGACGACGAAATTCTCCAAAGTAACCAAAGTAAAGTAAGTGATTTCAAACAAATATCATGTCGCAAAAATGTACCATCATGAAATACCTTCATTCAGAAACACACAAATTTTGGGAATCAAACGCCAAGAAATACGTCGCAAATACCAAAAAACAATTATTCAACTATCTGTTGAAGCGAATTTAATTAATTTATTATTAATACTTGATAATTGATTAAGCGAATTTCAGCCTCGACTAATCAACATCAACATAATGCCAACCAAGCAATACCAGTCACCAAATCTCACTCATATAGACAAAATACAAATATTACAAGCAACAAACACAAAACAAACCTAAATATACTCATACCAAAAAAGCAAAAATTATGACGCCGATCCAGTTCAACAGCGGCAGGAAAACAACTCAACCGACAGCGATGAACTAGGGCGGAAGACGATAAGCGACGGAACAATGTGCAAAAGAGCGCTGCCAGTCGGAGTAAAATCGCTAAATCTGACAATAAAAAGCGCAATACGAAAATAAACGGGAAGACCCAGCTGAGCCTTGAATATTTACTAGTACATTTACAAGTAATTTATAAGTTATATTTACACGTAATATTCCCAACTTTGAAATAAAAACTAATACACTTGAAAATAGACTGTATCCACCATAGGACAGATGCTTTGAGTGATATAACAATAACCAATATTTATTTAATATAGCGCACAAAATAATTACAAGTGAGCGACAGACAAAATACAACTGGAGCAAGTGGGAAAACCATACTTGGGTCGACTGCGCAAATTAGGTAGAACGTAAACCTGTAGCGAATAACAGAAACACGTATGAATTATGAGTCCGGAATATGCAACGAAATGTGCAAAAGAGAGAAAAATATTTAAATAAAAGAGAAAATCAATCAATCAAATCAATATCAATAAGAAAAATCAATAAATCAAATCAATATCAATAAGAAAAATCAATAAAACAAATTGCAAACAAGCAAACTTATGAAGACTCCGAGGCCAAAGAGAGTTTGTGGAGTTTAGAGAAGAAAGATTAGTAGGATTTCATTCAAAGAAGGCGAAGAGGAATTATAAATGAAATTTGAATTATAAATGTGAAATATAAATGCGAATTATAATTGCGATGCGAATTATAATGCAAATTATAAATGTTACAAGTGAATTATAAATGCGGCGTGCATAAAAATGACTTCGCCGACCAAGTGGACTGGTTCAACGCAGGACAGATTAGAGGAGTAGGATGGCGACGTGAAGAACTATCTTGAACCAGAAGTAGTGATCGTAGATAGGACGGCAGTGAAGGACAGTGAAGGATTTTGAAAACCAAGCATCACATTTTAAAGCGAATTCGGAAATGAGCAGTGAGCCAACCAAGGCGGTGGAGGCGAGCGGAAGTTGGTGTTTTGGGTGGAACGAAGCGACAGGTAAGGTTCACAATGGATTGTAGATGGCGAATAGCTTTGAGAGGAAGGTGGAAAAACAACGAGTTACAGTAATCTAGGCGAGTACAAATGTAAGAATTGACGAGAACAGCCGAAGATTCGTCCAAAAGAGAGCGTATGGTATAAAAAAATGTCGGAGAATGAAGCGGCAAGAGCGAGTGAGTTGAGAAAAGTGTTGAGAGAATTATATTGTCGAATCAAATGTGATGCCAAGGTTGCGACTTTGATAAGCTAGAGGCAAGGAGACAGTGGTAGGAGTTAGCATTGGAGGATGAAAAGCTAAGTAGACTGTGTTGTGTTAAAATGTATTTCATACAGCGCATTTTTAGGGCAAAGGCGGTAGTAAGAAAAAAAAGATTGCATTGCAAATAGAAAAATGGAGAGTGGTATGAAGACAAAAACAAGAACCACAAAGCGACAGAAATGAAACATACATAACATACAAAATACAAAACATACATACACACACATAAACAGACACATATATGCATATATACATACATATACATATACACAGTGGTTTCTGCGATAACTATTTTTTAACTTGCGTTAACGATAAAACTATACAAACAATCCCCAACCTGCGATAAACGATAAAAAAATCAAAACCTAACCTGCGGTAAGCGATAAACATTAAAACGATAGCAATAAAAAAATCAATTTGCGATAATAAAAGCAATAAATGATAAGCAAATATATTAAGTTGAGGTATTAAAAAAGCATACAAACAATTTTTCACAGTGAAAATTAATTAAACTAGACGAAAACTGTCACTGGAACCAGTCTATGACATACAAGTTGTATCCCACATCAGTATATCTATCTGACTCAGACTCTCCCTCCTCAAGACAGCATCCAGGAGCTGCTTGTTTCCCTTGACGAAGAACAGCTTCTCAAACCTGTCGCTGGTCATGCATGCACGCTTGGGCCTGAGGACGTCACCAGCAGTGCTGAACATGCGCTCCATGGCAGCAGAACTGGGCAAGGCCGTGTTCTATTTGATGAACAGCGAGATCCACTTCTCCCTGTACATGATGGGGAATTGCCCAGGCTTCACCTCTGCCACCTTGCACCTGCCCCTGGTGTGCACCTCCTTCTTGATGAACTCCTCAATGTTGGGCCCATCCTCCTCCATGACAGTGGGGCTCTCCAGGTAGGCAAATGGGTGGTCGCTGGCTTACTTAGGCTTATCTGTCATCATAACCGGGCTCTGGCTGGAGGGGGAGGGTCAGGTGTGAATGTGATGGAAGTGACGATCTTCCTGATGAGTCTCTCCTTGATGTTTTCTTCAAGGGCAGGGGCCACATGTTTCAGGGGCATGTTTCAACATCAACACGCATATGCCTGGTGCGAACTACCACCAACCACCACATCGTTGTAGGCGAGGAGTAAACCAACTGCAACGAAAATGGCAGCGTACTCAGGCGCTGCAAGTACTGCATATACTAAGACGGTAAATCTACTCCGTGCCGCCAAGTCAATCCCGCTGCCACTTGTTATCCTGCACGGTGCGCCCATTCAGGATAGCTGCATCAGCGAGACGCTTGACACAATAAAGAAAATGACGCAGCTGCTGATTGACAGAACAGCTGATATTGGTAGTCATGCGGCACTGTTCTTTCTGGCTCGATATGCGGCTGTACCACGGGCCATTTACCTGTTGAGAGCTGCACCCGACTACTCAGTAGAAGATGAACTAACAGAAATTGATGAGTTCTTACGTTACGCAGTTGCAGCGTGGAGCTGATTGAAGCCAGTTGGATTCAGGCGTCACTACTCGTGCGCCTGGGGGCATCGGTGCGCGGTGTCTTGTGGATGTGTCTCTTCCCGCACACATATCCTGGCTGGAGGCCCCAGGATGCCGGTAAATCTTATTAACAGCTGTGACAGCAGCGAGAGACCAGCTTACCTGGTATATGCCATAACCATGTTCATAGAACACGGATGTCCCCAATTCGACAACGAAGCGCCACTCAGCCAGCGTCGACTAGACGAGCTTACCTCCACCTGTCGATATCAGCACTTTCTGTCCCAGAAGAATCAGGTGGAACGTACCAGAATTATCTATGCAGCCGCCCCGCACAGCGGTGACTCGTTGTCCGCGTTGTCAGTGGCTAGCCTTGGTCTATTGCTGCCTGACGACACCGTCAGAATCGGCATGGCGCTCCGACTGGAAGCACCCGTACAGCAGCCACACAGGTTCCGGTGTGGCGTCATGACGGACAAATTTGGACGCCACAGCTTGTCTTGTCACCGCGATCCTGGTCGTTTGCCACGCCACTGCGCCTTGAACGATGTGGTTTTACGGAGTTTGGCATCGGCGGGACTTACAGTCATCCTGGTATCCCGAGGACTGGATCGACGCGAGAGACGTCCGGATGGCATTACCTGCTTCCCTTAAGGGAGAGGTCGGATGTTGTGCTGGGATGTGACGTGCAGCAACACTTTCGGCAGGTCGCAACTAGTAGTGTGTTGTGAATCCGGGAGCTGCCACTCAAGCGGCCGAGGACCGCAAACACAGAAAATACGCCGCTCTCAGCCGTCCTTACGAATTTGTCCACTTCGCTGTGGAAACCGCCGGAGTCCTTGGAGCTGCATTCAGCGAGTTACTGACCGCGCTCGGTCGACGGATGAGTGAACGATCTGGCGAGACACGGGAGACCGCCTGGCTCCGACAGCGTGAGCCTGGCGGTAGTACGCGGCAATGCTGCAGCTATTTGTTTTTTGATATTTTTTGTGTATAAAATATACTTTGAGTGTGTAAACCACACACACACGCGTCCATGAAATTACAGGAGGTTTCCGGTATTTGAATTTCGCTATGCAGGTGTAATTTTTAACATGTAATTGATAGGCTTTTGATCGGTACCATAAAAAGAATTCGGCTATTCAGAGGTTCGCTATTTGGAGTCTCGATAAAAATTATCGCTTTGAGCGAGCAGTGCACAAATTAGCTTGACATTTTACAAAATAGCGTATATGTACACGTACAATGTGAGCTATTTTGTATATGTACAGTGTACATGAGATACGTAAACCTGTCTGTCTAAATTTTATTTTGAAACGTTTAGAAGTAAACGTACATGCACTTGAATAATGTTTCATTTGACAAACTTGTTGTATTGCAGAACAGATGATAAACGATGAAATGTATATATAACACCCAATCGCACAATATCACACCGAGTAAATACACGCAACACTCATTATTCACACCACCGTACACTGTAACTCAACGCTTCCGCGCACCGTTCACACTCCCATTATGAACGCTCGATCTCGACTCCTGCATGAGACTCAACGCGTCATCGAACCCCCTTTACACTACCCATACTTCCCCCAGTTACATCGCCACCAAGACAGTACAGGATAAACGCACACGCGCACACATACACATGACTGCACACACATATACACGGCGTCTGCCAACGCGACCAGTGCAGCGAGTGTATACAGACACACAGACATACAAACGTTGAATCGCATGTAAGCAAACATTCAATATATCGGAACATCTTGCGCATCACTCGCTCTGGCGCCTCGGATCAACAATGTGAAATTACACTCCCCCCTGTTGCTCATCGCAACAAAAACACCGAGGGGCTACACGCCGTCGATTAGACCTCCGAGGCGATTCTGCGGTGCGAAGTCGCGCGAAGCCACGTTGGCCCTCGGGGCTCGCCCAAAACTCACAATCAGCTCATCATCGTCCGAACTCGGTTGCTTAGCGACTTCGGGTTTAGTATGTCGCATACGCAGGTCACGAACATGTCGCGGCACACCGTCAACATCCACCGAATGATTGGACACAACACGGGTCACTACGCCGGGCAAATACTTGCTGTAACAGCGACTGTTTGGTGGCTTTGCCCACACCAAGTCACCTAGAACAAACGGGCAATTTTCGATGTCTTGGCATATCACGGGCAAATGACTGCGTCTCACACGCCCTGTCCTGTCCCACACGTCCTTAACGTTCAAGTGTCCATTCCTCCACTTCACTGGAACGGAATCTACAAAGTTGCACTCGTCCCACTCTCGCACTACTGCGTTCACCTCGCGACGGGTGACACCTGGGTCGGCTTTGCGAGTAAAAACCAGCGTCTTTCTTCCGCCTCGGTGACGAGAATCGTGGTGAGTATTCTTCATCAGTTGACTCTGAATCATTCTTGATTTTTAATCATCTGTCTTCGCCAGCCGCACAAATCGGTGCGTCACGTAATTCATTATTAGCATGCCATTTAACATCGGTGAGACCCAGCGCAGTGTGAGCGTGCATCCGTGTGCCCTGTGTCACAGAATCGTACGCACATGGATTGAATGTGATATGACCGTCGGCAGATATACACATGCCCTTCAAAGACGTAATTGCATTCATTCCCAAAATGAAATCAAACCCCAGTGGCCTTGTCTGTGAGACAACAACTTCATGACACGGCATAAAATCACCATCAACACTGAGTGTCACTGTGCCCGTGCCCAAGGTCGAGAATATCTCACCGCTCATGGTTACGACGCTCACTTTTTTGCGCGCCCATTTGCTGCAGCAGGACACATGTGCTATGCTTTGACTGCAGCCCGTGTCGACGAGCGCACGTCGCTCAACAACACCGTCGATGGTCACATTCACCGTCGGTAGCGCCCTGGCTAGTTTTGTTTCGGAGAGGAGTCCGGCGCTGACGACGCCTCTTCGCTGTCGTTTCCCGACTTGCCATGACTGTCTCGGCCGTTTTGTTTGTTGTGCTTGACGTGAGCAAATCTGTTGCGGTTGTGGTTGGATGGAAAATGGCGCTGGATATGACCAATGCCTCCGCAACAGAAACACTTGATTTCTCGCTGTGCTGTATGACTTGTTGTTGGTCCCCTGGCAGCCAGACACACTTCGTTGTGCTGGTTCTCTTGGAGCAGTATGCGAGCCCTAGCTGTCAGCTGTGGCAGATCCAGCGACTCAAGTCGAGAATTCGCACGTAACGTTGTGCGCACCTCTGCAGGCAAATCCGACCAATGCAAATGCACACCCGAGAGCCATGTCAAGCACTCCACCAAACACTGAAGCCATTCTCTTGATATCGGTCAAGTATACATCGGGCATCTCGTTGGGGTGTAGAGTGCGGGCATGAAACCGCTCGTAGGCTGTGTATGGATCAATTCCAAATGCCGCTTGCAGGGCCGACTTCACTTTCTGCACGCATTTTCAGTCAGAGATCGGTAGCTGCTGGTACACAGCAAAAGCACCGTCGGCCAAACGCAGAGCAATGACGGTTGCCACGTCAGTCACGCCTCGAAGTTCACATACGAGTTCCAATCTGTCCAACCACTCTGTGATATTCTGCGCGTCCGATCCATTGAACTCCGGAATTAGACGCACGTCCATGCTGGTCCCTTGTTCATCACCGTGCACCGACATAGCCGAAATAGCTCGTGGTTGTATTGCAGAACAGATGATGAACGATGAAATGTATATATAACACAATCACCCAATCGCACAATATCACACCGAGTAAATACACGCAACACTCATTATTCACACCACCGTACACTGTAACTCAACGCTTCCGCGCACCGTTCACACTCCCATCATGAACGCTCGATCTCGACTCCTGCATGAGACTCAACGCGTCATCGAACCCCCTTTACACTGCCCAAACTTCCCCCAGTTACATCGCCACCAAGACAGTACAGGATAAACGCACACGCGCACACATACACACCCACACATACACATGACTGCACACACACATACACGGCGTCTGCCAACGCAACCAGTGCTGCGCGTACAAACGTTGAATCGCATGTAAGCAAACGTTCAATATATCGGAACATCTCGCGCATCGCTCGCTCTGGCGCCTCGGATCAACAATGTGAAATTACAAAACTTTACTCATATGATTTTTTTTTGCGAACGGAGGCTAAATATATACAAACGCACATTATACATTTGTGTCTTTATATCCAAGTTTTTGTTCCACAAACCAGTACATTACACTGACTCAAATATCACCGCCATTTTGATAACAATAATAAAACACATTAATACAACGCAACTTTCGCAGGTCGACCCCACTTTTAGCCAAATCTCAATTGTGTATCACCCGTAGGGTGTCAATCATCCACCCCTGCCAGCCCCGAACAAAATGGGTGATATATACTTGCGCCACGTCCATAAAAACTCCCTCCAAACATCGTGCGCAGTGGGCGTCCTTGTCTGGCGTATTGAATGACTAAAGGAAGAAAACGTGACTTAGAAGCCAAAACAGTCTTACAGGACAGACACATAATTTTGGCATTAATGTAGCTGAGGGTTTCGTGCAGAATGTGTTCATGCAATTTATCACAAACGAAATTCAATTAAATTAGAATATAACGTAACGGTGAAACAATCATACAGAGCCGTAGCGGAAAAAGTTGAAAAGGCTAAGTGTGGAGCCACGTTCAGTTAAAGCACTCGGGAACCTAGTAGAGGTTGCTATAGATTAGGAAATAATCCGGTTTTCGACACTGTACAGCAATTGTAGTTGGAAGAGTTAATAAGCTACAAGCTACAAGTACCTAGTCCAAGCAAGCCACAGTTGCATGTACTACAATTGTGAACCAGCAAGACCAGCAATACAAGTGGCAATAAACACTAGATCAGTGATGCGCAGACTTATTTCACTCTGGTCCCCCACTTCTTAACGAGCAAGCACTTCATTCTCTACAACAGTGAATACAATTAAAATAAATCCGTTTTTCCAGAAAATTCAATGCTACGAAGTCACTAGAAACGAAACTAGACGAATTCGGATTTATAAAAACGCACATTTGTCCATTTGTCCCAACTTTAATTCCTATATGACAGCCCAAACGTTACCCACCACTGAGGAATTTTCCACAAGCTACGGACAATTGCAGTAGATCGTAGTGCGGCGGTATAATACGAGTAGGACACAAAGCCCTGAGTTCGACTACAAGTGGAGTGCATGTTGTTTGGGTATGTTTAGTTAGTGATCGAGTAGGCGCAACTAGAAACTATGAGCAGCTATAAAAAAGGCATGCCAAATCAGATTCACTAAAGAATCACAGAAAAGATGTCGAACGTGAGCGGCCGCGACGAGCACAACCTATGCCAAACCAATGCATCATACACGCGGAATTTCAACTCAACATTAAGTCCGTTTCTTCAGTTTTTGCTATATTTAATGAAAAAAGATTCACATTAACAACAACAATTATCACACACACCCAATGCATCCACGCATTTTCGCCAACTCCTTCCTCATCTCGCGACATTGTTGATTTCTGGTTTCCATAGCAACCAGCTAACAAGTGACAAGCTCATACATACAAATTAAATATATATGCACGCGCAAACAATTAAAAACGATTAAATGAACAGTGAACAATAGAATAAATAGTAAAAACAGAACACGAGCAGAACACGAGAGCGAGAGACCGCAGAGTGATATGCACGTACCGTGTCGGAATCCTGGCCGTTGTCGTGACGCACGTGTGATGAGGCCGACATTTGGCCACTGATGGCCGAGACTGAAAGCCGACACTTTTTGGCGACAGGGGCGTCCATATCGTCCTCACTAGGGTCCATTAGCATTGCTGCATCGCCAGACTTGTCAGACATTGCCGAACAATAACTGCAACAGGCACCCGCACACACATACACGCACACTTATACACATTTGAACGCGCAAATTCAGCCGGGTTTTCGTGGCGCCCTGCAACACCATACAGGAAAATCAACAAGCCCACGCAGCTACATAAATATTTATAAGACAAAACCTAGTCGTTGAAGATTTCATCAGCAGACAAGGCCAGAATCAGGACTAAAATAAACCACATCTAAGTCAATAGTTAAGCAGCGATATAAGTCGTTCATACCTTTCAATAATACAGGCAGCCACTAAAATCAACGACCGATAATACTCACGCAGTTCTAAGCTTGCAATTCCTATAGGAAATCACTTAACCGAACACGCATATATCAATCAATCAACCAATCAATCATTTATTTGTATAGCGCCCATCGAAGAACAAAAGCGCGACAAACTACAACGAACATGGGAAAAGAATCAGATTAAACATGAAAACACCGCACACACACACACAAAAGAACATGCGGACAACTATAAGAGCCAACTACGATAGAAAGATACTATGAAAGAAGACACAAACTACAAAACCATATTTACAGTACAATGCAAAAAGGAACAGAGCGAAAGTTAAGAGAAGGAGAGAGAAATACCTAAAATAAAGAACCAAGGAATTACATCAAAACAAGCACAGCAAAAAGTCTGAATATTGTATCACAACCAGGAAGGAAACATATAACCATGTACAATATAAGCAAACAATAAAAACACCAGGGTAAATACATCAAACTATAAAATTGGCAGTGATAATTATAACGAAAAGCATGCAACACGGAAGAAAAACAGAACAGGAGCAGAAGAGATCAAAGAGAGGCGAATAGAGTGGAGAGTTAGAGAGTGGGTAATTGGATCAAATAATTCAACAATATATCTACGCAAAGAAGAGGCAAACGAACGATAAGTAAGCGATGAGTGATGTGAGAGGGTAGATAAGTATACACACGGGGACCGCAGAAGGAAAAAGATTCGGAGGACCAAGATGATTCGTTAAGCGCACGGGGACAGGAAATAGGAACGGAATGTCTCGTCTCTGATCTGATCTGATGACGTGAAGACGGATTTTCAGTGGGCGAAATCAGCTCAGAAAGATAAACAGGTTGACAAGGATCATGCAATAACTTGTAAATCAAGCAACATACTTTGAATTTAATTCTAGATATAATAGGGAGCCATCGAAATTCGAAGTGAAATGGAGAACTATGGCGGTAGATGGAAGGATGTGAAACAAAGCGACCGGATTGGTTGATAATACGCTGAAGAAGTTTTAAGGAGGATTTAGGACAGTTGAGGTAGAGTGAGCTGCAGTAATCCAGTCTTGAAAACATTAGAGTATGAACAAGCTTGATAGAGGAGGATCGATCTAACCAGGGACGAATAGGAAAGAGAACGGAGAATAAGGCGGCAGGTGCTAGAAGTATTTAACAGTATTCGTTGAGAAAGAAAAGGAAGAATAAAAAAAGATGCCAAGATTTTTAACAGTGACAGAGAGGGAGAGAGGCAGTAGAGGATGAGATATGCGAGGAGGATGAAGAACGAGAAACAGACTTTGAAGAGTTCAGAAGAAAGCGACGAGAGGACGACCAGGAAGTAATATCAGATAGTAAGTCAGAAAGGAGATTAGGGTATGAAAAAGGACAAGAAATAAATAATTGAATATCATCAGCATAAATGTGGAAATGGACAGACCAGCGACGAAGGATTAGACAGACAAAGATTTAAAAGTAGGGGAGAGAGAATAGACCCTTGAGGACGACAGAGGTAAGTGGGAAGGAATTAGAAACAGAGGAATTGAATTGAACACAGTAAGACCGATTGTGTAGGTAGGAGCGGAGTAGCGAGAGAGCAGAACCGGAAACACCTATATGGGAAAGGTCAGAACCAAGGATGTCATGATCAACTAGGTCAAAGGCAGGAGGCGGCATATCCAGATTTGCAATAAAATCCACCCAATAGTCCATTCAATACACAAATTAACCAAGGAGTCCATACAAAAACAAATCAATCTAAAAACATCAAGTTTAAGTAAGCCCGCAGATACACTCGCTATGATACAGAAACTGAACCAGATGACAAATATTGAGCAGCCAAAACCCTGAGAGATTGGCTGAGGAACCTGAGGGAACGGAACGGAATAAAACCCTTGACGGAAAGAGAAATTCGATAGGGCAGTATATAACTAGTCAGTATTAAAGCAAATTCAAATTTCAGTGAGAATCGTGAAATTCTAACGTATCATCTTGTATGCATACATAATCACGCCAAAACAATTAAACACGTGAAAACATATACTTTATACACAAAAACCAAACGCCTAAAAGTGCTCACCAATTATATCTACCAGCAAACCAATACAAACAAAACAAGTTTAAACATTTCATAATAACTCACGTGCAACCAAATCCAGCCTGAAAAAAGTTCAGCACAAGCGGAATTCAATTCACTCAGCTGACTGCACGATCAGCGACACCCATTTGCCGTCAACTGGCACTCAACAGAACATGGATACTTTTAAACCTTGAAAATTCTAACACTAAAAAATCGTTCAGCGCTAAAAATGGGATATATTTATTTGTTTGCTCATAACAACATGTTCAAAGGTTAGCCCAATGATACACCCTAAATATATCGTTGCACAATTCCACTTCCAAGAAAGCCACTGAAAAATTTAGACGCTTGGAATTATTTTGGATTGATTAAAATACTTTTTTGCCAGCCGTCTAAATTACGCGGAAATTAAATATATGACACCAATAATAATAAAGTTGACAAAATAATGAGGCCCAAGATTATAGATGGCACGCCTTAAGTAGAGCAAAATATCAAATCATCAAGTTTACACTGATCAATCGAGATAAAACGTGACATAGACGACAGGAAATCCAGGCAACCGGTTACCACTACTGTTGAATATACTACAACCTAGCATATTAGCTAACAAGCTACACATTGCCGAAATGAAATTTAGTACCCCACATCAATGTGCAGATCCGACTGTCCCGCCGAAATCA
This sequence comes from Sacculina carcini, assembly GCA_916048095.2. Classification (NCBI taxonomy): domain Eukaryota; kingdom Metazoa; phylum Arthropoda; class Thecostraca; family Sacculinidae; genus Sacculina; species Sacculina carcini. The sequence continues at coordinate 3,811,315 of OU696576.1, read as the reverse complement.
CGTTTTTGGATCACTACTGGATTTCAACATTAAATATGTAATAAAGTATAATAAACGTACTACTACACATGTTCTTTTCTTTTTATGCGGTATTTTCCAGTATGATCTTTCCCTTACCCACAAAAGTTTTAGTATGTCGAGCTTGCGTTATGGGCGCTATATATATAAATGTATTGTTGTTATTGTTGTAACCCAACATTTTTTTCTCAATAATACGCATATGCAAACATACATGCATTCAACACATACACACACACTCCAAATAATTTGATATATTAAAAAGAAAATTGGAAAGGCAATGTACCATTAACCATTGCACACAGACACTCACCTACACACAAGCAAAGGAGTCACACCAAATACATCGATGTAGAGACATCGGAGACAAATGCGCACGACGTGTACATGATATGAAGACGCCATCACATACCGTACAACACGGCTTGTGATGCCAAAAAAACACACACACATACAAGTCGGACAAAAACACCAGCTTAGCGGGGAAATACACTCACAAACAAAAACACGCGGAGGAGTGGGTAAATCAGAGAAGCACACTTACACACACACACACAATGATGCAGCTGGTTGAGGTTGAGAAACACGATACCAATGATGTTTGTTGCCAACCGGCCAGACGACAAACAACATGCTCGCGCATTGACAGCGGTGGATAACGAATTATCCACGCTGACACACCGCCTACGTGCCTGTGTGTGTGTGTGTGTGTGTGTGTGTGTGTGTGTGTGTGTGTGTGTGCGCGCGTATGTGTGTGTGTATGTGTCGAACCAAACAGAATAAGGCAGCTCCCGATAAAATACCGACACACACATACACACATACAAACACACTAAGATACACAGCCGCACGTACACGGGCACGTGGCGCCTACAACACACAACACTTCTCCTTTTTGTTCTTGGGCTTTTTGTCGGGCGACTTCGAGTTGATTTGTCTCACCAGATCGTAGAAAATCTGGCCACACATACAAACAAACATACAAATAGAGGTACATAGACATATACACACACGCAGATACATATAAACACACACGCATACATAGAGGTACGTAGACACAAACACATACATATAAAGGTACGTAGCCAGATACACAGACACACACACACACGTAGATACACAATCCACATGTACAGCTACGCACACACACATTGAAAGTACCTCGTTCACGTTGATCTTGGCCTTGGCCGACGACTCGAGGAAGGCGCAGTTATTGAACTGCCTCGCCAGACTCATGCCCTGGTCCTTGCCGACCACACGCTCGTCCTCCAGGTCGCACTTGTTTCCCACCAGTATCATCGGTACGTCGTCTGTATCCTGCACACACACACACACCAACACACATTAATGCACACATATGTGCATTATAATTGAATGCAATCAAATGAGTGTTGTCCCGACTACAGCCGCACAGGGCCGCCCTTAAACATCGGCAAACTAGGCGGCAGCCAAGGACCTCCGATTGGAGGCGGGGCTCGCACAGGAATCACACAGGAATAGAACACTTCATAAATAATTGACAATAACGATTACTATTGCATCGGAGACGAGTTTTTGCAAACTGAAATTAATAAGAGACTATTTGAAAACAGCAATAACGCAAGAACCGTGTCTGACAGTCTGGCAATCTATCGAAAGAGGTACCGTCGAGTTCCTGGAATACTTAAGATATTCGAGACTTTAATTTACAATGAATTTACCAACATTAAACTTTTGTAGAAAATATATGGCAACTGTATGAATATGGATATATTAATTTCGTTTATTAGATTTCGCCATTTCGACTTCAAAATGAGAATAATTACATGCAAAATGGGATAGTCAATAATAAAATACTCACAATGATTTGCTGGAACTCAATTATATAATTCATTTTATAGTTATTTTTGTACCATGTGGATAAAAGTGTGATTGTTTATCCCTAATTATTTCGTTGGTCATATTTATGTTCGTATTATATTGTTTTGTGCTTAGCTAATGCCATGATAATTTTCCGAAATAATGCGTTTAGTATAAAGCGATAAACAGCCTGGTCTCATTTTGAAATTGAATATTCCCATTTTGAAGTTCAAATGGTATAGATTTATTGACAAAAAGCTGTAATAATTTGCACAATTTGAATTCTTTTAATATTAACTTCTTAATATTACATTTCATCCGGGACCGCCAAATTCACTTTGCCTAGCGCCCTGAGCCCCATCAGAGTAATGTGCGACATTCAGTGGAGAAACGTAGCATGGAACAACACCCGTTGATGAAAAATTTAAACATCCATTAACACCCGTTGATGGAATGAGTGTCGATATAGGAAGCGTGTATCTACATTGTCAGAGTAAAATGAGGCCTAAGTGACAGCTGCTACACGAGAAGAAGCCGAAGCTTATGAACACACAGGTGTGCCCCGTGCAGCTCGCTGCCACCGCAGAACCGACCCTATCTACGCTATGGCGCCACAAGGACGAAAGACATATTAGAGAGGGCCACCTCCCCAGAATGCATGGCACAACACATGATACCATCATTGTACCATACCGTCATTGTATCATCCGGTACCATCATTTAATGCTGGGTGGACAGAGGCTGTTGGATTATAGAATTCGCCAAAGAAATTCTGCTCCGCCGGGTTACGAACCACGGACCTCCCGCTTGTGAGGCGGATGTGCTAATCACTACACCACGAGTCCACTATAGCGCCACAAATAGTTCATAAGCGATACGCACAGCACCTTGACTCGCAGTATTTGCTCGCGCAAGTCTTGCAGGTCATTGAATGTAGACTGCGCCGTAATGCTGTACACCAGCACAAAACCCTGGCCATTCTTCATGTACAAATCCCGCATCGCTGTGAATTGCTCCTGCATACACACACATGCAAAGCTCAAATGCTTTCATAGCAAACATTATATGTTTGCTTCAGCAGAAAGTTAGTACAGAAAGTTCACACCGGCCACCATCACAGAAAACACAGTGTCAACTGTATGCACATCGTAACCAAACGCTGACATCATGACCAAAATCGACGACGCCACCAGTCACGCACCGTGCCGGCCGTGTCAAGGATCTCGAGCATGCACTGTTGACCGTCCACCTCGACCTGCTTGCGGTACGAGTCCTCAATGGTCGGGTCGTACTTCTCGACAAAAATGCCCTGCACGAACTGGACGGTGAGCGCCGACTTACCCACACCGCCTGAGCCCAGCACAACAATCTTGTACTCGCGCATTGCCGCCGCCGAACTACTGGTCGCCGCTGCACCGCCGCCCACACTCCTGAACCAACACACACACACATACACGACCACAGGTGAGAGGTACTGCATACACTGACCCAACAGCAGTAAAAATATGAAGATGATAATGGATGATATGATGAGAATGGAGGAGATGGTGAGAATGGAGGAGATGATGATAATTAAAATGATGATAATGGAAGAGATGACAATTGAGACGATGATAATGGATGAGATTGAGATGACGGTAATGAAGGAGAGAATGGATGAATGGATGACATAATTGGTATCCGCAGTTATATTAAATGAGTGTGGGATTAAAGAGATATTGGACTGGCATGGCATCGGAGAGGAAGTGAAGTATTTTTTTTTGGAGAAAAGTGTCGCAAATCCAAAGATATAAAAAGTACAATTTACAGTTTACACAAACGTAAGAGTGAAATAATTGTCTGTTTATGTGTAATGATTGCAATTGAAGAACAGTAACCTAGTGCAATAAGTGCACTCAATTCTACTACACACACACGCACACACACACACACAGAGAGAGAGAGAGAGATAATTCATCTTGCATGCAAAAATACTCTTTATGCATCGTGTGTGGTGAGCAGGCGATTACAATGCCGAAACAAGCACTACAACGACAAATCAACAACAAATTCGATACATACACAGGATAGCCAGGGCACTGGACCAGTACACGCACGCACACACAGTCTCTAGGTGTCAGTATCGTTAGAAATTACAAATGCATGAATAACAAGAGTAAGTGATTTCTGTATTGTGATAATGAAAACAGACGTGTGTATTAAAGACGGTGGCCCCACCTTGGGGCAGTGAAAACGGCAAAATCATTGTTGAGGCTTTACTAGAATGTCAGCCTACAGTCCTTTCTCCATTACGGATGCGACTCAAGCAGACACCAACACACCCATAAACACACATGTACACTACATACAGAGACGAGTTCCGAGCCGTGTGGAGGCAAATCCTTAAGAACAGAACAAAGTTCGCATCATAGAAGCAGAGCAGATGGATGAATGCAAATGAACACACACACACACAAGCACGAGCGATAAAGGCAATTAATCACCGCAATGAATATATTAAGCCAGCAAAATCACTCCACAAACGACCTGTGTGTTGAAGCGCGCTATCAAGCGCACATGCAGTATGGTATGGACAAAATACACGTTTGTGGGCGCGCTACATCATTCGACCACAATCGACAAACATACACTACAGTAACTGATGCGTTGACATGAGTTAATTGGACGATGGAAAACTAGCATGATAAAAACTTGAAAAGCGAGAAAAACACGTGCACAGAACATGTTGAAAATTGTTTGATATACACTAACACATGCCTAATATACGAATGGTATGCAGACATACAATCGAAGGTTTAATACACGCGCACGCATAAACGCGGTCGATCAACTTCTGATAAATAATAAGAGGCTTTGACGCAGCACCGTTAGGTGAATCACTCGCCAAAGCACAGATATAATTGTGAATTTCAAATTAATACCGGAATTACCCGTCAGAATATCGTCACCAAAAATAAACCCGGTTGTAAATAAAGTGTTGTGTCTGACGATGCTCCACGCCATTACAACACTGCCCACGCCAACGCAACGATAAAACCTAGCGCCCCTCGCCGAACCAGCGACTGAAAATTGATTAAACAATTGAACACGACACACTGTGAACTCTCACACTCTCACTATCTCATTTGAGCGTCGCCTACAATTTGCGCGTAGCTCACCCCGTAGGAATGAGAAATTTGGGGGAAGAGATATCAGGACAATGATGAGCGCCATATATAGCGTATTTTGTGGACTCCGTGGTGTGGTCGTTAGCACACTGGCATCACAAGCGGGAGGTCCGTGGTTCGAAACCCGGCGGAGCAGAATTTATTGGACGAATTATATAATCCAACAGCCCCCGTCCACCCAGGAGTAAATGGGTACCAGATATAAGTAATGTGTTGTGCCATGCATTCTGGGAGGTGGCCCTCTCTAATATGTTTTTCATCTTTGTAGCGCCATAGCGTGGAGAGGGTCGGTTCTGCGGTGGCAGCGAGCTGCACGGGGCACACCTGTGTATTCATAAGCTTCGGCTTCTTCCCGTGTAGCAGCTGTCACTTAGACCTTTAACCTTTTATGCAAAAAGCGGTGGGCACCCTGTCTGAATTACACACACTCTTCCACAAGCACACACACATACACACAAAAAGCCAATTGATGCGGCACAAAAACACAACTAAACCCAGCCAATTAACACACATACACGCACACACATTCTTACATACAAGATTACACGAGACAACACAAACAACAGTATGACAAACAGGGTAGATACCAGACCTGTCAACCGGCATTGGTCTGATCGCAGAACACACATACACACACCATGTTCACACAGAGTTGATGTACGTTTGTATCCGCAAAACACACACATACACACTTCCATCATCACGGCGACCATAAAACAGTGGCGGAGTCAGGCACTTGTCAGGGGAGATAGGCGACTGAGAGCAGAAGCAAACCCACAGCAGAACAGAACAGAACAACAGAGAACAGCGGGTCCAAGGAGCTAAATTTCAGGAAACGACGAGTCTCAATTACGCCATTGCAGGTTTCAGCAGCATTAACTTTGAATTGACAACTGAGAAGGAATGTCTCATTGTTAGAGGTGGCCACTCCTCAGATCGATCGTTCACACACAAACACATGCACACCTGTTCAAAGAACAACTTTTCTTGATTTTTATACCCACCCGCACGGTTTCCCATGCTTTTCGACCTGAAAAGCCGAAAATAACAACCATGTTTGTGTAAAATGTCTCTATACCCTGCCGCATAGGACTTGTGCGATGCCGCATAGGACTGAAGTTTTCGCGCTCGATACAGCAGGAAGTACGCAATTTTGCATAGCACCGCGCAGTTGTTTCACTTATAACTTGTAATACAGTTGCAATTGGAGGACAAATTGGGTATCAAATTGACGCATTTGTTCCTGCAAAAATAATCAGAGTAGTTTTACTCAAGAAAAACTCATCATATTAAGCAAAAGAGAAAATTGTAATGAAAAATCACGATTTCTCCGAAGAAACATACATATTATATAATATCTAATATAATATATATAATATATAATGCATTATATGCATTATTATAATTCTAGTCAAGACAATTGTGATCTTGCCTAAACAGCAGCATGCCTTTTCCCCCATCTATTTCCGGTGTTGGAAGCAAATTAAACGTCTAATCGGCCCAAACAATTTACCGAAAGAAAGTCAACACTTCCCTCACTTCCAGCTGGACAACAAACTATGACCAGCTGATCACGCACAAACTCTTCTTACTCTATCGAAACAGTTGAGCGCGAGCCCCGCATGCGATGCTGTCTATTGATGGCAGCCCCAGTAGCTTACCTTCAAGATGTGCAAGTGGTCCTGAGACAAGCACTGCCAAAATTTCTTATGAAACAGTACAGTCTCCTTTGACATCTCTCAACATCTTGGTATCCCAGTGAAAAGCAGTATACTTGAGAGCTTCCTTGATGAATTATTCCATGTAGTCTTGACTGATATGATACCTCACCAGCATTCTGTTCCGTCTTGTTGTTGAACGTGAAATGAAGAAATCATCAAGGTCGCCTCCTCCAGCTTTTAAAGTAGCAGATACTATTGCCGTCACCATATTGAATGACAATCCAGTCGCATTGCATACATACATTGTATATCTGCATGCTCCATGAAATTTCAGGGGTGTGAGAGTCACATTATCTTGAAATCACGAGTCGGCAACAGCAGTGATTCTCTGTACGGCAACTGAAAAATTGATAGCATTTTCACATTGAACTACTTATGCTCATTGCTTGCTCTTCTCTATGATGTAGTCTGACAGTTCTCTCAACTTGTTGCATGGACCATAATTCAAAAATCTTGTCATGGTCAGACATACAGGCTTTCCTTTCTGTTTTCCGGTCTTCGTAGAACTTGATATCTTCGGTTTTTCTCTCACTTGAGAGTAGCCTGCTCCTCAGAATTTACTTGATGGCACCTGGAGCTCCTATTTCAAACAGTTTATCCAATAATTATTACAGTCTGTCTACTTTTTCCCTTTCCAATCATGTTTTCTACTTTTACTTCTAATTAGGTTTCTGTGTATTGTGAAGTCTCTCAAAATGCTCTGCAGCAGTGGCGGCGCCAGCATTCTTCCGATGGGGAGGCTGATGGGGGCTAAGTAATAAGTTGTGGGGGCTAAGGAAAAAGTTGAGGGGGCTTGGCGAAGCATGAAGAGCTACAGTCTAACGCTGTCTACATCATATTATATTAAGGAGTTGGGCACATTGATTGAGTCCTCGAACTTGAACCAAAATTACAGGACAAAATTTACAGTGGTAAGATATTTTAATGTCTATGATTATGATGTTTTGGGGGCTTAGGGGCATTGGCATATTGTGTAGCTTGGCATATTTTGTAGCTTTGTATATCGACTTTAACAGATCTGCAAACCAGCACAAATAAACACTACTGTGGACTAGCTACTGTGATCTAGGTAGTGCCAAAAATGAAGGTTCATATACTTACGAGAGTTTGTACCAATGTTGTCCAACTGGAAGTGAGGGAGGTGCTGAGTTTCTTTCGGTTATTGATTGGGCCGATCAGACGTTTGATTTGCTTCAAACGCCGGAAATGGATGGGGAAAAGGCATGCTGCTGTTTAGGCGAGATCACAATTGTTTTAACTAGAATTATAATAATAAATAATATTTAAATAGTAAATAATAAATGTCAAATGCATGTATCTTCGGAAAAATCGTGATTTTTCCTTAAAAATTATATTTTGCTTAATATTATAAGTTTTTTCATGAGTAAAACGACTCTAATTATTTTTTGCAGGAACAAATGCTTCAATTTCATACCAAATTTTTCCTCCAATTGCAACTGTAACACAATTTATAAGTGAAACAACTGCGCGGTGCAAGGCAAAATTGCGTACTTCCTGCTATATTGGGCGCTAAAACTTCAAGTCCAATGCGGCAAGGTATAGATACATTTTAGACAAAAATGGTTGTGATTTTCGGCTTTTTCAGGTCGAAAAGCATGGGAAACCGTGCAGGAGGTATGAAAATAGAAAAAAGTTGTTTTTGAACAGGTCTAATGAACACACACACACACACGCACACACACACACACACACAAATCCAAACCATGGAATTAGCCGCCGCCAATTAACCGTCAAATGAAAACTATAAGACAAGATAGGTCGAATTCATTACACATAATATGTTGTCATGCAGGGCAAAATGTGAACACACACACACATACACGCGCACACAAACACAGCTCGCCATGGGTAAGCATGTCCAAAAACGCATAAACAACGACATTGAATACAGCAGGGACTATAGAGAAAAATGAGAGAAAACGTACTTGCCCGGAGACATGATGCCTGTATATGTGTGTACGGGCGTTTTGTATGCTCAGTTTACACGAGCAATACACAACACACCCACTAGCACACACACGTCAACACACACCCACAAACACAAGCGTGCACAACATACCACTGACTAGCACAGACTGCGCACCAGGATGTGCTGTACAACTTGCACATTGCTTGAATGTCTGTCTGTGTGTGCATGCATGTATGTGCATGTAAATGACAGCAGCGTATCCACTGACAACATATAATACGCTCCCTATGAGAATACTACGTCATTCCGATGACGCTGTAATACAACACTATCGCTTCACTCATATATTTTTAATTATTGGATAAGATTATCACTTCTAAATAATTAATAGATGAGATCATTGATAAGACTATCGAATCAGGCTATTAGATTAATAGTAGATTTCATTGAATCACTAGTCTTCAATAAACATTTTGTCTCTAAAAATAACAAAATACACCAAATTGAACAAACCGATTATGTTAATGGGCTATGGTAACAAACGAACTTAGCAAGGACAATGCATACGCTAACTACAATTAATACTATTCAAAAAACAATTGGTTGAATTAAAAGTTGATTATAACGGTTGGCATTAGACCAGTGGTCCGTAACCTGTATGGAATTGCCACTGGCGGGAAATGGAGGAGTTGCCAAGTGGGGAATTAAAGGTCAGACAGAAGAACAAATGTGTTTTATTCATCCAAATTTAATTATCTCTGTTCCTAGTGATATCCTGGCATTAAATTGGATGGAAACAATGAATGTATCCTATTTCTCCAGCGCTGATATAAAAATGAAGTGTTGGTTCATTAAGAAGTGAGGAATCAGAAAGAAATATCACAGACCACTGAATTATACACATTAATAGTACAGGTGGCAAATTGCATTTGATAGCATCATAGGCCAAGCAGTTAGAAAGTTCGCCGACAAGCACATACAACACCATTCGCTTCCAGATAGTCATTCACACAGCGAACACAAAAACACTGAAAGACAAAATTACACCAACAATCTTGTGTGATCAAAATATCGCTGATTGAATCACCAAGTCTGTCACAACTGACAACTTGGAAAATGTCTCACAAAATAAGTCCATCAATCTCGCTTGTAAGACGACTAAAAAGATAGCACGGTTGATAAACAATTGATTGATTTGGTGCATTAAAACTGTGACTGCCGGTCATTTTGTACTCTGCTGTACCTCATTTATGGTCCTGTTCACACTTACTCAAGAACTATCATTCCTTCAAACACAAACAGAAAGTAAACATTAAAAATACCCAATCAAATAGAATAGGAACTCCATTATAATGACAATTGCAAGCATGAAGTATTTTACATACTCGCATCTGTTCCAATTTACACTATACATTTAATAGTATAATGAATGTTTAATTTAATTGTCCTTTCTACTGTTATATTCATGCATTTTAGGTAGTTTTTAGCTCACTTAATTGACTATTGTGTATTGCAATTATTATATTTAATACTTATTATTCACCATTCATTCATATTTTCATTACATATATACTTATCATTATAGATATGCCTATATTTATCTATTTACTCACTATATATTACCATTTACTATTTAGTATTTTTTATTCTTTATGAATATTTCAGTTCTACTCCTCCGGAGGAGCTCGCAGAACCCCAATTCATATAGGACATAACACATCAAGGTAGAAATAATTTGCAGCAGTAACAAACTTCACAACATTTAGATATACACTCACTCGTGCAGACACACACACACACACATGCATGTACCTATACATACATACACACATATACACAAGATTGCACATAAGTACGAGCATACAAGAAAAACTATCACACGCATACACACATACATATACACAAAATAAACAACACACATACGCAACAACAATAAACACAATCAATATATAAAGTAGATCCCAAACAGAGCAACAATATCAGGTTGAGCAGACAGGCTTGAAATAATCAACACATGTGCTGATGAACATATTATGAAGACCAGCAGCAGCCATCAATCAGTCGGCAATAATAAGACGTACATTTCAATATTCAGACCAAGTCAAGAATCAACATTTGAAGTCATCTCTTATAACCTGATTGACCAGATCATATGCCTCATTAAACATGAATGTCTTAAGTCTTTTCTTGAATATTTTAATATTCAAGCAGCTCTTGATATAGTTTGGCAATATATTGTATAGCACTGGTGCACAATATTTTAATGCTCTTGAACCGAGTAAAGAATGACTTCTTTGATGGGCTAGATTATTCGTGTTCGATGTAGATCTTAAACGCACTTCAGTATCTGGATAATATAATTCGATGCAACTTCTCAGATATTCCGGCTTTCCAGTCCACAGTACTTGATAGGTCAAAGCACAAATTTTGAATATTAAGCGAGCCTTTATTGGCAACCAATGGAGCTTTATTAGAGTTGGTTTGACATGTTCTCGAGGTGATACTCCCTTAATAAATCTAGCTGCTCTATTCATAACAATCTGCAACTTTCTCAATAGGTAATTGGGCAGTCCGTAATACAAAGCATTGCAGTAATCTAATCTTGATATCACTTGATTTTGCACCAATAATCTCACAGATTTTTCATCAAGATATTTTTTCAGAAAAGCAATATTTTTCAGATTAAAATTCGCTCTTCTGACCGCATTTGCCACTTGGTTTTCAAGTGATAGTGATGAGTCAATTATGACACCCAGATTTCTCGCATTATCCACTACATCCAACTCAATCTGATTCAAGTTTAACTTTGGAATTTGAAGTGTTCTCCGAGTACACCTCTTTGCTATGATCAAACACTCAGTTTTTTCTTCATTAAGTTTCAGTCTCTTATACGACATCCACTGCTTTATGTCATCTATAACTTGACCCAATAAGCATTGCGTTGACTCAATATTGGAAAACAACATGCAAATTTGTGTGTCATCGGCAAATAATTTAAATTTTATGCCGTGTTTAGTTATTATATTCGATAGCCCAACAGTATGAATAGAAAAAAGCAAAGGTCCAAGAAGACTTCCCTGAGGAACGCCTCTCTGCAGATAGTGTTTGCCTTTCATTTCATTTCATCTTTCATTTCCAATTTGCACTAAGTAACTTCGGTTTGTTAAATAAGATGCAATTAAGTCTAATGCTTTACCCTCTATTCCAACATTGAAACAATCCTTTAAAAGTAAATGTTGATCGACCGTGTCAAATGCAGCTCTAAGGTCTAGAAGAAGAATCAGGCCACACTTGCCACTGTCCATCATGCAGAATAAGTCATTTTTTACTGAACATAGGGTGATTTCTGTGTAATAGAATGTCCGAAATGCTGATTGTTCATCTGGTAACGCCCCAACTTCATTGATATGCGCTAAAATCTGATTCAACATAGCCCTCTCAATAACCTTGGACAAAAACATTATGTTTGAAACCGGTCTAAAAGAGCTGAGTTCTTGAGGATATTTTCCATTTTTGAGAATTGGCTTAATTACAGCCTGTTTCGCATCCTCAGGGAAAATCGCAGGCTCAAAGGTTGCATTTATAATAGCGGTGAATATTAATAATAAGTTGTCAAAATCGATGCTATTATACAGACGATCCATAGGAATGGGGTCCAATAAGCAATAAGTTCACTAACTGATCTCAATATGTTCTTCACCTCAACAATATTTCTGGCAGAGAATGTTTCCAGTCTTGTATTTATCTCTGTTACCTCATCATGAACATAATTTCTAATACATGCTATTTCATTTACAATTTTTTGGGTGAAATATATCGCGAATTTATCCGCTAATTCTTTTTCCTTATATCCTTGAGGTAATTTTGCAATTTGCTTCATTCCTGAAATATTTTTCAGAATATTATATACCTTTCCAATATCATCACCTGCCTCACTCACTTTTCTGGTATAATACTCTTTCTTTGCTTGCATGATTAGTTTGTTAAAGTGAAGACGTGCCACAAGATAATCACTGTGTGCATCTTCAGACTGTGATCTACGCCAAATTTTCACATTTTTTCTTTTCAAGCGCTTTGCCCGCAGTACCTCCTTGTTGAACCAGGGAGCTGATGGTCTGTCATACATTGTTCTGTGGACTTGAGGACACTGTGAGTTGTATTCATGCTTCACGACCTCATTGAACTCACCTAAAAGAGAAGTTGAGCACTGATACATGGACATTACATGAGCACAATTTGTATAAAGCATATGGTCTAGACTGTTTATTGTATTAAAGATTAACGCGCAGGGTCCAGGCTGTCCATTTTTCTGCAAAGCACCGTACGTACACTATTGGATCCACTATGGACAGGTAAGAAAAAATTAACTATTCTATGAACAGGTGATATTCGATGAATATTATCAACTGAGACATTACTGATACAATTTGATTTATTTCCCGAAATAATAAGATCCAGAATGTGACCGGCTTTTGACGTCGGTTCTAACACATAGACACGTTCTTTATAAGATTGAACTTAATAATTCTAATAATTGACAAGACTGACATTAATAATTTTCTGACACATCAAAAGTTTATGCTTGTGTATGTGCGTGTTTAAACATACTTTCAACATACTTCCAATACCGATTGCTAAATGCGACACATGCGACCATTCTGTAGAGAAAATAATAGCAAATACCCGCCACACTTGTAATTGATTAATGGCGCTTAAAGCGCGCACCAGGCTATTGAGACAATTGTGCACCCAGCTGTGTTCCCATCTACAGCGGTGACTCCAGCAGATTCAAGCGGTGACCTGAACCCAGGTCAGGATTCGAACCACAAACCTAGATTCGACGAAACACGGGACTTCAGCGTCACGAGTGTTCATGTTTCAGTGCTACTCGGTAGCTTGTTAAACCATATGAAATAATGACTATCGAAGAACAGTTTTTATAGATTTCTCCAAAAAATTGGGAACATGCCTCTCCTTCAGGATAAAATGGGACCACTTCATGACAACTATGGAAATTACTAAAAAAAGTTATATGGAACAAATAGAAACGTGGCCAGTACTTGGTAACATGGGTGAAAATGTTCACACAGATTGGTAAGATGGGTGAAAATGTTCACAGAGTGGGTAACCACTAAAACCAGAATGTATCGCGAAATTAGGCGAAAAACGACCAGTGAAACACAGGTATAACTGACAGATGCTTACTGCTTGTTTTCTAGGTCTATCAAATAATCCGTAAATCAAAACCATATGCAGTTTTGCTACTTTTATGGATCTACCGTGAGTGTAGATATTACCATCACAATTTATACCTCTCTGAAAAACAGAAGACATGTTGCGCAACAATTCTGGTGCATTTTGTGTGCACACCAACAATTCAAAAGCGGTTGATGTAAAAAAGCAGAACGGCGCAGGGACCTAGGAAAATCAACGCAGTCACCCACACACATATAAACGAGGAAATATAGACGCGCAACAAAATACCGAGATTCAAACGGAATTCGCAGATACTAACCAAAAACAGGCAATTGAAAAAAAGTTAGCGTTTATCCGAAAGGCGTTTTCGTTCGCACTACTGGCTCGCTCTCACCCCGGAATTGACTCAACAAGTGTTTTACCAATGCTGCCAGATAGTTCATGTATTTTCCGAAAATAATATAATTCAACATACTCCATTTAAAACATTATTTATGCACTAATTAATTTATTTTATTGAAATATTTAAATTATAGCGTACTATTTTAAGCATGTTTTGTTCGACGTTTTGAGTAATGAAGAGAGTTGGGAATTTTATGGGATAATTGTTGGCGTTTTATGTTTTTATTATGTGACCAAAATGCGAAAATGTGTTTTCAAAAACCACAACATACGTTATTTAAGTTTCATATAATATGTGAATTTCGGACTCCTTCGTAGATTAGTCAGTCTTGTGTCAGCGTTCGTCGTGAGTAGACGTGTGTTTGTACCTTCATCGGTGCTCCGTCGTGTGTTTGTTTGTTCTCCCTCGGCGGTGAAGTGCTGTTACTGTGAATGCTGTTATCATGACGGCTAAACCTAACGACGATGTGCGGCCGTGCTCCTGTGGTGACATTGTCAAGTCCGGTGTGACGGCCCAAGATGCGACCTCGACGCTTGCGACGCGTATAAGGCATTCAATGCCTTCACTGAATATTTATTCCTTCACTGAAACTTGTAGGGTCTGTTATTGTCTGTTATGAAATTGCATTT
>OU696576.1:2377500-2577500 GCA_916048095.2 Sacculina carcini | reverse complement strand
ACGTTTCGTCTCTTTTCTTCTATTCTCAGAGCATACCTTATTTCCTTTCACGTCTATGCTGACGATGTTCAAATTTATTTTCCCCTCTCATTACATAATTATATTTTTGGTATCTAAACTTATTTTCCACATTTCGTCGTGGCTGCCTCGAGATACCTTCTTCTTAATCACTACAGCCTATTTAGCTTTTCATCATCCAAGGCTAACTCGTACCACTGTCTCCTTGCCTCTATCTTCTCACATTCGCAACCTTGGCATCACATTTAATCCGACAATATAATTATCTCAACACTTTTCTCAACTCACTCGCTCTTGCCGCTTCATTCCCCGAAAAATGTATTCCATACGTTCTCTTTTGGACGAATCTTCGGTTGTTCTTCTCGTGAATTCTTACAATTTTACTCACATAGGCTACTGTAGCTCCTTGTTTTTTCACATTCCTCTCAAAGCTATTTGCCATCTACAATCCATTATCAACCTTGCCTGTCGCTTCGTTCTTAAACTTCCTCCCAAAACGCCCACTTCAGCTCACCTTCACCGCCTTGGTTGGCTCACTGCTCATTTCCGAATTTGCTTCAAAGTTTGATGTTTGGCATTAAAAATCCTTCACTGCCCTTCACCCTCCGTCGTATCTACGCTCACTACTTCTGGCTCAATATTGTTCTTCACATCGACATTCTGCTTTTCTAACCTGTCCCCCTGCGTTGAACCAGTTCACTTGGTTTGCGAAATCATTCCTTTTTCTGCACCTTTCAATTAAAATTCACTTCCTCCTCGCCTCCTCCGAATCAAATCCTACTTATCCTTCTCCTCTAAACTCCACAAACATTTTCTCTCTTTGGCTTCGAAGTCTAACTAAGTTTGCTCGTTTGTAATGATTGATATCTTTTTTACCTTTCGTCACATATTCCGAACTCGTAATTATCACATGTTTGTGTTTCTGTTCTGCGCTGCATGATCATATTTTACATAATTTGCGCAGTCGACCCAAGCCTGGTTTTTCCACTTGCTCCAGTTGTATTTTGTTAGTCGCGCACTTGTAATGTTTATGTACGCTATATTAAATAAATGTCTGTTGTTGTTGTCTTTTTCCCGAGCTCTATCGACGTTAACAGTGGTGTTTTCCAGGGTAATTTGTCACTGAGATCAAGGCTCCCATATCTCAATGAGACAATGTCTTGCATGGCACATGTTAGCAGATATCCTTCAAATGAAACCGTGGGCGTTTACCCAATCAGTCTTCACGAGTTCTCAGAACCGCCGCTCTCAAGCACAATTTGCGTTTGTAATTACCGTAAAATTACTGTTTAAGCGGCATGCTGTTCTATTTTCCAAACATACCCCACAGTGTCGTTCAATTAGAAGTGTTTTTTAATTAGAGCGTGTCGCTCTAGTTTTCATCTAGTTGGTGAGAATTTTGACAAGATATGGTGAATTTTATGGCTGAAAAAGAATCATGTAACGTATGCATATTCATTTAACAATATATAAATATAGGGTGATTACTGGTAAGTGATATCAACTTCACTAACCAAAATTAATCAGTCATATATATTGCTAAAATATAATGATTTATCAAAATGATGTTTAATCAGAGTATTTCGCTTTATTTTTCAATTGTTCCCCCAAGTTGTTGTCCCTTTAGAGTTGTCTTTCAGAAATGGTGCAGTTCAAATAGAAGTGCCGTTCAAATGGAGGTTTCACGGTATATATCGAAATTGATGATGTTTTGAGGACATTCCTTGTGAGTTATATCAACAGTGAGGATGCGATACAAGCGTATGTCTGTCTAGAATTCGTTAAGCTTCCTTGTGAATTATACAGCGCCGAATAGTTGTTTCGGCAGCGTCTTTCATTCTGTCCCAGTGCGGATTATGCACATCTGACGTTATGCTGTCCAATTAGTATGCAATTAGCTCATCAACATGTCTGACTGAACCGCACAGCTTATGCAATTCACTTTGCCTGATTGAATTAACATTTATTTCAGAGCTGATTCAAAATCCAGTAACTGGGACGAGTCAATTTTCTGACGAAACTTGTTTGGCTGCTGTTTATAGTCATTATATTTACCATATATATTAGCCACATGGTGCTTGTATATTCTTCCACTTTTCCTTTGAATAGTCGCTTGGCGATGGTGTCAATTTGGTCAGAGTAGGGTTTTCTTTCAGTAGGTTTTTTGGCCGAATACCAACCATTTCCCATCAGAGCTTATAACACACTGCGCCAGAGAACTATCTACTTAAAAACGTTCAATTATTATACGTTTTTGTCATATTTGTTAATGAATGGATAGTGATTGACTATGCGTTCCTTCGAGGATGGTGCGAATATCAAGATTGAGCTGATGTTGACAGCAGTATGCGATTACTGATCGGTAGAGGAATTGTCGTGATAACAGCAGACACTGCGATTAAATTAGATTTACTTGTAAAATATTTTAGATGGGTTTGTGGTTAGCGGTTACGGCGAGAAAAACAAGCATGTTGAGTGTACGAGCGAGAGGAGGGGTATGCAAGTTCCCCTCAACTATGTACAACATAATGAAGCATAGGGGTGTATAAAATTAGCATAGGGGTGTATAAAATTAGCATAAGCATACATATACAAACTGATGGCGTTATAGTGATAGTGTAACGAAGGCAACACGCTACACTCCAATGGTCATGCTATTGAACAAACCAGTACAGCACACTCTCACCCTTATGGCTAAATTGCTTTAGTTGGCCAACTATTGATGTTTGCTTTGTTTGTCTGACATCCGTGTTCAATTATGTGTGAGGGAGAGAGAGAGCTGGTATTTGTGATACCATGGTGTATGTGTGTGTGTGTGTGTGTATGTGTGCGTTAAACTGCCAGTTCTGGAATGTAATTGCTTCCTGTATGTCGGTTATGTTGCGTCCTGACAAGGCCAAGGACGGCGATCCTGATTATTGTTCATCATACATAGCATTAGTGTGTGGTGAACGTTTTGCAGCCTGAAAATAGCTCGCCAGTTTGACCCAGTCTCTTGTGATTAATCGGCGTGATGCTTGGTGAAAATCACTTTTACTCGTAAATCGAGCAGATTCGAACTAGCTGGATTTCAGTAACAGCACTGGTAGACTTTTCGTTTCAGCATCAATTTTGGTCGGCCTATGCAATCCAGCACTCCTACCGTTGGCTAGCCCCTGTTCACAACGATGATAAGAGACAAATGATATTTCTGACGAATATTATGCAAAACATAGATGCCACTTTGAAATTGAACTGCAGTTAGTGGTTAAATAAGCTTTGGCGAAATCTGATTCGAGCTGATACTCGTATACTGCTCTTCATTATTCCCAGTGATTATGCGATATCCCCATGCGTGGCCCGATACCTGATAATACTTTGCACCGATAAACGTTGAACTATACTATATTAGAAGAGCCAAACAGCAATATTTGACTTTACCACATGAATAAGCGAGTATGTCTTCTATCGAACAGTCGAACAGCCAAATTGCAGACCTGTGCTCGAACATCCCTATCTATTGCCTGTGAGCCTAAGTGTGAACGAAACTGCTCTTCTTTTAGAAACCCTAGATCAGTGCTTCCCAACCTGTGTTATGAGTACCATTAGTGGTACACTAGGACCTTCCACGTGGTACACAAGTACACGGTGTCATGAACAACATCACCAGGGCATGGTTTCCAATATATAGTGAGTAAAGTCATGCCATGAATTGACCAGCTGGTGGAGAAGATGCAGTCCTCGCATTGAGTTATCGTTTTTAGTTGATTTTTGCGTTCTATTTGTACAATTATGTAAATAAAGTGATATCTGATCGAGCTGAGTTTGCCTGGAACCAGGTGGTGCACGGCGACTTTATGGAACCTCCAAGTGGTACTCGATCACTAAAAGGTTAGAAATCACTGTCCTAGAACTTATTGAATTATTTCGATTACCCGATTCGAAGCGCCAATCGACTGAATTGGTGTCTTTCTTGCTATTGTTATTATATTTATTCACATATTCTGCTTGGTAATTGATTATTAGATTGATTTTTGCGCAACGTGGCAGCATGGATGGCGAGGGCGTGAGAGATGTGTTCACAGCGAAACTGTTGCGCTTCAAGTCCAATGCCACCAATTGTGGGATATTTTTATCTCTATCTCGCACACACACACACACATATATACATACACCTAGACACACACGCACACACAAGCACGCGCGATGTCGTTGCTATTGTTGTGTCCATTACACCTGGACGAATTGCCACGACACACCTGGCGGGTCGTCGCAACCGACGGTCTTCTAACACGCAAACTCAGTCTCACCGAGTATCACTCGGCGTTTTTGATGTGCGTGCTGCCACGTTGAACTTCAGTGTGAGAACGGTGGCAGGGCGTTACAGTCGTCTTCGAGTATGTGTGTGTGTGTGTGTGTGCCAATCATGTTTGCGATTGTTTTTTGGCCGGTGTATGCGTGGCTGTGACTGTGTGTATGTGTGTGATGGTGCGTTTGCATGTGTTGGCCAGCGCGAGTGTTGTATATATGTTGTTATGTATGTATGACTGTGTGTGTGTGTGTGTGTGTGTGTGTGTGTGTTTGTGTATTTTTTGTCGTCGTCTGTGGGTGGTGTAGGTGTGCCGTTACTGCTGGATGTATGAATCTGATCCCAAATCGAATCGAATGCAACATATATTTCTATCATATCTTTTTTGTCTATCTTTCATAACTTTCTTTTATGGTCTAGACAAGGGGTTCTAACTGGGGGTATTCAGGCCTCTTGGGGTTATGGGAAGCGAATGCCAGGGTTCTGGGACACAATTTCTGGCTACTGGTATACAATATTAATGGTACATAAATTATGAAATTATCAATGGTTTTGTTTTTTCCTAGTAATCCATATATGGATTACAGTAAATTGAAGCGATTAATATACTCGTGGATCTGGATGATCTGACAATTTGTGCTGACTGAGTTCGCTTAGATAAATGGTGTAGACATGTTTTCTTTCATATCCACCAGTTGTATTTTGTACACTGTTCACTCACTGATGGGACATATTTCTTTTTTGGTAGCAGCTGAAATCCAGGCTGTTTCCATCCTGTAATTAAAGCTATGTTTGGCAAGTGCTATGTTTGGCAAGTGCTAGCATTTCCGGTAGACACGCACTTGGAGGCATACATGACGTCCTCGAATTCGCTGCTGCAACAATTTTTAATAATAATTACTATTATATAATTACTGAATTATGGTATGGAAAATCGAACCCAAGTATTACCAAACGAAAAATCCACCGTTTTTTCACGAGTCATCACAAATCACACTAATTGTTTGATTGATTGTTTCACTGCTAGTTGTATCATTCAGGGATTGCATGATCAGCATTGTCTTCAGTGATGTTGAAGTCTTTATTTCTACCACAGGCAAATATGAACATCTGAGCAGTATCAGTGATACCCGTGATTTCATCAGGACATACCAATATCAGACGATTTCCTACTAGCCAACTGTGAGCCATGATAATGGAAACTTAATCCAACAACTACAGTTCTGATTGACAACGAGATCTTTATAAAATTCTAGGTGCGGCGACTAACGTCGTGATAACTTGACGTATATGACACGTGGCGAGCCGTAGTTCATCCACTTCTGGTCTAATCGGTAATATGGTCGCTGACTGATCCATGCATAAATTGATTATTTTTTGCATGAAATGATCATAAGATTAGTGCGCATCAAGTCTGTGTGCAATCATCCTGTGTGCAAGTTTATGAATATATAGAATATGCTTGCAGATTTTCCACAGCAAGAATTAGACCGGATTTATTCAAGCGAAAATCAATTTCGCCTAATCCACCCTCGCTTCCTCTCGTTTTCCGCTGTGATAAATCCGTTATATTATTGTCACAGGAATCTACGTTAAAAGTGAGACTCGTTTTTTCGCCGATTTATTCCAATATTTGATGCAAGATAAACTTGACAAATTGTCCTCCCTGGTTGACTATTCCATTCATCACTTGGCTGCACCGCTTTTTATGCCACAAACTCAGTATAGAGTAAATGTGTGAGCCACTATTAATCACTATGTATCACTATTTATCACTATTTATGGTTCTTGAGACAATACTATTAAGGTTTTCGTAATCTGTCAACAATTTGGGGCATATTTATACACACACACACACCTTTCGACTTGCTACATTGGACGTGAAATGAATTCTGACACACATATGCACAATAATTCTTCATAAAGCGAGGTCCCTGGCGTATGCAGGTTGGAACATGGCGGTTGGAACATATGACCGACGCCCACTGCATCATGCTATGCATTTCAATCTGACCAGGCTCCGCTTGCTTTTGACACACGGTGATTCCTTGCTAGACACCGTTGTGCTTTGCGTCGTACACAAGTTTGCAATTCCATTTTTTATTATGACAGCCTATTCATAGCTGAGCGCAGTGTGCGTCATTACAATTTGTATTGGCAAGCACACATACACACATACACACACACATACACACATACACACTCACATACACACATACATATACTCACACACATAGGCACACACACACACATACACACACATATTCTATGGGGCTATCTAGTTTTTCGTTTCTTGTCAGTTTTATAATTTTTACGCTCAGTGGATATTTTTTTATAAACCAGAAATGCTCGAATACAAATGATAGTGATTTAATTTTATAAAAGAATTTTTAATTAATAAAGAAATACAAATACAAACGGTTTTCATACCAAAATATATACTTTGGCGGCTCTATTTCTTATAATTATCAAGTGACACAGTATTTGTTTGCAGAAGATTAAATATATTCGTATATCTAATCGGGCTTTCTTTCACTTCTTCATTTTGTTCTTTGTTCTTGTTTGTATTTCTAGATAATATTTTTTATATTAAACTGTAGTTTGATGTCGACGATGCTTCTTCAGCTATTTCCAATTTCAAAACGTCAGTTTGACTTCAGCTCCAATGGTCTTGCTGGTCTGATTATGCTTAAATGTTTTTCTATGACAACCAGGTGAATTACTGCCACAGCCAGATTGTCCAAGCCATTTCACAGCGTCAACATAATTCCCTCGTTGAAGCAGTATTTTCCTGGGGTGTTGAAATTGCCTGACCCAAGCGTAATTGAATTATTTTGCTGGCCAATTACAGACTCACCTGCGTCTTTCCACGCAACACTTGAAACTTTACCTGACGTTAACTCAAGCTCCGACCGAGAATTTTAGTGGGTGACAGCATGTTTCCGTGCGAGACAATATGGTATCGTGCGCGAAGATGAGGTGCTGATTTAACGTTAATTTAGTGTTGCTAAGCCAGTGTATCTAATCTGGCTTGTACGGATAATTGAGTCGCGCGGGTGGTCTGTATGCAGTGGAACAAGAGGACGCCTCAAGTGAATTATTTTAATTCATTTAGCTTTTCATGTTCCAGTAGGCTCAAGTCGGCGTACATATACAAATATGCAAACTGGCTTAACTGTGAGAGCGAAAGCGTTGATGACAAATAATAATACGATAAGAATTTTCTATTGGTGGGACATACGAGATATATATGCTTCATATTATTGCCTTTAAATATTTTATAAAAAATCACACAGTTTTAACCTTATCTTTTGCCGTATCATTAGTTTTCGAAGGGTAGATATTTTAGGGAAATATAAAATTAAATAACAACTTTCTAAAACCAATAAAGGAAAAAACTGTCTTTCTTAAAAATCACGGAGGTAATAATTATATTGAAACGACGGAGAAAATATGAAATTCTTGTAATGCGAAATATACACATCTCACCACATTAATATGGGCCGTGTTACCGGAACTACATTTGTGGTATCGATACCATAATAGAACTTGCGTCTGATGGTTTGTCTATTTCCACGATAGAGGACGTCAATGTTTTCCATCTATGACAGTACATTTATGTGGGAGATGTTATATCATTAAGCACTGAGCTCCTGTTACTTCAATAGAAATGTATTCACTTTATTGCACGGCTTACTCAAATCGGGCGATACAAACCTCACTGTTTATATGCATCTGAAGTAGACAGTGTATTTTCAATAAATAGACAATTACTGTTGTAATTTTCCCGTCTCATTTTATATTGTATGTTCATCATGTTTTGTGTCTGTACCAACAAGCTCTATAGGTGTTTTGAACACTTGCAGTATACAACATCTATACAACAGTAAACAACATCTGTATTGCAGTTGTTCTTGGTGTTTGTTGTACTGCACACATTTTTGTGTTGATTGGGATGTGAATAAGGCAGATATGATGTAGTGCATATTTTTATATTCTGATGCTTAGCCTGTACAAGTTGCTCACCGGCTCGGGTATTTTCAAAGCTGATGCTTTTTATAGCGTATGATGCCCAGCGGTTGAGATGCATAAACTGCGGGTCTCTCTGACCCGCTCGAAAACACCCAGCGGGAACGATCTCAAGGTGCAGAGCAGTCTTGAAGTGCCCAAACAGACCCGATCGGCAAGTTTCGACGATCAGCAATTGAGTACGCGGCCTGTGCCATCACTCTCGTCATCCGCTTCCTCCGGGTCACGGCACCACAAAACTGGTGGCTGCAGCTCAGGCAGCAAGTTGTTTCTGCGTGTGCCGCAATCATTGTGCAAAAAAAGTAGGAGTATAGACAGCGACGCGACCGACGCAGATGAAGCCACGCGCTCTCGACGTCGCCGTCTCCTACCTGCCAATCGTGTCGTACTCGGCAGTGGAAGTGGCAGTGGTAGTGGTGGATCTCAATCGTCATGTTGGCACTGCGTATGTCTACACGAGCTGCAACAACGTTCCAGGCCGTACTCCGACATGGTGGCACCTCACACCCCGCCACAAACTCCTCCACTCACTCCACCTCATTCACCTGATCGAAAATCGGCTGGTCATTTGGCAAAAAATCGTCAAGTATTTGAATGTCCAGTGAGAGTAACGTTGAGTCGAAACTCGACGTGTTCCTCAATGGACGATGTGCGCCGTTCTTCCGGTTCATCGTTGTCAAATTCTACGTGCTCGCCAATCATGTCTCCGGTGCGAGTAGGGGGGAAGGTGTGTCAGCGCTCCTCGTCGCCTAAACTTGAACGCCAGCAGGCACTAAACCGGCAGGACGGCGAGCCTGAAATGGAATCTGAGGAGCCTCCGTTGACGATTTCTATGGACGCTAATGTCGGTAGCAGTGCCGGTAGCTCGTGCTACTCAACGTTCTCCAGTGGTTCATGGCGCTCTATTCGCGGTTTCTCATCGTGTTCGGATAGTTCAGCGTGTTCTCTCTCCCGTTTCAGTTCAATGGCGTCTGATGACGTTCCCCTGAGAGCAGCCCAAGCAGCTGTTCTGCCCCGGCAGTCATCCATGACTGTCTCATCGGAACCCAATAGTCGACAAGCATCGATGTCTGGCTGGCAGCGTCGTCAGAAGCAGACGATCACAACTTCAACGGTTCACTCAGCTCCAGCCACTCGTCAAAGCTCGCGCCAAATTTCGATGGGCGGAGTAGGTGGCGGCACCAGCAATTCAGTCCTTGGTTCGGCTTCGGAAAGCTGTTCGATACCACTGCAGGGCCAATTTTCAGCTGAGCGATCGACGTTTGAAGATCCCACTCCGTGCTTTGGCGACATTTTTCTGGCGGTGCCGGCAACTCGGACGGCATTGCCCGGCGACACTGTTGAACAAAATGTCGCATCTGATCCCGTGAGTGGCAGCCAGGATTTACGACGCTGCGTCTCAGCAGAACCGCTGTGCATTCGCAGTATCGGCTCATCTCTATCGCAATCAATGGTGCAGCTAACGGTGCCCACCTTAGAAGGAGACGACGCTCTCCTACGATCGACCTCCATCGACATAAATTTTCCTACGTCCGATATTTTGAGCTACACGGCTCTCTTATCACAGAATAAGGAGAGAAGGTAAGGAATCATTCGGTATGCATTAATGGATACAAATACAGTTTTAGGCTGAGTTTGAATATGTTCAAACCTGAGCATGTTGCGATGGGTTTTAAGATGTTCAATATGTCAGTGAAGCAGTGAATCATCAACAATTTGTGTTTGGAAGTTCGGAGCGTTTGGTGTTGTGGCTGAAACCACATTACACAAGATGTAGTCAACCATAGCATACAATCTGAGACATGAATGATAATTTTTAACGATAATATCAAACCGTTTAGATATTCCAGTAAACGATAAGATATAAGATAGATAAGAAGGATATAAGATGAATGAAAAGGAATAGAACCAACTAATCGAGTGTCAAAGCTATTTGCAATCACTAAAATTTGATGAAAATTTTTTCAAACGCAGCGTAAATTGTTTTGATGGAATTATGGTTGTTTTTCTTGGCTATGCAATTCATCTTCATATTGTGCCAGTGGTATATTGTATGCTGCCATTTTATCTTTATTGAGTGCTCCTGCAGGTTTAATAATTTTTCTGTTATCCATATGGTGCTGTGTTCCATTTAATTACTAGATGCTGCAGACCTGGATAACTTTGTGCGGTGTTGTTTTGTTGTGTACCGCGTGTGGACCACGGGGAAATCCCAGCGCTGCTCTCTGAATTGGCTGTGTTGAGTTTAACATGAGCTGGCTATATTGTGTACAGTGTAGAGCGAATATAACATTTCATCTCGAATGTGTTGAGAACTTTGCCGCACTGATGTAGGGCTTAATTAGCAGACTTAGGATGACAGCTCATTAATTATTTATGAAAATGTAAGCAATAACAAACATTGCATGTTTCAGTGTTTGTGCAACAAACTTGTTTGATACATCTGTTTGATGAAGCATCGTGCAATTCTTGCACCGCGTCTAGAGAACTCAATGGGAAGCGGCATTATGTCTGTATATGCACGTTGAACAAATGAGATCTCAGGTACAAAATGAAAATATTAACAATTCATTTGAAAGTCTTTGTAAGCGATCGTCTCAAATGATATTTCAAATGCTACTTCCAGTTATACTCGTGTCACTTGACATGGGTGCTGTTTCTACTACTTGACGATACTTTGCAAAAAGGAAGACAAATACGTAATGGGGCGTGTCCTCTATTTTCTCTATTCTATGTTCTCTATTCATATTGTGTGTATTAAACGAGCAAAATTAAAGAGCGCACAGATCGTGGGTGCTGAAATCCAACGTAGATTTTTTATAACCAAACTTGTTTAGATTTCCTAGATTTTGTCCAATATTTTTTATATCTCTTATCATAATACTCATATTAACAATTTAAATCGTTTATTTTCTTCCTGTTATTATGCGAATAAGTTTGTCAAAGGTGATTCCAACGGGCCAAGGTGAATCTGAATTAGCAATTCGTGGCATTTATTGCGCCAGCGTCAATTGGAAATAAATCATGACGGGATGCGACATTTGGCGACCATTCGCGCCATTTTTATCATAGCGTATACTGATTGTTTCGATTTGCTTGTCGAAAGGACGTATTGGTTCTTGAAACAACTTTATCACGGGTGTGTATGCGCTACTTTCGTGTGCGTTAATCGCGAAGGCACACATCAAACACTTTATCAGTCACAACTAATATCAGCACTTGTGCGTGTGTGCGCGTGTGTGCGCGTGTGTGTGTGTGAGTGTATCTGTGTATGAATGTGGACCAAGTTATTTCCGTGGAACAGTGTACGTGCGTGTTTGTGTGCAGACAGTGCGTGTGCTACCTGTGATCTAACGTACTTGAAGCGTTTTGGGTGCTATCTCACTTGGGTTACGTTCAATCTCTGTGGGTATCGTATACTTTCCACGCTTTCGCCTCATTGACACGAAACGTGGCTATTTACACACACACACAGCGAGCAGTCTAGATCCCTTTCACAGCTGATGACTCGTGTGACTTGGTGGCGTTTCTTGCACGACAGCTAGTGCTTGATGTGGTCTGCGATTATCGAGCTGATTTGATTGGTGGCTACTTGAAGGAGCCGGCATGCCTAATGGGATCGCGGCTAGTGTCGGCTTGTGCCTGGAACTGCACCTGTGGATGTCATATCTACAATCAGTCGTGCGGTGCGGTACTGAAACTTCGGGTTTCGTTCACGGACTGATTTGATGAGCCTTACATTTGGCCGTGTGACGTAGCGCAATGTTTAGCGGCTGTGGCATACGTGCCGTGTTCAGAAGCACAGTTTCAGTGCTGGCTCGTTTATTCGGCTGCTTATCCTGCTGGTGTAGTGGTCATGTTGGCTTGGAAGTCACTGACACCGAGTGCGCAAGTGACCAGGCGTCCGTTGAGTTCTACGGCGATGGTTGCTGTTTCGGCGGTTGTTGTAAGTGCGGGGGTGACGCCGAGGCCAGTTGGACTGGATACCGGTGAGTTTCTCGTCGAGCAGCGAGCTGGTAGTTGTCGGGTTGTCGGGATATGCTGCATTGATGTCTATGGATACATTTTCTGGCGAGTTAACTGAATTAGTTCTGACCCGCGTAACGTTTCTCGCGTAACGTTTCCCGCGTAACGTTTCACGCGTAACGTTCCCTCGTGGCGCCCTGCTTCGTGCTCAACATGAGTCCCCCGGGACCTTTGTCTAGTATGCTTGGCTCGCTGGCTGTTTTACCTACTGACTTTTCTTGTTTTGCCTACACACTAGAAAAGCAACAAGTTGCGTACCTGCAATAGTACCATCGCTACATTATGTACTTGGTTGGTAATTTGTTTGAGGGTAGCAACTATGAATGCCTTTTTTTACGTGATCTTCATGTGGAAGAATATGGTCAGGTGTTTGTTGTTCTTTTTTGTAACAAGGCCGGTGTGACAAATTAAGTTTTTAGATCAGTACAATTATGTGCCAACTATTTTTCAAGTGTTTTATATACCAAATATTCCTATTTATATCATGTTCTTGTAGTGTTGCCTTTTGCCTAATCAGTGCTATAACGCATATCTACGGGTTTCCAGTTTGAAATAAGCAATACTTGTAGCAGTGTGCCACTGTGTATTGTAAAAACAGAAACAACCACGTATATGGCACGTGTACATTTTGATCCACTGTCACACAATGCGCCGTCATACTAATGCATATTACCACACGATTCAAGTACTACAATGTCAAGCACGTATAAAACATGTTCATCTGATCTGATCAGACACATCACGCACGAACACGCCACATCAGTGGCGGATATAGGACGGGGACATGATGTCCCTATTTTTCGTTCAAGTGGTATATCTATATTAGATCTACTTGGGCCTTTTCTGGAAAAGGCCCAAGTCATCTTGGACAATAGCCCAAGATCTTGGACTATTTTCTGGAATCACCACTGACACACACACACACGCAGACACACACACACAATTGTCATCGTTGCACCTTGATACCTGGCAGATATTGCGTCATCGCAGGCTTATACCAAGCAGATTTGTGTTGTTGGCGAATCATCGGCGTATTTAGCATGCAAGTGCACTGCATGTTATAGGGGAGCATTGCGGTTCAACCTGGTCTCAAGGACTACTACACGGCCTCATGTCTGAGTCATCGAGCGGAGGCGATTGTTTCCATTGTAACACATCGTTATATACTCAACAAACATGAAAAACACACAATTATCGTTGAAAATACGACAAATATATGCCCAATTGACTTAAGCCGTGTTGACACGAGGCCAATTGTTAGCTTAGCCAACGATTGGCTTGGCCAATAATTGTCCCGAAAACCGAAGTTGAACATGCTCAAGTTTTCAAACCAATTGGCCTGCATTTCGGCCGTTTGCCTCAAGAGGGCGCTACGTTGCCGTGCAATGAACAAGCAATGTCACGCTGAAAATGATAGAATTCTCGCGCAAGGCAAATAATAGAAATATCAGATCCTCCGTTTTTCACCACATGGTGCTGAAGCAACGCGTGCAGTGAATGCAACTAAGTTTGAGAGCCTTTGATGTGTTGTGTTTTTGCGTTCGTTTTATTGTAGCAATTTCATCATGATGAGGTGGAATCTGTAATCTAATATTTGTATAATTCATTATTAATATTTGATACATTACCAGATTAAATTTTAATAAATATATATTTAGGCAAAAATATATAAAAGCTGTAGAATATGTTTAACCCTCTAGAACCCATGTTACACATATGTAACATTTGTTTCATAAGTTATTTCAAGAGTACAACATACTAAAGTATAATAACACTACAAATTTCTACCACCAAAACCCAGAGTAACACGAGTGCAACATAAAAATCACATATATTGAACAAATACGCCACTACAGCTTGCTGAGGGATGGAGGGAAACAGCTGATGCACAGTATACAGGATATCACTTTGGCTTCTGGAGGGTTAAAATATGTATATTATTCGATCAGAATTTATTCATGATATGTACACTCATGAATACACATGGATTAAATCAAAATTCAAATGGTATAATCAAGGGAGCGAAATGAACCACACCGACGTACTCTGCACCCCGTCTATTGGCTTGGACAATTACTGGCCTCGTGTGACCACTCGCAAGCCAATTGTTGGCCAAGCTAACGATTGTCCGCTGCAAGCCAACAGTTGGCCTCATGTGACCAAGGCTTTATTAAACGTAATATGGACCAGAAAAATGTAACATACACAATTATTTGTTGCCTCAAAATGTATTATAGTTGAACATTTGTGATTGAAAGCCACCAAATACGAGCCACCAAATATGGTATAATACATCTTTTTTTCTGGTATCAACAACAACAACAACAACATGTATTTAATAATGTATCAACTTAGTTGCTACTCTTTGAAACCTCTCCAATTTTGAAACTGATTTTTTCATATGTGGTGACCAAACAATTTCAGCGTATTCCAATTTGGCTCTTATTATTGACACTATTATTTTTCTTAGGGCTTCTAGATCCAAATAGTTGAATACGTGTCTTATCTACGCTATGGTCCTGTATGCCGCACTCACAGATTTTCTTATGTGCCTCTCCGCCGACAATGTATTTTGCGCACTACACCTAGCTCCTTCTCCTCCTCAACCTCCGATATTGAATCATTACCTATCAGATATTGAAAATCGGGCCTATATATGATTTTCCTATTTTCATCACATGCCACTTTGTGTTGTTAAATTTCATGTTCCATTTGTTTGCCCATATGTAAATCTTTTCCAGGTCTTGCTGTAGCTTCATGCAGTCATCAATTGTCTTCACCGGCCTCAAGAGTTTAGCATTGTCTGCAAATACTCATGTATGACTCGACTCCCTCAAAAATGTCGTTGACGAATACGAGAAACTCGTACTAGGAACATTTTAGGACCAAGTACTGAGCCCTGAGGCACTCCGCTGGTCACATTCCTCCAACTTGAGCACCTCTGACACAAGTCGACATTTTTCTATCCGTTAAGTAATCGCTCATCCATTCATGAATTATTCCTTCTATGCCACCCACAAATTTAAGCTTCCATAGTAATCTCTGCAACTGTACCTTGTCAAAAGCCTTTTTCATATCCAGGTAGACACAGTCCACCCACCCTTCTCGTTCCTGACTTACATCAATTACTTTTGAATAGTAGTTCCACAAGTTTGTTTGACATTACTTTCTCTGTCTGAATCCAAATTGCCTCTTCGATAGGATGTTATGTCGCTCTAAATACTCGACCCATCTTTTGCTGATAATTCGTTCGCACAGTTTACAAAGTAAACAAGTCAACGACACAGGTCTATAGTTTCCAGGGTCATTTCGTGCTCCACTTGTATATATTGGTGTGGACCACGCAGTCTTCCACACTCTGGATACTCTTCCAGTATGTAAAGATGTTTCCAATATGTCAAGAATTAGCTCCAGTAGCTGCTTTTTGCAGTCCTTTAAAACCATTCCGGATATTCCGTCAGGTCCGATAGATTTCATGTCATCGAGCTCGTTTAGCAGACTTAACACTTCTCGTCTAGTAACTGTAATGCTCTGTAGAGTATTGTCATTAGTTATTGTCTGTTCATATGTAAATTAACTTTTCTTGGTGAATACCTGCTGGAGTGTCTCGTTCAGTTTTTCACATATGGTCTCTTCATCCTCATATTGTCTGTTTTGAGGCTTCGTATCTCAACTTTCTGTTTTAGTCACTTGTTCACATATTTATAGAACATTTTTAGCTATTTACGACAGTTGTCCATGATTTTGCTCTCACATTTCCGCTTATCGGCGAATTTTTCTTATCGGCGAATTTTCACATGGTTGTTTCTTGCTATTATATATTTGTTCCGACTCTTCTTTTAATTTCGTTTTCTCGTTTTGTTCCAGGCCTTTCCTTTGAAAAATTTTGCCAGTTCACATTTCCGGTTGAACTACAAACTTCTATTCGTTTTCTTGAACATTGGAACGAATCTACTCACTCCTGTATTATATGCACTTTATAATTAATGGTACTTTTCTTGAATACTTGTTTCCTCCGTTAGTGCGGTCCATTCAATTCCAGAGAAATAGTCCTTGAAGTCCACCCAATCTGTTTTGGCGTAGCTGCATTTTTTACCTTTGCCTGCAGTAGTTGATCTTGTGCTCATGTTAGCTAATACACGGATGTCCAGTACCATGTGGTCACTTTTTCCTAGTGGACTTTTGTGTTCAATATCCAAGATCATATCTGCATCTTTCGTAACGATAACGTCCAGCATAGATGGTGTATCTTTGCCTCTCATTCTAGTCACTTCTTTGAAACATTGAGTCATGAAATTCTCCATCATTTGTGTGTGCGTGTGTGTGTGTGTGTCAGTACCTGTTACACATTGGCTCCCAACCCGGGTAAGATTAGCAATATCCCTTTGGGGTTAATTGAGCAATTTATCAGAAGTTATGGAGCGATGACAGAAAAATTTAAAAATTTCTGAAAATCAAGCAGACATTGAAGGGAAAATCAGAAATGCATGAAGAAATTAAAAAAGCAATATCAATTCAGAATAAACTAATACAATAAGTGAAAGAAATTATATGTAGTGTTTTTCTTTAGCCATATACAAAGTTAAAAAGTTAGTCGTGTATATTAAAGCTTACAACGTTTTGCTTTACAACATGCTAAATGGGGCATGCTATATTGGGTAATAAGCAGATATAGGTTGGGAACCACTATGCTAAGCGCTGGCGAGCAAATACATCTTGGTGTACACTTGGGGTGTATTGGATAAATGTCATCGAGGAGAAATCCGAGCATTTCTATCCGTTGCAGATGCAACATGTGTGATACGTTGAACCATGCTGACTCTCGTATGCATTAATGTTGCGTAGTTGAGGCTTGCATCTTCCATGGGGATGTAAATGTTCTGCAAAAATGTTTACTCTGCTGAAATAGCTTTATGAGATATTTTTTCCAGGATTCCTGTCTTAATGGATTTCTTGATTGAATGAGTTCGAACTAGCGTTGAAATAATGTGGCTAAAATCTGGATTTTAGTATGGATAGTCCTCATTGTCTGCCCATCCTGTTTTTTCCGAGTTGGTAAATGTAGCGTTTTTCATGTTTATCCCGATTTTGTTAAACATGATTTTTACTATATATTTTATAAGGAATTATGGACGATTTAGCATGAATCAACGATAGGGCTGCTCGTGAAAGTGCACAAACAGTAAAAAGGTAGACATTCCAACATGAGTCATGAGTCATGAGTCAGCTATCTGCCACTGATCTAAATACATTTTCTTTTAACATCCCAGTGTTCCCATATGCGAACAAGCTTTATATGCCTGATACAATTTGTGTTCACTTTGATCAAACATATTGATGAAGGTTCACTTGTCACGCATTCACTTAATAAGTGAACTTGTAGTACGCGTACCACTGGTGGTACCACTAGTGGTACGCGAGGGACTTCCGGGTGGCACGTGAACACTTTCGGGGTCATGAAAAAATTGGCTAATTTTGGCTTCACAGAGATCATTAGTGGCTAGCACAAGACATTCAATCAACGACATGCAGCTGTTGCCATGAGCCACCCACGCACTCCCTCCGGTTAACCGTGAAATTCCAACTGCGCACTCGTGTAATGCACTAATTGCTGATATATTGTATTAATTGCAATTTATCAAGAAGATGGAAATGCATTTGTAACTGACGGCGAGGATCAAGCTGCTGGATATGCAAAAAACATTATTCGCTTGATTTGTGTGTTCTATTTGTACAATTATGTAACTATAGATATCTTAACGAACCAGTATATCTGGAACAAATTGGTACGGGGCGATTGTACGGCACCTCCAAGTGGTCCTCGATCACGAAAACGTTGGGAATCACAGCGGTAGGGGATCTGGAAAAGGGTTTGGCTGGCGGGGATTCTTGAATGGAACTTCCTTCTAAAGTAGTTTTGGAAGCAGTCCTCTTGAATGTTATAGCCAAAATCGATGTATTCAGCTAACTCTTGTGAAAACATCATGTAGAGAGGTCTTGTATTAATTCAAATTAATTCATTCCATTGGCAATTAACTCGTAATTCCCTACATCGGTAGACTAACTCTATTCTCATATCTCGTATCTCACAATAGAAACAGCTTTAAAGTCGCATCAGTAACAGGGGTAATTTCTTATACAGAGTTGCTTAAACATCTTCAATCCGGTGCGTAAAATTATTGTGCAACATGTGCATACCATAATCACTGGACTAGGTAGTCACGTAGCAAATCGTAGGGTGTGCATAACATCACAGGACGGGTCATAAACAGAATTAGCTCATTAAATATTGATATCGTGTAGATTGGTGTTGTAAGGGCGGGCTGCGTACATCGAAATCGATACATTTGCGTCAATGATAGCTATTGTGTCCGCAATCTACTGTGGAGTGGCAATCCGACAACCTATGAGCTTTTAATGAATACCCACGACCAACAATTTTCGTCATAAGCGAATGTTGCCCGTGCCAGCGTTGAGAGGACAATGGTAACATTTGTGGCGAAGTGACAAATACGATTGATTGCCGATTATTGATTTATCCACGTGGAAGTTATTGTATGCAACATATCCTTGCATTTATTATATGCATGCATTTGAATATATTCCTGATTAAATATGAATATTTAAATGAGTGTACGTATACATTATCTGTGAGGCATACAAGTATTTCGATCACATGCTTCATCATGATTAGTAGCTGGACCTCATCCACTGTTGTCTATCAAGGCACTTGTCTCTTGTCTTTGATCTCGCTCTCATTGGACGTGCCTCTGGCGTTTGTGTGAGGAGCACTTGCACTGCAGTGTAGTGTAAACAAACCGACAGGGACGCCATTGCAAATTGTGCTTGTCAAATGTGTCAACTGCCGTCCACTGTCCCATTGTTGAGAAAATGTGTTGCTTCATTTTGTCAACGTTTGACAGTGCAGGGCTGCCAGGTTTGGCATTTTAAGGCCAATTTGGCATTTTTCGAACGACGTTGGCCTCTGAAAATTCTGTTCAAAGGCCAAGCATACTTTGGCTTTTTTGGCCTTTCTTTGTCGAAAGCGATTATTGTTGTTTTTTTATCGTAAATTATTTTTTGTTATTTGAATATATAAATATGGAACGTCGTGAAGGCGCATCCAACTCAGGCATCTGGGATGAGGGATCCCAGGGATCTGGATGAACAAGGCAGTCAGGTCCTGGATGAAATTCTGCCAGTACACTTCTAGCAAGCTCATTAATCATTGATGTGTAGAGTATCAATTTGCACCATTTATTATCTATTTATTGATTTGTTGTCTGCATTCGTTTTATCCTGTTTAGAAATGTAAATTGTTTCCATTGCTGTGGAATGGAGCGGTCGTAAGGATTCAACCATAGGACGGGCGTTCAACAAAGGAGCGGGTCCAATACCCAAATTTGTAAGAGTCAATCACACGATGTTCACTCCAACAGTGTGGAATAACTAAATAGTATGTAATTTTATTATTGTTCAATAACCCAGGTCTCAAGATCTTCCTGTAAAAAGTAATGTTCAGGTAATTTAATGTAGCTCAAATAAAGTATATTAACTTGGTAGATTGTCCTTAGTGTGTGAGATATTTGAAGAGAATATTAAGAACGAAAAAAGAACGGAATGTGCGTTTTGAGCGTATTTTCACACTGCTACAAAAAGTTCAATTGCAAAAATAGTAGAGGGAATTAAAAGGAACTGGATTAATATTTGACCTCAGCGTACTCGAAATATCCATAATCCGTTAAAATTATTGAAATTAGGAAAAAAGTATCCGCGTGGTAAAAATGTTGTTGTAAACATTTTCTTATGAAATCATTTTTCCGCCTGAAACGTACCTGCTGGACACAAAGATTGTTGTGAAAGAATACTTTTCATGTGTCTCATAATGAGATTGACGCCTCTGTTTGGCGTTTTGGAAACGTGAATCTTGCTGTGTTTCGAAGTCGACATAACGTTTTTGTAGTAGAGCGCAATGTTTCGTATCTGGGTGATTCGATTAATATTTTTCAAAGAACTTATTATACGTGTCTGCGATAACGTCTGATAGTTATTTGTTACAGTAACCATTATTGACTAAGACTTGCGTAATTCGCTTCAGTTCACTGTGAGTTGATTTCCACGTTGAACAGTGTGTCAGAGCGCGTCGCACGCATGCAGAAATCGTAGCTAGCAGGTACCTTTTTGGGCATTCGCTTTGACCATTCATGTACAGGCCTGCGTTGGTGGGTTTGGTGTGTACACTGGTGTCTATTCGTTCACCACTCAATTTAACCAGCACATCGAGGAATGACAAGCGATTATTTTGTGTGCATTCATTTTTCAGTTTCAATTAGATTTATTTTTTGAGTGCTGATTGCAGCTTCTCTATCTCTTCTGGTGACCGCACTTTGATGAATATAGCATCAACGTACCGACAATATGCCGACAGTTTTCTGGTTTTGAGCACTGCTGCTTTCGCAGCTCCCATGAAAAAATCAGCGAAAAGAACACCCAAGGGGATACCCATCGCTATTTCGTCCACCTGTTGGTATAGTTGCCCAACGGAACAGGTGAAGGGAGTTTCCTTGGTTCAGACGGTCAATAGGGTACACACAATCTTTTCTGGTGCTTTCCCTGGTCGCTTACATCTAGGCGTGACTATGGTCATTGCCGTTTAAATATACGCCAACATTTTGCACAATTGTCCATGTTTTTTTGTATTTTCTTGTGTATTTTCTAGTGTGTTATCATGTGTATTGTGTTTTTATGAATCAAGCCCGAAGATGGAGCCAGTAAACCCTGAAACGTTACAAAATATAGGGAAGGGTTTGAAGTGTTTGAGTCAGCGCGATCAGACACTGGCAAGCTATTTAGAATCTACCAGGAGGAAGATTGCACAATGCGAAATTGCAATTGAATTCAATCTCGTTTGCAAGCGTGTATATATATATATATATATATATATATATATATATATATATATATATATATATATATATATGAAGAAAGAAAAGAAAACACAAACGACTGCCACTCTTTGTCATGTTTTCTTTTCTTTCTTCATATATGTCGAAAACTTCAAATATATATATATATATATATATATATATATATATGTGTATGTGTGTGTGTGTGTGTGTGCGGTTGGGTGGGTGTCTGTTCAGAAAGACAATCACCGGAGATATTGAGATCGAGGGCGAGGGAGGTCGTCGCTCTCTTCAATGCACGTGCGACTGGGGCGAAACCGCTTCCATTGGAGATCATCTGTGGGCGCCCACATCGGTATCCGGGGACTTCTGCTATGTTCCCGAAAACGACTGCTGTGTAAGCTTGCTTCTTCTCATTTCATATCATATGTTTATCTCAGTATGCAAGCGAACACAATGTGTATATAACCAGCTTGTTCAGTTTCTTTCAGAGCAGATGGTGAATTCTGATTTGTACTTTCGATTATTTTTTGCTTTTGAAAAATTATTTGGCATAAATTTATTGCGGTAATCCGGAAGCATTAACCACGAATAATTTGATGTAATTGACACCGAGTTTTTGGTCTAATGTTTGAATGTGTATGTGTGTCTTGCATTTGTATGTGTGCGTTTGTGTGCAGAAAACTGGCGGCAGGATGAAGTGTACGGCGTGCAAAATCGTCTGTCACACGGGCTGCATTGCACATCTTATAGACCACGTGAAGTTCTCGTGCAAGCCGACGTTCAGGTGTGTTTGCACGCGCCTGCAATATACCACTGCATTGAATTCACATCCGGTGACTTAATCGCGAATCGCCGCTGCTGTCACGCAGATAAATTGGATGAAATTTAGCGAATTTTTTCATTAAGGGAGTGATGTATGTTTATGTGTATATCATGCATATTGAAACGGAAAAAGAGGCGACTCCATATGCTGTCTTCCTCTATACCAAGGGTTCTTAACTGGGGGTATCCATACCCTGAGGGCTATGGGAACCAAAGGACTGAGACCCGATTGCTGGGTACTCGTATAAATTTTCAATTGCTTTTAAGATGAAAAATTATCAATGATCATATTTTTTCCTATTAATATGCGTTTAATTACAATAAATATAAGCGATTGAAATACTCATGTATCTGGAAGAGAATCTGGCGACGAGGTGAAAGCCAATCTGTTTATTGGGCACTTGTATATCGTATGTTTGAGCATAACCCATGAATATGGACGGTGTTCCACCACCACCAGCATTCCTTCCCAGTCCATGGCGGCGAGGTATGCCATGGATAGAATGGCGGTTCGTATTTGAAAACTATCTTCTTGCAAGTGGTGGGGATGCGTTTTCTACGGCAAGAAAACGAGCAATGCTCTTTGATGGTGTTGGGACCGAGGCGCAACGTGTCTTAAACTCACTGACGCCATTGCAGAAGATCGAAGGGGAAGATGACTTCGCGCACGCCATTCGCAAGCTTGATTCTTTCTACAGACCACAGGTCAACGTCATTGCGGAAAGATACGCCTTTCGCCAGCGACGCCAAGCATCACACGAAAGTACTGCGGAGTACGTAGCAGCGCTGAGAACACTGGTGGTAAATTGCATTTCGGCTCACTGGAATCTGAAATGATTCGCGTCATGGTGGTATAGTCAACCATTCCTCCGGCGCTACTGGAAAGGTTCCTGCAAGATCCGATATTCACGTTGGACTCAGTTTTTTTGCAGGCACAAACTTCGAGAGATCCAGACACGAAGTGCGCCGCATGCGACCAGAAGCCGGCGCCACAGCCGAAGTGGTACTGCAGGTGCGACCAAAGCCGCCGACGCGCACAGCTCCTCCACACCGCCGGATATCATGCTCGCACTGCGGTCGACAACACGACTCCGATAACCGACTTCTGTTCGCCCCGCACAATCACGTGCAATAACTGTGGCCGTTAAGGTCACTGGGCCAAAATGTGTATGCCCAAGAAGGCTCAATTGAAGCCGAAAAACGTCAAAGAGGTGACGTTTCTTACTTGCGAGCAGGTGCACACCAAAAAGTTGATGTGTGACGTTCTCATCCGCATAGACAGCCGCAAAGGCGCCAATGTCGAACTGCAAGTGGACACTGGCGCCAGCGTGTCTGTGCTGAGCCCGCCGCTGGCCAGATCGAGTATCAAGAGCTCCGCCGTGTTGCCTACAGACACCCGCTTGTTCGGAGTGGGTCGCCGGCCGATATACATCATCGGTACTCTGCGCGCCGACGTCACGGTAAAGGGCCACGCTGCATCGACGACTTTTTACGTTATCGACACCCCATCATAGGAAGGACTGTTGACCTCGCTACGCCGGCAGATCTGTGTCTGTCTATTCACCTTGACGGCGGCATTGTGGCGAAAGTCGTGGTAGAATCGCACGATAGGGATATGCCTGCAATCCCTGGTTTTTCCATAAGATTCAGCTCAAACCTGACGCGTCATCAATGTTGATTCCTCTACGGCGACTGCCAATGACGGTGACGACTGACGTCACGACGGAAATCAACTGACTTCCCGACGCAGGTGGGATTGAGCGCACAGAAGCGTCGCAATGTGTAAGTCCCATCGTGGTCGTGAAGAAAAAATCAGGCGGAATACGCATATGCGTAGATGGCGCCGATGCCTTAAGATGCCTTCCACCGCTCACCGTGGTTAGTGTCGACCCGAAATATGACGGGGACAATAGCGAAGTAATCGTAATGCTGGAGAGCTTCACCAGCATATCTCAGCAAGATGTGCGCAAAGCCGCTCGTTACGACCCAGAGTTAGTGGCGCTACGCAACTCGCTGGTCAACGGATTCCCCAGATCAGCAAAGCAGTGGGAAGCGTTGACGAAGCCATATCACGCGATTCGGCATCAGCTGTCATCAGATGGCGACCTGGTGCTTCCAGCAGGATACCAGCTGGTCGTGCCGTCCAGTCTCCGCCCATCATT
Organism: Sacculina carcini; assembly: GCA_916048095.2. Taxonomy (NCBI): domain Eukaryota; kingdom Metazoa; phylum Arthropoda; class Thecostraca; family Sacculinidae; genus Sacculina; species Sacculina carcini. The sequence continues at coordinate 2,553,246 of OU696576.1, read as the reverse complement.
TCTCGCACGCGCGCACTGTTCACACGACGGCATCGTGAGGACAAAACAGTACCTGCCTAACATGTCTTGGTGGCCGGGAATGGATTCAGACGTCGAACGTCTCGTCAATGAATGCCCGCTGTGCCAGTTGAGCGACAAAGTCTTGACTACACATCACCGACCGACGCCACTTACACCAGTGAGACTGCCGGCAAATCATGGGAGAAAATCGGCATCGACGTCGTGGGTCCAATTAACGGAGCACCGCACGACTGTCGCTTTGCCATTACATTGATTGACTACCATCCGAAGTGGGCTTGAGTTTCGTTAACATTGGACTTCAGTACACCATAGGTCATTCATTTCTTGGACCAGATCTCTTCCCGAGAAGAATATCCCGACATCCTGGTGTCCGATAACGGGCGCCAGTTCGTCAGCGATGAATTTACGACGTACTTAAGGCACCGAGGTATTCAAGAATTTCGTTCGGCGGCCAACTGGTCACGTGGCACTGGGCCAATTGGCCGTTGCCAAAGACATCAATGAGAGGTTCGTCAGGAAGATCGTCACCTCCATCACATCCACACCTGGACGGACGAATCCAGGACGAGTGACGGATCCAGGGTGCAATTTGGGAGGGGTTGAAATATTTTTAGGGGGGTAGAAATTTGGGGGTGACCAGTCCTGTGCGTGCATCAATGATGCACGCACACGCTGCACTGCATCATTATGCAACGTCTTTGCGACAATGCCCATATGAACAAATTCTGCAGAAACATTTCTATTGACCTCTTTCAATGAGCCTCTTGGTTATGAGGAGTTGATAGAAACATTTTTGGGGGATTCAACCCATGAGCCCCCTCAGGATCCGCCAGTGACACCTGACCCTCTCCCCTCCGGCCAGATCCAGGACACGATGACAGAAAAACCTAAAGAAGCCAGTGACAACCCATTTGCCCTCCTGGAGAGCCCCACTGTCATGGAGTAGGATGGGCCAAGCATTGAGGAGCTCATCAAGAGGGAGATGACTGCCTGGAGCAGGAGCAAGGTGGCAGAGGTGAAGCCTGGGAAATTCCCCAGCATGTACAGGGAGAAGTGATCTCGCTGTTCATCAAGTACAGCATGGCCTTGCCCGGCTCTGCTGCCGTGGAGCGCATGCTCAGTACTGCTGATGACGTCCTTGGGCCCACGCGTGCATGCGTGACCAGTGACAGGTTTGAGAAGCTGGTATTCACCAAGGGAAGCATGCAGCTCCTGTATGCTGTCTTGAGGAGGGAGAGTCTGAGTCAGAGAGACTACTCAATCAATCAATGTATTCGATATAGCGCTAATATGTAGAGAATCGCGACAAAATGAAAAAGGCAAACACAACGATGGGGATAAACACATAGGAACAAGCACACACACAGACATACGCATACTTAAGCAAACACATACACACAAACACATGGGGCACCATAAGTAAGAATGGGAGAACAACTCACGCGACGATCAGACGATCAGACATGCAGGATATAGAATATACCACTAAGAATAGAAAGATACAAATATACAAGATATAAGATAAGAATTGACTGTGCATCGGGAACAGAACAAGTCCGCAATAATGACCGAGTCAGAAAAATAGAACAAAATATATACGCATTTGAGTATTTACAAAGTGGCGAATGGAGTGAGTGAGTGAGAAACAGAGTCAAAAGGGAGGTCAAGTATATATTGACGAAGCTGATTAGAAAAATAGTTGAGGGAAGAAGATGCGGTGATGTGAGTAGGAAGAGAGTTATAGAAGCGAGGACCAAAGTAGCACAGTGATCTTGAGGACCAGGGAGACTCATTGGTGGCACTAGGACAGTGCAGAGGAAGGTGGCGGCGAGAAGAGAAAGAAGCAGCGGGAGTGAGATCAGAGAGGTAGGAATGTTGATGAGGATCATGGAAAAGTAAGTAACGTCGAATAGAACTTGTAGGCCATAGACTGGTTCCAGTGACAGTTTTTGTCTAGTTTAATTAATTTTCACCGTGGAAAAATTGTTTGTGTGTTGTTTTTTAAATATTTCAACTAAATACAGATACGTAATCAATTATCGCTTTTGTTATCGCAAGTTAACATTTTATAGCTATCTTGTTATCGTTTATCGCTTATCGCAGGCTGGGGTTTGAATTTTTTATCGTATATCGTTAATCGCAGGCTGGGAACAAAGTTATCGTTTTATCGTTATGGTAAATTGAAAAATAGTTATCCCAGAAACCACTGATTATTCTAGGCTTCATTCTTGTTAGGACAATTGTAGTGTGAGGTTCACTTGTGTTTAAATATACGTGTGGTTCCTGTTAGTGGTTTGATTGACGCAACAGGGACCTTTTCGACAATTCATTAGGAGTGTGGTACCATCAAAAGATGTGAAATATATACGCCTTTGACTCTACATAAATGCGCTCTATGGTTGGCAGTTATTCAGAGAATAGTCAGAGAGACTAGTCAAGTAGTCAGAGAGAGGATTGATCACTCAATCAGAGAGAAAATGTATCACTGTCAATCAGAGAAAAAATTTATCACTGTCAATCATAGAGAGAATTGATCACTGTCAATCATAGAGAGAATTGATCACTGTCAATCAGAGAGAAAATTGATAATTTTCAATCAGAGAGAAAATTGATCACTGTCAATCAGAGAAAAAAATGATAATTGTCAATCATAGAGAGAATTGATCACTGACAATCAGAGAGATAATTGATCATTGTCACTGGGCGGATGGGTTTTTTCTCGATGCAGAGACGTGGGTGTGCGCCAGTATCGAGATAACACGGACACGGCACATCACTGGGTACACCGACGCAATCTCAAGGGAAAATGCAAGCATTGCTCGAAGGTGTGTTTGCTTATTTGCATGTTCGACATCCGCCTTCTATTATATCCGTATACATACACATACACACACATATACACCAGGTAGTAATGTTAGGATTTTTTTAGTAGGATAAGAACTTTTCGATTCACATTTTTCAGTCTTTTGCTTAGCATGTTTGGCTGGAAACGTTTGTATATTTTACTGTCAATAATGCGTAGGGATGTGTGCTATTGCACATAATACCCATTCAGAAAGGGTAATGGGTGTGTTAAATCTAGTGATATTTATGTTGACATGAAAAATTTTCATATATAGGTCTTGTGTAGTCAATATTAATCATAATTATCATAATGGCGCTCATAATGATCATGTTCTAATGATTAAAATTCTTTTTGGCTGATAATTTTTTGGTTTTTCACAGAGCTTCACTTCTAAGCTGTCGTTTTCGACCAAGGACATCGTGGCTATCAGTTGTTCATGGTGCAAAGTGGCCTATCACAACCGCGAGCCATGCTTCAACATCCAGCGTCTCGAGGAGAAATGTGACCTCGGTGAGCAGTGCATTAGTGTTCATTCACTTCAATATGCCTTGTCTCTAATGGCGGCGCTGAGGGGTAGGCTTGGAGGGGCTGGCCCCCCTTCCAAATGTTTCAAACCCCCAAAAATATTTAACCGTGATCGGCTCCAGTGCAGCTCATCATGTTTCGCCAAAACCCCGTATATTTTTATTAGCCGCCTTCGGAAAGAATCCTGGCGCCGCCATTGCTTATCTCATCAGTTATTCATCTTCTTGTCGTTTATCATCTGTTTTGTCATATGCCACCTATAATGCATCATTTATTAGCTGTATTTTGGCTATGAAATCACGGCCGATGTGATGGAATTTGTATGATTTCACCCGAGTGTGGTTGCGTATTAATGCGTATTAATTTTAACAACAACCTAAAGTTAGAAATGGACTTGTATATGGGATAATGCATTTATATAAGGGAGTGAATAATGACTAATATCTCGTATAATCGTAACCTTATGTTCATGTCTGACTTTTTCATATCAACCGTGTATTTTTATAAACAACTTTTTTGTCGCTGCATAAATTGGAAGTATATTGTGAATGCTCTTTTTAAATAAGCATTTCTCTAATTAGTACATGCTTCTATATGGTGAGAGAAATATGGAATTCAAAATATTTATATTTAAAAAAAATCCACATTGCTCTGTTGAAAATGAATTGTTCAATCAATTTTATTATTCCTAGATGTAATAAGCTCTAGACTTACGTATTTAATTATGACTTACGTGTTTAAATATATTACCTTTACTCAGTTCATTTTGAAATATATTAAATGAGGACCGGAAAAATGTGCGCTATTTTCCGTTCTGAAACTTTTTTACATTTTATTTCTATTAATTTAGATAATTCCATTCAATTGGCAACAAACTAGCATGGTTATGTGCTTCATATGCGCACAAAATTTTTACTTGGAAATACGATAAATCTCGTCATAACGCAACCACGAGATTATCACGAATGTAGCATAATAGAAAGAATGACAATACTAATTGTTAAAACAATGGAAGTAATAATAATAACAACAACAACAATAATAATAACAACAACAACAATAATAATAACAACAACAACAATAATAATAACAATAGATGATTTTGGATTGGTGTTCACGCTTTTTTGTCTATTGGTGGTCTGTTTACACGAGCACATGGGTGTGCGATATTATCGTGCAATATATGACATAATTTCCTATTGCGTCCAACTTTTTCATCATCGATGATGGCTTGGTTCAGGCGTGCATTCGGATATTATTGTGCCACCCACGTGGATTGTCAAACTTCCCCGTCGTGGCAGCTTCAAGTCGAGCCTGCGGAAATCACCCAAGAAACGATCGTCCAGTCGACGAAAGAGCAGGGATAGAGTGAGTATGATTTCATTTCATATATTTGCTCACGCACACACACACACACACACACACACACACACACACACACACACACACTTTAGGTAATTACTCCGTGGAGGGCTCAATATTTTCGGCATTTTCAATACAAGACACAAAACACTCTCATACGAATGCATACATATAAAAATTACCTGCGTAAATATACACAGCTATATACACAATAATACGAGTGTTTCTACTTGGCGTGTATGTGTACGTGTGTGTGTGTGTGTATTTGTGTGTATGTGTTTACGTTTATTGTTTAAGTTTAGTGGTTATTACCGAGATGAGTATAGCAAGATTGAAAGCTTGTTCTTTCCGCCTGCGGATGTCATAGTTACTTTTAAATTTCCTCATTATATTTTTAATGTTTGTGTAGGCCAGTGCTATGTTCCATTCTTCAATGCATTTAAAAAATATTTTCGCTACATTTTCTATGTGATTTTCTCTACGTTTATAATATCATACTGTTGATTTGACAGTTTTTAATAATTTATTCATGTTTAGCTTGATATTTCCAGTTTGGCACGCAAATGTCTTAATGACACCGCTATTCTAAATTTTTCTAGTCTGTTAAATTTAAGTTCTAATCTGTACCTATAATGTAACTTCTCCGTTTGTGAGGGTTACTTTTTCAAGGATCGTTGTATCTTTTCCATTCTTGTTTTGTATCCTTGAAGGTGTGGATCCTATAGTGTTACGTGTGTGTATGTGTGTGTGTGTGTGTGTATGTCCGGCTGCAGACCGACAAGGAGTTGACGCGCACGTTTGCCATCAAGCCGATTCCCAACTCCAACGTCAAGCCAATTATCGTCTTTCTCAATCCAAAAAGCGGCGGTAATCAGGGGGGCAAGCTGATGCAAAAGTTCCAGTGGCTGTTGAACCCGCGGCAAGTGTTTGACTTGACCCAGGGTGGTCCAAGGGCAGGGTGAGTACTGCCACCAGAGATACCAACTAATTACCGTAGGTCCTGACCATTAAGTCCATATTTTAATACCAAATTCCACTCCATATTTTCCATGGTAGGCCTAATGACCACAGCTATTTCAGGGCTAAAGATTCAGTCTGCCAAAATTTTATTGATCCAAGAGAACAGGCTTCATTATAATATGAATTATATCAATGCTAATGAAATATTAATATGTGTAATAGCTTGATGGAAAACCTAAATTTACACATAAATGATAGGAAAGGACAATATTTCAACATACTCTATATGTGTAACTAACAGAGTATTTTAAACGTTCAGCTGTAGCTCAAATATTAGGTGGACTTATAGGACTGGGCTTATTTGTTACATTTATTGAAGGTGTAGAAAAAGGAGAATTCCACTCGAGAACCAAGTGAGAATAATTTTCCGTTGATTTTATTTCACAATGTTATCGTTCTTTTGTTGCATAGACACAAGTGTGTGTGTGTGTGTTTGTGTGTGTGTGTGTGGGTGTGTGTGTGCGGGAGTGTGTGTGGGGGTGTGTGTGCGGGTGTTCGTGTTTTTTGCGTTGCGTTGGTTTTCCATGTTCGCGTGTAGTTTGTTATGGCATTACTATGTATCAGGTGTTTCATGTCTAGTTTGTCCGATCTGAATTGAATTAGCCACTGTTGTACACCAACTTTGTGCACTTGTATACTCTTGGGGTCGTTGCTACCTCTGCTTGTTTGTTTGTCGACTGAACTATCTCCGCTCAAATTGCACATTGCACACACGCACACACACACACACGTGCATACACACAGCATGCGTGGAAACTACATGATTTGCTCAAGATAGCTCTGAGCTCAGGTTTGATGGTGTAATTGGACTCCGCTTCCCAGCAACTTTCTATCTGTGTGAATATAGTTTTGAGATAATCTTCTAGAGATATAAATATGTTTCTGTATACGCATAGATTGTATATACCATAGGCCACTATATATGTAGCGTCATTTTAAATAGGAATTGATGTTTGTTTTATAGATATTTTCCACTGACGTTATGACTAACTTCTGTCGGCTTGTGCAAACCACGGCCGAAATTAACCGAGAGAAATTTCTAGAAATCCTAGACAATCCTAGGAAACTGTCAATAGCGATGCTGCGCTGCCCACTTTCTATGGGTAGCTCACAGAACGTGCCAAATGGTCTCATACAAACTGGGAGAATGTAATAGAAACAAAATAGAATCATAGAAGCATAGATAGGGAAGTATTGGACGCCGTTAACGTGGCCCCACGTGGGAGTTGTTATTGGCATCTAATGGTCCACCCGTCGGACTGTATGACACTATCTGCCTATCTTCAGGAACAAACGAGTCATGAATCAAATGGTGAACTACTAGCACAGGGGCCTTCAGCGCCTAATCCACTGAGTTCCTCGAAAGCCCTTTGTTTGTAAGTAGCATCGAAGTTAGGGTTTAGTTAGTTTGTATTTTACAGTCAAAATTGTCGTAGGATCATGATGTATCACGAAATACTGATCACGGGATGTTGAAAAATTCCACGGACATGATCGTGTGGTATCTTCGTGACGTTTCTGCTTGTACTATGGCTGTGATGTAGACTCGAGATGTACCGTAAGGTGCCGAATTTGCGCGTGCTGGCGTGTGGAGGAGATGGCACCGTGGGATGGGTTCTTTCCGTGCTGGACAAGATGAACTTCAGCCAACCGCCGGCCATCGCTGTGCTACCTCTGGGCACAGGCAATGACCTGGCACGGGCCCTCGGCTGGGGCGGGGTCAGTACTGACACAAACACACAAATAGACACGCGGAAACTTTTGAAAGAAATCTGAAGAAAAATCGCTTTTCCTATTGGATTGTGACACTGTCGAACGGTAATTGTTCTGGGATATCGATTGAACGAGGATATGGAGACGGAACAATCCGAACTCAGCTCAATCAGCTCAGTTAATTTTCCGCACAACACAATCAGCTGAGCACACTTAGGTCGGCATATTCACATACACACACACATCTCAATAATCTGCTAGATCGCGCCGACCGAGTGGACCGTGCAAGGGTGAATGCCGCTGCAGCGCCTCACAGTGGAGCCTGGCTAGGGGCCGTACCTGTCGCCAACCTCGGTCTGTTCCTGCCGGACGAAGCCGCGCCAGTCGGCGTGGCGCTACGTCTCGGAGTGGCTGTACAGTAGCCACGTAGATGCCGCTGTGGCAAGACATAAGATGAATGGGGATATCACAGCTTCTTTTGCGACCACAGCGCCGGCAAGCTGTCACGGCACAAGACGCTAAATGACGTAATTTATCGCAGCCTGGCGTCGCCGGCGTTGGAGCGGTCCTTGAGCCACGAGTGGACGGCCGACGTCCAGTTGGTGTAACAATTTTTCCTTTCCGTATCGGCAAGTCGCTGCTCTGGGACACCACATGTGTGAACACATTTGGCGCCACACACCTTGTTGAATGCGCGGTCACCCCAGGAACAGCAGCAAAGAGCGCAGAGGATAGGAAGCGGCGGCGCTGCGCCGAACTCAGCCAGCGGTACGATTTCGCGCCTCTAGCCGTGGAGACCACCGGCGTACTAGGTGAGGTTTTCGAAGACCTCATCGTATGAGCGAGATAAGCGGAGAGCCACGTGAGACTGCCTGGTTAAGACAGGGGTTCGGTCTGGCCGTCGTCCGCGGTAACACCGCAGCCATATGCCAACTAGGCAACTTTAAATAATTGTGTGTATGTGTGTGCTTGTAAGTCGTTATGAAATACAATCAGTGTGTTGTTTAAAAAAACAAAAAGAAACAAAACAAAAAACACGCACACACATGCATACACACAAATAAAAAAGCATTGCTGATCTTACAGGAATTGAAACTGATCCTACATTATGGAAACTGAAAGAGCTCACAACGAGAAAAATTGGGAAATTAGGACACAGAAGAATTTTCTAAGATTTACACTGGGCTTTATTTTGGCATGAGGTGCTGACTTTAACTGTAACCGTTAACCCGTTGTAATTATGATTTGTAGTGAACATTTGTTGTGTGCCGTTGTGCCAAAATTGCAGCATGGTAATGTGTTGGTATGCGCGCTGTGTTATCTGACAGGGATACACAGACGAGCCGATATCCAAGATTTTGTTCAACATCAGCAACGGCGAATCACAAGAGCTGGACCGATGGCAGGCTCTGGTCAGGCCCAACCCAGACGCAGACATTTGCGAGCCCGGTCACGATAATCTGCCGCTGAACGTAATCAACAACTACTTCTCACTGGGAGTCGATGCTCAGATCGCTCTGCAATTCCACGAAGCCCGAGGTGGGTTCCCGCCGCAAATGATGAATGTTAACTTGGAAAATTTGCTAAATTTAATGTATCATTAAACTTACTTTAAAATAAATAACAAATTAACTAATTAGATTATTTGAGTTCAATATTATTAAATGGGAACAAGTTTTGAATACATGTAAAATGTGAAATCATGTGAAAACAATTTTCATAAATAAATTAGTGTTTTATTACATCAGTTAGTTTCGTTCAAACTGCAATCTAAATAGTATTCGAGAGAACAATTTGGTAGGTAGCATAATCCTCTGAGCTCTCTACGTTTGGACAATGCGTTTATTGGATATTCACAAATACACAGGGAATCACTGCAGATTGTTTGGAAATGTCGCATGGCGACTATGCCTGCAGGTCGTATCACATCTAGTGATGCAAAAGGAACGGTTGTTTTTGTTGCGTTTTTTGCGCAAAAAACGTGTATTTTTAGGGTTTTTTTTGGGTTTATTTATAATTAGCCCCAATTGTCATCGGATGTTGGATTTTAGTACATATAAATGAGTTTAAATGATGTTTTGTACATCTTTACGTGTCTTATTTCAAAGATAATTTGGTAATAGTATAAAAACAAAAATATTTATCAATAAATATCCCAGGAGACTGTTTGAAAGTGCATCCGGGTCCGGTGGTTTAAGTTTTTTCATTGAGAAAACCCATGTTTTTAAGGATGGTTTTAATGATGTTGATATTTGAAATAATTTTTCAGCAGAACAAAACAAATTCATTTAATAATCTTGTGTTTTTTCAAAGAAACCATGTTTTTTTATGAAAAAATGCAATGATGTTGTTCAAACTGGTCTTAAATTTGTTTTATTGATGTACAGATTCAGAAAATGTTGACAGCAAAACAAGGGAAGTTAATTGGTTGGTCAAGTGTCTTTTGACAAATGTTTATTTAAACTAACGCTTTCAAATGAAGCAATGCTTTCTAGAACAGTCTCTATGGAAGATAGATTTGATTGATGTGCGTTCAAATACCTTTTGTATAGCAAGTAGCCTGCTGGTATAAGCGGCGGCTTTTTAACAATGTTTTTTTCAAAATATATTTTTTTGAAAAACGGTTTTCGTAGGTGTAGAGATTTTGAATAAAATTGGCATCAGTTCAAGGAAAGTTTAACCAAATTAATTGGTTTTTTATTAGTTACCTGTTTAAAGAACTGGTTTTATGGATGATTGTTTATTTGATGTAGTTATTTATGTTCAAATACCTTTTTGTACATTAAATATATTTCCTCAATCGTTTTTTTCCTACACGAAATTTTTTTCCGTTCTTCTGGTGAGGATTGCCACTCTGAATAATGCCACCCGCTTTTATTCGTAGTCTAATTAGGGGCACTAAGTTTGTGTGCATATTTGTAGTCATTGTGTAAATATTTGCAGTGTTTGTACATTTATATTTGCAAATAATTGATCTGGTAAATTATTATATGTAATTATATATTTACATATATAATTATTATTAATGAAATTTATTATAATCAACGTAGTTCATTTCGGGTAGGAAAAATGTAATATGTAAAAAATATAAAAATATATGTCATCTGTTGTTTTTTTCAAAAGGGTTTCAGTTTTAGTAGAAAAAAAAGGGTTCTCAAACCCTGCTTTCTTACACAATGATAAACTCAATAATTGAATGCAAAGCTGTACTGTACATAGAAGTGCCGCACTGTACCGTGCAAACAACGCTATTATGGCTTTCAGACACATTATAACACTTATTGTGCATATTTAATGATAATTCAATTTGATAGTGTCACTAATAGTATGAATATCTCATGTGTTTATAAACATAATTAATTTAATATCCCAAATATATCATTTCGATAATTTGAATTACTTGCATGACTCTTAAAATACCAAAATAAAACGTGTTTTTGGTCGACATTTTTTTGGCAAAAACCCGTTTTTTATATAGAAAACATGTTTTTTTAGGTCGCATCTCTAATCACATCTGCCCTTCCAGAAAACTCTTCTATTGCTGTTGTAAATGCCTGTGCGCAGACATAAAATACCTCCAGTGACATATATATTTATGTTTCCTTCACATTTTTTCCTATATATAACATTTTTTCCTTTATATATATATATATATATATATATATATATATATATATATATTATTCTTTTTTCAGTATATTAAGCATAGCTAAAACATGCGTTCTTTAATTTTTCGCAGAAATCCTCGCGCCCCTTAAAAATCAGGTCTGCACACCCTAGGGGTGCGATCACCCTCGGTCAAGAAACCCTGTTTAGAGGTTGAGAATATACCCTATTTTCGTCAATCCCGGAGATTTTTTCCCTTATTCCCCTCAGCCGGCACTGGATAATCCTGGCGCTGCCACTGCAAGTAATGATAGACATGAAGCGAATTTTTATCTCCGATAACAGAACCGTCCTCACCATACATTGTGAACAGCCTTTGTTTTGATGTGATGTTAACCTATGATTGTCTATACAGAAACTGTCTACAAACAGCCAAACCATTTGCATTTCCAGCCCATTCATCAGACCTGGGCTATTTTTTCGACAACTTGTTTATAATGAGCGGCAGAGACGCGTGTTTACGCATGCCTTTGAAATAAGACGCCGATATGCATGTTGGCTTAATTGAGTTTATGCTTCCTGTTATTCTCATTCGAATTTATGAAACCGGATACGTTAATTATGTGTCGTGTCTTGAAACGTTTGTTATGGCGTTTTGAACAATGGCGTGATCACGCTTGAGTCTATAAGGGAGTATGAACGACCGCCTCAGTTGCAGAGCATTGCTTCTATGTCTGCTCTGATGCCCGCTCTCTGTTAGGAGCGGTAGCATTGACATCAATCTTGAAATTTCAATATTATTCAGACGATTTTGATTTACTTTTTCGACTAGCTCAGCAATTTGCAACTGCATATTTGTATTCGCTCGTATGAGGCTCCCAAATTCAACATGGTATATCCTTATTCACGTATGTGCACTCGTGTGTGTATGAGTGTATGTGTGTGTGCATGTTTGTAGTCCTGAATATTTACGTGGTTTTCAAGTTGCCTTTCTATATCTTCTCTGATTTGCTCTTGGGTTGTATTGGCCACTTGAGGACGTTTACATATTGGTTGGTTTTTGGGTTACATTTAATTCTTTTTCGCCTTGGTCTGTATCGATATACATTTATAGTTTATTTTGCCTTACTATATTACTATGCTACTATGTTGCTATGTTACTATGTTACTATGTTACTATATTACTTTGTTACTATGTTACTATGTTACTATGTTACTATGTTACTATGATACTATGTTACTATGATACTATGTTACTAAATTACTATGTTAATATGTTACTATGTTACTATGTTACTATGCTAATATGTTACTATGATACTATGTTACTATGTTACTATGCTACTATGTTACTATGATACTATGTTACTATGTTACTATGTTACTATGTTGCTATGTTACTATGATACTATGATACTGTGTTACTATGTCACTATATTACAGTGGTTCTTGACCCTTTTCAGTGTTCGCACCTTTTTCTAATCAACAAACAGTTATCGCACCACCTGGACTCTTGATAGCTATATGAAAACAACAATAATTCAAACGAGGTAATAACAAAACGCATTAATTCAATAATTGTTCATACAGCGAAAATTTTCTTCAGGAGGATAATGTTAGTGTAATGTTAATGTTATGTTTATTCCAGAAAAAATATAAAGCATAGGTAAACATATATTTGTTATTTTTTACAGAAAGATGCATTTGATATTTTCCACAGAAATCCTCACACCTTTGATATAAAGAGTGAAAAATATTTGATACTGACATTTGAATAATGCATCGCGTGCAGCAGAATGATACAGCAAGGGGTTCATGGTCTGTGCAAGGCTCGTCTGCAAAATTGTGGGTAGACGCCAGTTCTATAGCGTACGGTGTGGTGCTGGAGGCCGACAACCGCCTAATTGAAGACTGCTCCTGGCTGAGAAATGGCCGCTCTGCCCACATCAACCTCGCCGAAATGGAGTCGCTCATTAGGGTGTTAATCTCGACATAGAATGAAAAATGCGCTATCTGGAGGTAGTCACAGACTCTCAGAGTGTGTATAAGTGGGTGTATGCTGTTTTATCTGGAAAGGCGCGCTTTATTACGAAAGCGAGTAGCGAAATGCTTATACGACAACGTCTGATGACATTGAAAAAGTGATGAGTGAGTATGACCTGAACGTGTCCATGTCTCTGGTGTTTTCTAGCTTAATCAAGGCTGATCGTTTGACGCGCGTGTCTCAAGCATGGATGAAAGGCAATCGTGAGAACCACTGCAATCAAGCCTGAGCTCGAGACGAAGTAAACAATATCAATCGTGTGAGTGGTCACACGTGTAGATCGCAAGCTTGCATTATCTCGTGTTGTGGACCCGTCTATCACGAGAAAAGAAGCTGAAAAAGTGGTGAAAGGATGTCAATGTGATGTGTGCGCTTCTGTTGATCCTCACTCGGTGCGAGAACCGAAAGGTTGGCTGGATGTGCGTAGCAACTGGACGAGATTGGCAACAGCTATCACTCACTTCGGCAATGAGATATTTTTAAGTGTGATCGACTGCGGAATCTCGCGATTTTAGTTATGGCGGAAGCTAAGAGCTGAAAACCCTGATTGCATTACTCAATCGTTGGAGTCAATTTTTTATGAAAGAGGAGCATCCGCTGAAATTCTCATTGACAATGGAGCTTTATTCAGAGGAAGTCAAAGAAAACAGCTGTTCAACAAGCGGTATATCTGGGCTCATTATCGGTGTGCCTATTACCCATCTGGTAATGGCATAGTCGAGAGGAATCACAGGACCGTCAAAAGAATTTCGGCTCGTAATTGCTGTGGAGTGCAGGAAGCGTTGTACTGGTACAATGCCTCCGCGACTATTACTTTGGATTTCCGAACTTCACCGTTTAATAAGATTCATCGATACAATGAAAAACTCCGAGATCTGGTTCGTGTTCAGCCGCAGAAAAGCGTAACATTGTATGCAAGACCGCAGTATCGCATTGGTGATCGAGTATGGGTGCGCTGACCTGGAACACGCGGCTCTTCAGTTTCACGGAGCGGGACATTGACTAACATATTACCGCAGTCTGTGGAGGTCAATGGCGTCCATTGGCATGTTCGCAATATTTACCCAATGTGTATTAACGGTGCGCGAACAAACCCCGTTGGACACCCCGTAATGCGGCGTGCCGTGTCTAATACAGTTGGAGTTGTGGAGCTGCGTGACTCAAATATAGATGCAGAGCAGCAGCGGTCCGACACATCACAAGCGGCCAATGATGGTGACAACGTAGTGAACAGCACCAGTGAACAGCACCAGCTGCGCCGACGTCAGCGCATTTGTAAGGCAACGAAATGTGTTTTGTGTGATAATTGTGATCACGAACATCAGGGGGAAATGTAATATGTAATCGTTATGTATTACTTGTTATATTGTCAGATGCTCTGCTTGTTCGTACTGTGTTCGTGCTTGCGTATGCGTGAAGTTGAGAATGTCTTCTCGTGTGATTGAGAATGTGCGAGTGTGTTTGCTTGTGCTTGGTTGTTTGTTTGCCTGTGTGTTTGCTTGTGGAGCGTATGGGAGTACTACAATATTGTCCTATGAACATATTAGCCACACACGCCCGCATACTCCCATAGTCTACAATAGGGCAATATGTTCACCTCGGCCAGCGTAGTGTCAAAGGCGTACCAAGTGCGGTGAGAGCGACTGCGGCTTGTGGCCAATATGTTCACTTTTCACCATAACATAATTTCAGTGGTTTTCAACACAACGCACGAGCTTGTATACAACAGATAGCTAGCACATAACGTACTGTGTGGTTATTGATTAGGTTAGGTTAGGCTGGTCAGGTTAGGTCAAGTTTGGTTAGGTCAGCTTACTGAGCCTAGCCAATGACCACGCACAGGTGCTAGTCATCTGTTGTATACGAACTCGTATACAGATTAGTTCGACGTTTTGCGAAAGAAGCCGCCACTCGCAGCCAGCCACATACGGAGAGATGCACTGTGAGTGGACCACAAAGTGATAACACCATTCGTTGCGTCCAAACGGTTTTCCGCTCACTCAATGAATTGTCTCGTTGTCACCGAAGCTCATCGTCATTATGCAATACTTTGAATCCCAATAGCCGCACTCCAGTTACATCTGGACGCACCGGTATTTTGCAATCAAGACCTTATTTTTCAGATGGGCTGCCACAATTTCCGCTGGTACTACGGTTTCATCAACAAGTACATCGTCGATGTAGGCCGATGCAGCTTTTATGATTATTGCGTCCTTGCTGAGTGCAGCATTCAAAACGTTCTTCATAATTAATGGAATCACACTCAGGCCGAAGCCAATTCTTGCCAGGCAGTATATCCTGTCCTTGAAAACAACTGTTTGGTACGACAACATATGTTTTTCTATGAGCACCTGCAAATATGCCTTGCTCAAGTCAAGTATAGTAACACGAGAGCCCATGCATCTCACTCCCCGAGTTGTAATGCACATACGTCATCTTCGGCCGTATGAGCACACAGATGTTGATTTAGACGAGTGTTTCTCAACGTGGGCCATATGGCCCTCTTGGGAGCCACGGGAATTTTCTGAGGGGTCATAGGACGAAATTTAAAAATGAAGGGCCACCATATTTTCTCACGAACCACGAAACATTTGTTGAAACAATTTAATAGTTTGTATTATTATTGTCGATGTTTTAAATTTAAACCGTGTGTTCCGGTGATCGCGTTGTTTCGGTTGTCGGTGGAAATAGTCACCAGCTTACATGAGCTAATCCTATGGAGAAATCGCGTCGCGACGATCCATGTTTGTATGCTGTCACAAGGACATCTAGGATGCCACTTAAGTTTAAGGTTGTTTAAGGGGGCCACGACAGGAAAAAGTTGGAGAACCACTGATTTAGACGACGAAAATTCATCACCGGCCTCACTTTTTCCTTGTTCTGCTTCACGACAGCCATCAAATGCAAATTGCCTCTAACGGGGCCTTGAGAGTTTGCGTAATATGGCACCAACCAGGCATTTTTATCCATTCTTGAGTTTCTGCTTCATATCTCTCTCTGGCTATAGGCGGAATATTGTATTCTTCCACAGTGTCTCGCAGCAACGGTGCTTTAGATGCGGCCCATTTCCACCGCGCCGTCCACCTACGTGACTTTTCATCATACTCAATGGCAGAATCAGATGCGTCAACACATTTTTTTAGGCGAACTGGGCGACACAACTGGCTTAGACTCGCTTTGTAGATGACCCGGATGACCCAGCTTGGGATGGCCGTTTTCGTCGATTTGAAGACCACCGGCACGGCCGATGATGTCCATACCAATGATTATGCCAAACTGTTGTTTTATGGTGTCACCTAACCACATTATTTCTCCTTTTAGACACACAGAGTCAATCGTCATTTGACGCACTTCTGCTGAGCCCGTGAGTGTTGTCACAGTGCCGTCCAGCACACGCAATGAGAGTTCATCAATAGGACAAACTTTAATTGCACTTGGCATTTTTCCGAGAATAATGGAATGCGTGCTCTCGGAATCAATTAATGCCTTGTATCATTCTTCATTCAGCCACACATCAACCAACATCATTTTTGGGGGAAAGCAACCGTGGCTGCTCAAAACGTTGCTTTCCCACTGCCGTTTCCCGAACAATTCCTAGAAATATGGCCGAATTGGTCGAATGTATAACATTTTATTTGCTTTCTCCGGTGTTTAGGATTGCGCTGACGTACTTCATTTGCTTGGCACACTCGCGGTCGCCTCTCACTCGAAGTACCGGAGCAAGCTCCCCCATTGGCTTCAAGCACTCTCAATTAATTAAATGTGCCGGCTTCCACCTGCACAGTTGAGAATTTTCTCCAACTCTAGATCCGCACCGTGTAACGCCCGAGTCATCTGCTGAATCTCAGTTGGTAATCCACTGAGAAACTGGCACGCCGCCCACTTGTTGCTGTCAGAGCTCGGCGCCTCTACGACGCGCATTGCCAGACGTCTCAGTTCGGCCATGAACTCATCCAGCGACTCGAATTTCGCACTAACGCAGGACTTGAAGCGCTCGTAGGCCGAACATGGCGTCGCACTAAAAGATTGCTGAAGAGTCTGGATGATCTTCTTGGCATCCACTTGCGACTGGTCGCATAGCTGCTGGAATACGCGGAAGGCCTTCCAAAAACAACGGAATGAGAAGCGCAATATCTTCAACGCCCTTCAGCTTGGCTGCACATTTCAGTTTGTCGAGCCAAACAATATATCGGATGAACCGTCGAACTTGCTCAAAATATCAGATAACCTACGGGATCGGATACCGCACGGGAACATATTTGTAACTCAATAAACCATTGTTCGAATGCCTCAATATTTTCACTGAATATATAGGTGGGTATTTGAACCGATCTGTAAATACTGGTTGAAATCCATCCACATTTACTATACCTGGCGTGATAAAGTGTAATGTTAATGTAATGTTTTCTTCCAGGAAAGAATACATAGCATAGGCAAACATAAATTTGTTATTATTCACAGGAATCCTCACAGTCGTAATCTAAAGAGTGGAAAATATTTGATGCTGAAATTTGAATGCGGCTAATAATGATTATAACAAAAAATATCACGAGTTGAGAAAGTATTGTTTATTCATATTGCAGATGGAATCAACATTCAGAAGTCATTACTTTCTCAATAACGTGTTACAATATGCCAACTCGCTTGATTTGTTCGCGGTCGTTTCTTGAATTCAGTTTTCTACAACCGGAACAGTAGATCATAGTCTGCTTAGTCAGGCGGATGCTGTTTATGATGTTAGCGGTAACACGCGGGTGGATGGGGGATAATGGTACACACGGTTGCACGTGACTGATGGTGTTCACATTTTGGGCGCTTCCGGTACATGGGGCCACCTTAGGGTGGTAATAGTGCTTGCACTCTTCCCATGCTACTGGATTTGCCTGTAATTATTAATAATAATAATAATTCCTGTACCAGAACTGACTAGATGTAGGACGACATGGCTCAACTTTTCTCCGTCATTTCTGTGTCTTAACTGCCCACAGGCTGCTGGAAAATGTCCAATTTTGTTCATGCTCAGTTGTCTGTGGCTGTGCAAAACTCACCAGAGGCTACGCGTTGTATAAT
Organism: Sacculina carcini; assembly: GCA_916048095.2. Lineage (NCBI taxonomy): Eukaryota > Metazoa > Arthropoda > Thecostraca > Sacculinidae > Sacculina > Sacculina carcini. The sequence goes on along the minus strand of OU696576.1, from coordinate 2,535,040 downwards.
TGTGGAGCGTAGCTTTCATGAGGCGCAACTTAGTACGCCTGGGGCTATTCCAACTGAGTGAAATACTGCTGGTCATATGTCAGTCGCATTTCCAAACCACTCACAACTTGCTGAAAGTGGTTTGGCCGTTGTTGGTCAATTGCCTGTGGCGGCTCATATATCGCCAGACGCCGCATGTAGTATTCTGTCACGTGCTAAAAATTTGTCTCTGGCAATACATAGCTGGCCAGAGGCGGTACGTAATAGTGCAGTTCTTGTTGGTTATTTGTCGGAGAAGGCTGGTAACGGCCCAGGGGCCGCTCAAAGTTGTAGTAGTGCTATTGGTGTTCACTGGTCTGTGGTGGTTCTTAACCAACCAAAGGTTGTGATTTGTAGAATTTTGACTGCTCGTCACTGACGTAAGGTGGATCATAGCTGGTCACATCAATACGTATCAGTATACGAGTAATTATTTTGCTGATTATCCGGCTGTGCAGGTTCATATCCGGCCAGAGGATACACGTAGCAGTTGAACTGCTTTATAGTGACTTGCCTGTGGCGAAGTATATCCTGCCAGAGGCTGTGGTTTATAGAGGTTGTATTGTTTTCTTGCGTATGGTGCCGCACAGCTCGCCTGACACTGATCCAAGTGGATGTACTGTTTTTGGTCGCTGGCTTGTGGCGATTCAGAACTAGCACCAGTTTGTTGCATGTAGCTGGTCTGTTTTGATTCATTGGTCATTGGTGAAACATAGCTTGCCACAGACTCCACTTGAGTGCTGAACAGTTGTTGTTCACTTGTCTGGGGCGTTTGACCAGCTCCCTGAACCTGTTCAGAGTGGTTATATTCTCTGTTGCCATATACTTGGGGCGGTACAAAGCTCGACATTGGCTGCTCAAAATAGTTGGCTTATTTTTGATAATTTGCCGGCGGCGGTTCAATGTCAGTCGGAGCCTGTGAGTTGTAATAGTTCTGGTGTTCATGTTCATGTTGTAGTGCATGGTTTAGCTGCTTGAAGTTGTTAAACTGCTGTTCGCTGCTGGTGTGTAGCAGTTAAACGCTGTATACAGGTTGTCGCATACAGTTGACCTGTTCTGGGTCACTTGTTTGAGGCGGAACATATTCCGCCAGAGGTTCCGCTTGGTAAGCATATCCAGAGCATATCCCGCGAGAGGCTGCACGTAATAATTAACAACTTGCTGTTAGCTGGCTCATGGCGAGACACATCTTTCCAAGCGTTGTACGTGATAGTACAACGGTGATCCATAGTTGGTTAATGACAAGTTGTAATCTATCAGAGACGGCTGGTAGCTGGGAAGCGCATGATATTGCATGATGAACGTTGGCTGATGCAACGAAACGTGTTGTCAGACAACAAAGCTGTCACTTGAGCCAAGTCCACGATAAATTCACAGGGTTCAATGGCCTACTTCTTGGACGAAATCGTACAAATACAACGTGCTGGTGTCATTAAAGGTCATGCGGGGTTATTTCACTTAATTTTTTTATTCGTTAGCATTTAAGTGGAATTAAATTTGTGGTAGATTTTCACCTGCAATGTCTGATATTGACATTGGATTTTCCATACAACAGTGTAGATGCATTCGTGATTTTTATTAAATCATCAATCTGCCTAATTTCAAGTGCGTTTCCGCATGCCGAAGGAATCATACTGTGTGAACAGTGAGGTTATAACGCAATGCTGTCGAGACTTGTTCCAGCAATATTAACATCACCGTTCTCTTCTAGACGGTCAATTATCACACAATAGCCCTGATGTCGCCAAGCCAGAGTTGGTCTATGACAATGGCTCTCTCAACCTTGTTCAGTTTTCACATCCTTTTCAAATCAGCAGTCAGTTTTTGCACCTCTCTGAATTCTTGATAGTTATATGAAAAAATCCTTCGCTTGGTCGTCCAAATCAATTACGTGCACTCTGTACTGGAGTCCTTGCAACTGTATGCCTTCAATAGGAAATTCATTTAGTAATACCTTCTAGCACACTGTTTAACATGATAAAGTGAAACAATCCCAGGGAAAATATAAAGCACAGGTAACAAATATATTTTCCCAAATTTTCACAGGAATTATCGCATCCCTAAGAGCCTGTCAGGCATATTCTGGGGGTATGAGTACCCCTGGTTAAGAACCCCCGCTATATTATTAATATGCCAAAGGATTGTATAAATACACCTATATTTAGCCCTTTGCTTTGATAATATCGTTTGTTTCATTGTTTGTTTCTATAGCTTATTTATTCATTAGTTTTCATCTTCCTGACTAAAACCTTCATTTTTCGAAATATCTTTCTATATCTATTGAACATCCCCGGTGCACGAATCACCGCAAGGTGGTAATAGCGCTTGCACTCTTTCCATGTGACTGTACTTGCCTGTGAATAATAATGAAAATATAAATAATAATAATGTACTGATCGGGTCGACAGCGAAGCACAGCTCGTACATGTGTTTTGCATGCCGTTTGCTAAAAGTTAAAGGTTAAAGGTTTGTCTATCAGGTCACTTCAATGGATGTCGCTTTGATAATGTGTTTCTGGCACTGTGTCGGCGCTTGTTGCCCCTACAGAGGCTCATCCCGAGAAGTTCAGCTCGCGATTGCGCAACAAGATGTTCTACGGTCAGGCGGGCGGCAGGGACCTGTTGCAGCGCAAGTGGAAGGACCTTTCCGAGCACGTGTCTATTGTGTGTGACGACAGAGACATCACGCCCAAGTTGCGCGAGCATAAGGTGCACGCCGTGCTCTTCCTCAATATTCCCAGGTGAAGAAATGAAGAAATTTCCACTGTTCCACTTCGACAATAAACTAGAACAAAAAAGATTCTTGCAATCAATTACATTTCATGAAATTACGTTGCATTGCCTTAATTTCATTTAAATTTCGTATCCTTAAGTAGTAAGTAGAATTCCTTAATGGATGACTGAGGATCTTTTCTTCGCGGACTCCGTGGTGTAGTGTTTAGCACACCCGCCTCACAAGCGACCGAGGACCGTGGATCGAAGCCCGGCAGAGCAGAATTTCTTTGGGCGAATTCTATAATCCAACAGCCCCTGTCCACCCAGCAGTAAATGGGTACCAGATATCAGTTATGTATTGTGACATGCATTCCGGGGAGGTGGCCCTCTCTAATACAACTTCCGTCCTTGTGGCACCATAGCGTGGAGAGGGTCGGCTCTGCGGTGGCAGCGATCTGCACGGGGCACACCTGTGTGTTCATAAGCTTCGGGTTCTTCCCGTGTAGCAGCTGCCACTTAGACCTTTAACCATTATTCTTTAACATTATTCTCGATAATTGATATACCTACTCTGAATTTGTAAACTGTAATCATACTGTGCACTTGTGTTTGAGTGTTCAGCTAGAAGACGTGTGTTTTGTTGAGGTTGTTTGGTTCATTAGTTTATTATGTGGCGTTGTATATCAATTCATGTTACTCATGGCTGTGTGTGTTTTAACAGACTCGCTGTTTCTTTAGTGTTCTAAAATGTTGGATAAAGCTTGAGCTACGACTTCTGTTGAATCATAACAGTGTGTCTGTGTGTGTATGTGTGTATGTGTGTATGCGTGTGTGTTTGTTGGCGCTGTCGTAAAGTTACGGCGGTGGTACTCATCCGTGGGGAGGACGAGATCAGTCCACGTCCGACGGACTAATAGAGGTTGTTGGTCTCACCACTTACCAACTGGTAGGCATTTTGTCTCAATTTGCTTCTGTCTCCTGTTTTGCCTTCCTCTCTGAACGCTTTGTGCAAGAATGATCTGGGATTCGACTCTGGGTCATTCATTTCTTAACCAGATTATATTCACTGTTAAATCATATCTATCTATCTATCTATCTATCTATCTATCTATCTATATATCTATCTATCTATCTATCTATCTATCTATCTATCTATCTATCTATCTATCTATCTATCTATCTATCTATCTATCTATCTATCTATCTATCTATCTATCTATCTATCTATCTATCTATCTATCTATCTATCTATCTATCTATCTATCTATCTATCTATCTATCTATCTATCTATCTATCTATCTATCTATCTATCTATCTATCTATCTATCTATCTATCTATCTATCTATCTATCTATCTATCTATCTATCTATCTATCTATCTATCTATCTATCTATCTATCTATCTATCTATCTATCTATCTATCTATCTATCTATCTATCTATCTATCTATCTATCTATCTATCTATCTATCTATCTATCTATCTATCTATCTATCTATCTATCTATCTATCTATCTATCTATCTATCTATCTATCTATCTATCTATCTATCTAGCTATCTAGCTATCTAGCTATCTAGCTATCTAGCTATCTAGCTATCTAGCTATCTAGCTATATATATATATATATATATATATATATATATATATATATATATATATATATATATATATATATCTATCTATCTATCTATCTATCTATCTATCTATCTATCTATCTATCTATCTATCTATCTATCTATCTATCTATCTATCTATCTATCTATCTATCTATCTATCTATCTATCTATCTATCTATCTATCTATCTATCTATCCATCTATCTATCTATCTATCTATCTATCTATCTATCTATCTATCTATCTATCTATCTATCTATCTATCTATCTATCTATCTATCTATCTATCTATCTATCTATCTATCTATCTATCTATCTATCTATCTATCTATCTATCTATCTATCTATCTATCTATCTATCTATCTATCTATCTATCTATCTATCTATCTATCTATCTATCTATCTATCTATCTATCTATCTATCTATCTATCTATCTATCTATCTATCTATCTATCTATCTATCTATCTATCTATCTATCTATCTATATATCTATCTATCTATCTATCTATCTATCTATCTATATATCTATCTATCTATATATCTGTATATCTATATATCTATCTATTTATCTATCTTTCTATGTGTATATATATATATATATATATATATATATATATATATATATATATATATATATATATATATATATATATATATATATATATAGATGTGACTGTCTAATCTGTCTATATATGTGTATTCCAACCTATTTTTTAATACTTCTCATTCCATGTCAGCTTACACACATCAACACACACACACACACACACATCAACACACACTGTTTGAGTATCAGTCCGAAAAGAAGCGTGAGCTTGTCGGACTATTGTCACATGTGCTTATATGTCGTGTATACGTACTCGTGTACACGTGCTCTTGACTGAACTGCTTGTATGAGTGACCAATAAACTTACTTACTAAACTTACTTTCACACACATACATACACACACGCGCGCATTTGTTCATTAGTACAACCGCTTTGTAGATGAACAAGTGAATGCAGTGAATAGACATTTGAGCTGTATTTTCAGAGCGAGTTCAGAAGATGTTGCACAATATGCACTTTGAGACGAGCTGAAGAGCGAAAACTCATCTTGCGCCAAGTGCTATTGAAATATTCCACACACTCATACGCACACTCACGCATACACACACACTCACACGCACACACACGCATACACACACTCACACACATACAGACGCATAGAAGCCACATTTCTTTGATGGCTGAATTGGTACATGATTGCGACAGGCAGTTTCATTGCATCCTAGGTCATCACATCAGTGAATCCATCACTGGCACGACCTCGCTGACGCGACACCACTGACACGACACCACTGACACGACACCACTGACATAACACCACCGACACAACACCACTGACACGCCATCACTGACACGACACCACTGACATAACACCACCGACACAACACCACTGACACGCCATCACTGACACGACATCACTGACACGACACCACTGACACGCCATCACTGACACGACATCACTGATACAACACCACTGACAAGACACCAATAAATAGACATCACTGAACTGACACTACTGCCACGAGACCACTGACACGACATCACTGACACGACACCACGGACACGACATCACTGATACGTCACCACTGACACGACATCACTGCTACAACACCACTGACAAGACACCAATGAAAAGACACTACTGACACGACACCACTGACACGACACCACTGACACGCTACCACTGACACGCCATTACTGACACGACACCACTGACACGCTACCACTGACACGACATCACTGACACGACACCACTGACACGCTACCACTGACACGACATCACTGACACGACACCACTGACACGCTACCACTGACACGACATCACTGACACGACACCACGGACACGACATCACTGACACGACACCACTGACACGACATCACTGACATTCCACCAATAATTATAGGTACGGTCTAGACTAGTTATAACTCGTTGAGGCCGTTCAGGGCCTTGATGTTTGCTCGGGTTCTGCATGTTTGTATACACATGTAAACACATTTTGTACATATGCACATGTCAAGGAATACAAAATACAAATAAATATAATGGTATAATGGTATGTCACATGCATATAGACAAGTTTTGTGTATGTTGTTTTGCTCACACGTGTGTCTGTCTGTCTGTATGTGTGTGTGTGTGTGTGTGTGTGTGTGTGTATGTGCGGGTGTGTTTCTATATGTGTGTGCGTGTTTGTTTATGTGTGTGTGTGGGCGTGTGTTTTTTATGTGCGTGTTTGTGTGCTCTAGTATTTTGTCATTCTGTCGGTATCGTGTGCTGACCGCGTAAACGGATAACACAAGAATGAATTGAATTAGGCGTTCTGGTCGGGCCTTAGTTTTTCTCAACACTGATGTACGCACTCATGCAAACAAACACAAATACACGCACACACACACATACAGACAGACAGACGGATATATCTTCTTTGCTGCATCTTAAAATACTTGCTAGCGGATGATATGATGAATGTGGCGGTGAACATACTGCATAATAATTACGCTCGTGTTTACCGTTTTTCTCCCTTGCGAAATGTTTGTGTTGTGTGCACTGTGTGAGCTTTCAATGTGTTTGTACGTGTTTATGTGTATGTATGTATCTGTGTGTGTGTGTGTGTGTGTGTGCGTGGGTGTGGGTGTGGGTCGGTGTATGTGTGTCTGTGTACTTTTGGCGTGAATTACGTAGCTTTTGTTTGTTGAGAATGCACGTTTCAAAATGAAAGTTTTCATTTGATAAACTGACTGCAAATTTTATTTTTATTTTCAGCTATTCGCTTGGTAGCGCTTGAGTCTTACTTCACTCTGAACGAATGCAGCTATAGTTTTTTTTTCTCAAAGTGTTTTTGGCTGAAATTCGTGCAATAACTAAGATTGACAATTATTTGTTTTATACAATTTTGCCTCGACTTTCGGACTGTGTTTGTGGCCAAACACAACCCAGACAGTTCATTCTACACAATTTGACTGTACTGCCACAATGGGAACAAGATAGCCAACAATCAAACAGATGTACAAATCGCTCATGCAAATCAGGGGCGTAGATTTATGTGCGGGTTCGAGGGGGATGACAGCCATCATGAATTAATGCTCAAAGTTGGTACAGTTGTTGAATTGCATGGAACCCTCAACCATTATCGACCTAGTCAATGAAAACGCACATCAATGAAAAGTGCCGCAAAACCTCTATTTGAGCGGCATGCCGTTCTATTTTTCAAACCTTGCTTCGTAGTGCCGTTCAATTGGAGGTTCTGTCCAATTAGACGATGCCGCTCTATTTGTCAACCAGCCTGTCGGAATTTTAAATAGACACGGTAAATTTCATGCATGAACAAATCAATCCGGTAACATAAGCACATTTATTTAACAAAAGACACAAATATAGGGTAATTACTGTTAAGTGATTGCAAATTCACTAATAAAAATCAGTCATAGTTATGTATTGCCAAAAATAGAAGAATTCATCAAAGTGGCGTTTAAAATTCGAGGTGTGTTTCAAATAGATCAGTGTTTCTGAACCTTTCTCACTGTTCGCACCCGTTTCAAACCAGCAGGCAGTTCTCGCACCCCCTGAATTCTTGATAGCTATACGAGAATATAAAAATACAAACGACGTTTTTGCAAACATTTTTTATTGAATATCCATTCATACAACTCCTTTGAGAGGATTAAGCAAAATTACGGTTTTCAGAAAAAAATATTATACATAGGCTAAACATATAATTTATTTTAAAAAAAACAGAATCCTCGCCTCCACTAGGAACCAGGCTAGAACCCCTGAATCAAAGTGTTGTGCTATTTTTCAATGATTCCCCTAGTTGCCGTTCTATTAGATGTGCCGTTCAATTAGAGGTCTTACGGTTTATTGCATATAAATGCATAAATGCGTATTTGTCGTGTATTGTTAATTTTTGCTATACTGATGTTGATGACAATGTACCCAATAGACTGAACTTAGCGGAATTACCGCGTGGTATAATTATATACTCATACACCCAACCAATATGTCAGGGATATATATATATATATATATATATATATACCCCCACCTCTGGGATATACGCCCATGATTCTGATCCAAATAGCAGCAAATTCACGCAAGCATCTGCAAAGTGTCGATTAACTGTTAGTTGTGTGTCGTTATACATGTTGATGTTAATGTTGGGCCGTTTTAGCACAGGTGAACACTAAACATATGCACAGCTATCTGCCATTGTTTTCATTGAGTCATTGAATCACACACCTCCTGAGACCATGTGTGTATGTTTGTGTGTGTGTGTGTGTGTGTGCGTGTGTGTGTGTATAAGTGTGGGTGTGTATGTGTGTATATGTATATAAGTGTGTGTGTGTGTATGTGTGTGTATATGTGTATAAGTGTGTGTATGTGTATAAGTGTGTGTGTGTATGTGTGTGTATATATGTATAAGTGTGTGTATGTGTATAAGTGTGTATGTGTATAAGTGTGTGTATGTGTATAAGTGTGTATGTGTATAAGTGTGTGTATGTGTATATGTGTGTGTATGTGTATATGTGTGTGTATGTGTATAAGTGTGTGTGTGTGCGTGTGTTTGTATGTGTGTGTGCATAGTGATTGGTGTTTGCGCTTCGATTTGCTTGCTATATGACCTTGTGTGTATGTTTGGGTGTGTTTGGGTGTATGTCACATTGATCGTAAGCGTATACTGTCTTAGTGTATACTGTCATTCAGTGTGTATCGCTGTAATTTGTGTTATAATAATTTCATTTATTTCAATTTAGATAGACTCTCAAATGTGCTGTGTATACAAAGGCAAACATATGGTGCAAACATGTGTCTGCGTGCTGTAGACATATGTATGTGTCAAGCGGGAACAGTAAAAATGGCACAGATCAAAATGTCACGGTAAAAAGGTTAGGTTAGATCATTTTCCAACTTCCCATTTTTACCAGTGCCATTTTGACGGTGACATCTTACCTAAACTTGTGTCAAAGACTACTAAATATTATCCAGAATATAGTAGTAATAACACTCAGTAGTATTTGGTATGTGTGTATACATAACTGTGTGTGTGTGTGTTTGTGTATTTGTCGGTGTGTATCTGTGGCTCCACCAATTAGCCTCTGTTGCACGCGGGAGGACACGGAACTAGTCTGGCTCAATGCAAACGCGCCGAGATCATCACTAGTTGCACGATTCCCATGCAGGTGGACGGTGAGGCGTGTCGTGTCAGTCCGTGTTGCATCTCGATCAGTCATCTCAATAGAGCCCGTCTCATATGCAAGCGACGTGGCACCATGTCCGCCGTGTGAGTGCCTCAGCAATAACTGTATTTCACCGTAGCTCTTTTTGCAGTGTTGGCATCTTGTACAAATCAGCAGTCAGTTGTCGCACGCACGAGATCGTGCATAGCTATATGGAAACATACAAATGACGTGATATCAAATATCAAATTGGTTTCAATCAAATATTTATTCATACATCTCAATGTTCCTGTACGGAAAATTGTCGTTTGCAGGAAAAATATTAAACAAAGGTAAATACATTTTTATTAGATTTCTACAAGATTCCTTGCACCCCCGTAATAATTCCTGTCGTAGCTTATGATCGTATCTTTGTATCCCTTTCCAATATATGCATTCCTATCTATTTGTCTCAATCTATTTGCAATGTATCAAGATGCATGTGCAATGTATCAAGATGCATGGGTTTGCAATTAATATCGCACTTGCAATTTTCATTCAACTGATAGCGTTTGTGTTCTTATAAGTTCATCTTGTTCATTAATTTTAATAATACGAATATAATGAGTTATCATACGGTGGCTTGAAATACAACTTTGCTATACATGACTATAGCTTGCTTTAATGTATAACCTACTTTTACTTGAATTATTTAATACTTGACTTTATGTTTTATACTTTATATATATACTTATGCTTGGCTAGCTTACATGTTCTGTGGCAAATGTGACCTGGTTATTGCTCTATATGAGTTTTGTTTGTATCGGGTTTTATGAGTTTTTTCACAGAGCTTATGGGTTCTTTATTAAGTTTAATTTCTGTGACATCTGATCATGGGCCTAGATCCTGGGGGGTATGGGGGGTATATATACCCTCCTATAAATTGGCCGGGGGTATGAAAATACAATTATACCCCCCGATTATTCTGCTTGGGTTCAGCTCATTGGGTATGAAAATCAGCATGGCAAAAATAACAAAACACGAAAAATATATATAATTATAAATATGTGAAAAATTATAATTTACGCAATACACTTTTCATTGAGGTATATGTGTTGTAATTGAATATGCCGATTATAGTTGACGGCCCCAAGCAATTGACCAACTGAGTCAACTTTGAACACTAACGCATGATGGCTATCATCCCCCCGAGCCTCGACACAAATATACGCCTCTGTATCTGATAATATTGCATCTATTGCCAGACAAACCACAAGAACATAAAACAAACTCTAAAATATCTTACCAATTTCAAAATATAACTCTATTTTGTGCATTAAATATTTTAGCTCAATCTCAGCATACAAGCTTATAAAACAGCAGTACGATTATGAATATAAACCATTCAACAATAGTTGAATCCATTGTTGAACAGCAACCGTGATTATCAATGGCAATAATTTGCATCTTCTCTATGTTTTTATTCATTTTTGGTGTATTTATCTGCAATTATCTACTTTTGTTTTGGTTGACCGAAAATTGCAATTAATACAATTGTATTTTTGGTTATTTGTCCTAGCTGCATGTATTTGAAATTGTGTTAAAATTTAATCAAGTGGTTCTTACAGGAATATTATCCTTAAACCCTGAATATGTTCTTTGTAACCCTTTTGTTTTTTTCTATGCTTGTTTGATAGTATTCTTGTTCAATTACAAACAAATGTATAGAATAAATAACATAATTTATGACAATGCCGTGTGAATTTCCAAACTTTTAATCTCACTAGAAGATCATGCATAGATCAGATCAGATAGATACATAGTTGGATTTTTGTAATCATTCAGCGAATAATCTCTCAATTTGTGTGTCTGTGTGTGTGTTGTGTGTGTGTGTGTGTGTGTGTGTGTGGGAGGAATGTGACAGTGAGGCACATATGGAGCAGCTTAAGATCAGGGTCAGTTGTATTTCAATGCACGACTACGAGAACTTGCACTGCGACACCGAGCTGCTCATACAGAATTGTGAGTGTTTCAACAACACACAAAACAATGGATTACAATACATAAACTAACTGTATTAATGTGGATATCACTCATTATATCTATATTCAAATTGTTTATGTTTCAATTGGAGGTGTGTTCTCTATTGTATGCGTTTTCCTATCATATAACGTTACTGCTAAATTGGCAACTTACATTAATTATATTCAAGGTGTTTGAGGTATCCAGGGAGTTCTCTTTTCTTTTTCAAGGTACTCAGCGAATCTCCATTTATCGCTTTCACGTTTCTGATAATTTTTCCTGTTCTCGGTGTTTGCATATTTCGCGCTTGTGTTCTGTTATTACGAAATGTATGAACGCGTACGATATGTCTAGTTATATGTTCATATATGTATTTCCACTTGCTATAAATTCTGAGACAATACTCATATTCTCTCCAGAAATGCTGCCAAACTGAAAATACATATTGTTCTGTTTTCTGGGCATTAGAATTCAATGCATTATTGTTGTCAATCCCGCTAGAACGTGTATGCTTCACATTACGCAAGTACCATGACATGAAACAGAAGTACAAACAATAATTGTCAGGCCTAATTATTCGAAGATATTCCTAGATATTTTTTTCGTTTTCCAACTCTTTCAGTACAATAATCGCTACAAAACACACCCACGTAGTCTACGCGTCTAGTTCATTTCGCGAAAGAATTTGCCAAACTTTTCCCCAATCTGTTTTATGACACAGACAATGTTGTCCAATCACCCGCGCTGCGTATGTAGACTTGATAGTTCCTTTGCAGGAGGTCATTCGTCTTGCGTTGCGTTCTGTTATTTCTGCATTCTCCTCCAGTCATTCTTTGCTCCAAACTGCGACGGCCACTCCCCTGTGTGCTGTTTCTTGTGTCGTCGGCTCCATTAACATCGCCTCACCTGTCTATCGGCGTGTTCGTGTTTGTGCTGTGATGGCACGCTGATGTGCAGGCATATATTGTCCTCTCCGCGGTGTACCGTGTATAAGGTCTCTGGAATTTGAGCCCAGCAAGTAGACCATTTCCTACTTGATGGGCTCAAATTCCAGTGATCCGTATCGTGTGGGGAATGAAGGGGTGGCAGGAGTGGGAAATTAGAGGTCGAACAGAAGGAGAAATGTGTGTGTTAATATCAAGCCGAATTCGCTTGTTTTTTACAAGTGACCGCCTGACATATAAAATGCAAAGTTGGCGTATTATGAAGAGGGGGAATGAGAGATAAAGGGACCACTGGTCTGGCATTTGCGTCTTAGATTGACTGGCCGGCTGATGCTAGGTGTTGAGACGTCTTTCCAAAAAATATCTTTTTAGCTCAGGCGGCGTGACATGTATAAGTTTCTTGCGTTAGTGGAAATATTGTCATTCTTTTACACGGTGGTCTCAGCGAATCCACGTAGCATTAATATTTACACGTATTCTTCATTATTGGGATTCAGCTGGGGTTTTATTTTCACCTGGCTTCACGAGTTTTTACCTGCTCAATCAGCTCTTTGTTGCCATGCTTGCAGTGCAACGGCTGTGTTTATTTGGCAGCCGCTGAAGCAATATGTGGCGAGTTCTTATTAATGACACTGTTCGCCAGCCAAAAATGGCCACTAATTCTGTGAGATTGTCGTGCTTTGATAGCACTGAAGGCAGTTACTAGAACACCACAGCTGTCTGCGTTATGAAATATATTTTGGATTCATGCGAGATTGTTTTGTACATTGGTTCTAATGTTTTAGGGGCAGGGTGTATCGTTATATTAGATTTTTACAAAAAATTGTTGATATTAATATTATTGGCGTATTCTCTATCACGATTATCTTCCTCACGTATTCCGGCAATATATTTCATGTTTTCTTATATCTATCAAATTATATATTTCTTTAATTATTAAATTTATTATTCTAAAATACTATATAATGTATTGTATTTAATAAATTTTATCTAAAGGCTTTGATCTTGTTGATAAAAAGTCTTGTATCAAGTTTTAATTGGGAAAATGTGTTCAACAATTTTATTACTTTTTGGAAGTAATTATATAATTTAGATGAAATAGACTTTCAGGTGTTTATACAGGATTTAGGCTCAATTTCAGCTGACAATTTGGTTGGAAGTATTTTTTTAGATAAACAATTAATTATTTATTATTTAATAATTATTTATCAATCATTAAATTATTAAATAATAATTAAATAATTAAATAAAACATTAATTTATCAAAGTACTTTCATTAAGCAAATATTAATGTTCTGTATCATTATCATAAATATTATCATAAATGTAATAATTATTAATAAATAAAATAAAATATTTTAAGAGTACCTGTGCTTTTAGCATTGGTGCATAAATCCGATGCTGTTTCTGCTCTAATTCAACTGAACTTTTCTATTGTAAACTGTGCAAACACATAATTACACGTTGTATGGCAACTGGAGTGTTTATAATGAGTTATTATATTCGCCGAATTGAATTATACCGGCGTTAATTAATTCTAGTCTTGTGGCCTTGATTGGATGCCTCCATACTTGACATATTCGAACAATGCTGAACATCAATGGAAATACACTTAAAATTGCAATAGTCTAGTAGCTCAAATCTCTCAGATCCGGGCAGATATAGGATGTTTATGAGTCAGTTAAATGTTGTAATTCTAGTAGGTAATTTTTCTAAGATTACATTGAAACATTTCTACATTGAAGCTCTTTATGATAAATAAATTCGTTTGATATCCTACTCTAAGAGAATTCGGTGTAGTCCAAAAAATATTTAAATTCATTAACGCGATACATTTGTGACTCAAATGCCCTCTCGACGCACGCCGACGCATCGTGACGCATCGTGACGCATCGTGACGCATCGTGACGCATGCAGCGCAACCGATCGGCGTGATTGTTGTCGACATGGACGCAGACCTGGAGCAGGTGCGGCAACACATCACCAGACTGCGTGAAGAACATACAACTGCTGATGTGGACGGCGTCGACCAGGCTCATCCACATGCCTGCACGGCGCCGAGCTGCGATTGGTGTTTCCTCGACTGTGAGAGCGCCACAACACCACGCTGCTTGATTACCGATCATCAGTCTGTATTCACATCCAGTGGCGGCGCCAGGATTTTTCCGATGGTGGAAGGGGCTAAGGAAACATATACGGGGGTCATGGCGAAACTACACTCGATATGTTCTACAACTTGATATGTTCTTGGTCACAATTTTTACGGGTCTTAAGAAGGAGGGGGACTTGGCACATGTTTGGGGAATTAATTACACAAGTGTAATAGCAACGACCATAACAAAAATATTACCTACCCTTGAGCTACCCCTTGCTAAGTTGAAATATTCACTGACAACAATACAGAATACACAGCAGAACGCAAACATTGATGTGAAGCACTTTCTCCAGGCCAGGCTGTTTTGTGGTCACAAAGCATTGCTTGCTGGGGATTATCATTGCTTCCCATTTTTTATTTCTTTTAAATTATTAAATCATTAAAGTAGTTTTTCATGTTCAAAATCTTCCTCAAAACATTCTTCAATTACGGTAATTTCTTGGATTCTTGTACCATTTTCTTTCATTTTTGCTTCTTTGCACGTGTGTGTGCATGTATGTGTGTGTGTTTGTGTGTGCATGTATGTGTGTGTGCATGTGTGTGTGTGTGTGTGTAGCCTGCACTGCCGAGCGATTTTTCCGAGTGGATCGTGCTCAGGAGCAATTGCACTATGTGTCGGACATATGCTCGGACAACATGTATATTCTGGACACAGCCACCCCAGGCCACATCAACAATGGTGACAGGTGCGTACACACACGCATACACATTCACACATACACATTCACACATACACATTCACACATACACATTCACACATACACATTCACACATACACATTCACACATACACATTCACACATACACATTCACACATACACATTCACACATACACATTCACACATACACATTCACACATACACATTCACACATACACATTCACACATACACATTCACACATACACATTCACACATACACATTCACACATACACATTCACACATACACATTCACACGTAAACATTCACACATACACATTCACACATACACATTCACACATACACATTCACACGTAAACATTCACACATACACATTCACACATACACATTCACACATACACATTCACACATACACATTCACACGTACACATTCACACATACACTTTCACGCATACACATTTACACATACACATTCATACACATACACATTCACACATACACATACACGCATACACATTCACACATACACATTCACACGTAAACATTCACACATACACATTCACACATACACATTCACACATACACATTCACACATACACATTCACACATACACATTCACACATACACATTCATACACATAGACATTCACACATACACATTCACACATACACATTCACACATACACATTCACACATACACATTCACACATACACATTCACACATACACATTCACACGTACACATTCACACATACACATTCACACATACACATTCACACATACACATTCACACGTACACATTCATACACATAGACATTCACACATACACATTCACACATACACATTCACACATACACATTCACACATACACATTCACACATACACATTCACACATACACATTCACACATACACATTCACACATACACATTCAAACATACACATTCACACATACACATTCACACACATGGGCGTAGATCATGTATATCCCCGACAAATTGACGGGAGTATGAGTATGCCCCGATTATTCTGCTGAGCTCAGATTATTGGGTACATTGTCATCAAAATCAGCATGGCAAAAAGTATCAATACTCGACAAGTGTGTATGCAATTATATGCGCATACACTTTTCATTGAGGAATATGTGTTGTAATTGACTAGGCATAAAATGGCGGAGGGTAGCATGCAATTGGACAACTGAGCCAATTGAACACTTATGCATGATGGCTGTCATCCCCTTGAACCTCCACCTTGATCACTCACACGCACACACACACGCACGCACACTCACCTGTTATCTCAACGAACATACAGCATTTAACGGAAAACACCAACGTAAAATTCTACGAAACAGCCTGTGCAAGAAATCGGTCAACAAATAAACACTATCAAAAGACTATTGGGTGAAAATGGAGACTTTAAGAAATATCATCGTTATATAGCAATACATTGGTGTACTGACCTCATACAAACAACACTGACTCAGAGAAACTGAACAATTCCAAACCGAAAATCTCAGTGTATTCATGATCTACAGACCTGTAGATAGTATCTAAGTGGTGTTGACATGGACCGACCGAATTCAGTAGGAATTGTTTGTGTCCACAAGAACATCAACGTACACACACGCATACTTGTGACATGTTTGTATATATATATATATATATATATATATATATATATATATATATATATATATATATATATATATTTCAATGAAAAGCACGTACCCAGCGATTGCAATAAAGCATTAATTGATTGATTGATTGACACACACACACACACACACACACACACACAAATACACAAACACACACAAACACAAACACGCACACAAACAAACACAGCACACACACACACACGCTGACACACACCAACAAACACACACTCACTCCCACAAACACCCACAAACACAATTGTTCATGCGATATTCTCGTAAGCATCTTTGTTCATTTGACCTCGGAAAATTTTCGCGTGAGTGTATTTCTATATTTGCCTACGGAACACCCCATTTATAATTCTACAGTGAACTCCAATTATTAAATTGCTAAACAATTCGATCATCTCCACTGATTATCTCGTTGTGATGGGATCATCTCAATATATATTATCTAGTGTGATTAGTATGAGCGGTACTCTCTTCTTACTTCGAGATGCACAACAATCATTGAAATGTGACATTTTGCTGAGCTTGGATTTTATTGCAACTGCGCATCTTCGCCACTGTCACGTGTTCTGGTCCCGTCAAACGCTTTTACTTGCCAGCATGAGCCGATTGGACGACACGAGGCTCAAACACTACCAGCTCGCTGCTCCGGACGGCAGTATTTCTGGAGACAGCGATGTGACGTACGGCATCACCAGTCATGTGTTGCACAGCGACTTGGATGATGACTCCGTGGTGGGCTCACGTCGTCCAACTATCGTAGAAGGCTCGCTGGCTGAGTACGTCGACCTCTGGTTGTTCTCGCAGGCAGATCGTCGTTTAGCCGATATGCTTTCAGCTTGTTCATATTTGCAATCACTTGCCAGAAATATTTAGAACCACGCTACTCAGTTGCCATAGCCTTTCAGTCGTTGTTCTTGATTGCAATAGAAGTGAGGAATTAGTTAGAATATTCCAAATAACCTTGAATAACACTCACTGCCCAGTTGACGGAAATAGCCGCTGATGCCGGGCTTTGATGAAAGTCGATGATGATGATGGCTGATGAGGTTCTAATCGAGCCAATTAAGATGCAGCGGCTCCTTCGGATTCTAGATTGCGTCACGTAGCTCGGAGCTCACTGTCGCTTGATTGGAATTGACGTGTCTCCATTATGCGGCAATCGATATCGTTCGAGACTTGCTCTGTAGTTTGTTGATCACGTTTCAATATCGTCGTTCACTCCATTCACCGCGCACAAATTGCACGTCCAATGTAATTGCAACTTGTCTTTATTCGCTGTTCATTTTGATTGTTATTGGCAATGTGCAGCCGCAGTTTAGTGCAGTTTCGCCGGTCGTTTCCACTAGCAGATGCTGGTGTAATTGGTTTTGCGTCGAAATGTTTCTTTCTAGCGGGTTTTTTCTCATCGAACTTTCAAGACTGTGTTAACAAACTTTGGCAGATTCACCAAACTTTTCAGACTGTCGATTAGATCGGCAATTTAGCTCACACCAGCTGGGCTCTTTTTCGATAGCCTAGTTTTCTGTTGGCTTTCGCCACAAAAGACATTCGGGTATCCAATGTACACTTGCTAAAGAAATAGATTGCGAACTAGAAATTTGAATTTGTCGTAAAGCTCTGGCTCAAACTAGTAAATTGTTTTATTAGATCTGTGACTCTAAAAAATATTCACAAGTGGTACAGTTCTAAGTGGTACAGTTCTAAGTGGTACAGCTCTTGTAAGTTGTACTAAATGTTCATATACTGTTCTTATGTCATATGCTGCTAAATCTTGATAATATGTTACTAATATTTGCACTTATATATATTTTTATGAACTCTGTATAAGTATATTTATGTTTAACAAATTTCTTTATATATATATATATATATATATATATATATATATATATATATATATATATATATATATATGTATATAAATCTTATATATCATATAATGTTTAACAAAGTTCAGAAACAATTTCTTATTATTCTAGATGCACTTTACTTCCTCATTGGTCAAGCATATCGACATAATCACTATGTTTCTTGACCGGCCATACCTTAAAAATAAGCAAAAATTATATAATTATATTGGAAAATGTATTCGATCATTGGAAATATCAGCTGAAGTGATCGAGAAATGTGCACGGTTTGGCTGAAGTAAGACGTTGGACGTAATTCATGAAAGCTTCGCTTGAGTACCTGTGCTGACTTGATCTCATTCGACACGATTGTATTGACGATTTGTCGTGAATAAGTCTGATATGAACTAGCATTTGTCATATTGGTCACTTGTCATATTGGGCTCTCAATTCAGAGGTCGGCTGTACTTTTATCATGTTCGATTGGATTCTGCTTTGATTGAGTGTCGATGCTACACTGTACTAATCTGTCCTCATTGGCATTGATTTCATATGGTTCAGCTTGAATAACGCATGATCTCTCGCGTTATGCAGATGGATACGTACAATGGATGGATGTGTGTGTATGTGTGTGTGTATGTATGTGTGTGTGTGTGTGTGTGTGTGTCGGAGTGGTTATCCCATAGGGTGAAAACTCGTCTTTTCGGCAGCGAATGGGTCGTGTTCAGGTATAGCAATCGATAGATATCCGTAGTGCCGTGCATGCACACAACTATCGTGTAATGTATGAGTTGGCCATGCATAGCTGATCGATTTGGGCGCGATTGTGAGTAGTTAGACGCCTGTACAGGGCGATTTGGTAATGTTGAACTTTTCAACAGGTTATTTACATTCACTTGTGCACACTTACACTTTAATCAAGAATTGATCAAGGACGAAAGGAAGTGCCTTTAGCTTCACTTTGGATCCAATTTTGGTGTGTGTTGACTGTGCGGGTGACATAATCTGGGACATGATTTATTTATTTTGTTTTAAGTTGCACGACGGAAGATGGCGAACCTGAGACTACTCAATGAGATGTGAGATTAAGAAGCACGGAATGTAAGGAGAATGTTAACGGGCTACGGAGAAAAAGTCGAGTATTTTTGTATCAGTTGATTTTATATCTGCTGGTTTTTCTCAGGTATAAGAGCATAGAGATATACTTCTTTCTTCCTGAGCTCTTATGAAACATAAAATATAAGACGCAAACATAGAGAATGCGACTCGGCATGGGAAATATTCATGTGCATATATTTATTATAAGTCAACTGAAGGAGGCGTATTGTACTGCATCTTTTTCGTATAGATGTTTTACTGCACATCGCGCGTGCTATCAACATGTAAATC
Source organism: Sacculina carcini (assembly GCA_916048095.2). Taxonomy (NCBI): domain Eukaryota; kingdom Metazoa; phylum Arthropoda; class Thecostraca; family Sacculinidae; genus Sacculina; species Sacculina carcini. The sequence continues at coordinate 2,514,810 of OU696576.1, read as the reverse complement.
ATCTTCTTATTATCACGTGCTTATCACGTGCATTTCTAATCTGGCTGTATTGTTTTGAGACACTGTCGCGGGCTTATTGTATATTACTTTTATCTTAACGTGTTTGTAGTCTTTTTTATATCTTCATTAAAAGTGAAATTTACAGACTCGAACACACACACACACACACATCGTATTATGTGACGTACACACGTATTCACACACGTGGTATTATGTCACTTTTATATATGTTTGAATCTGTGCAATCTGCAAGTATGCAGACGCGCATACACAATCCGCGCACACATGTATTGCAATGCTGAAATTAGCCTTGTATTCGCACCAGCATCAATCGAATAGAACTTGCTTTTCATTTTTGCCGGCTAATTTGTTTTGTTTCCTGTATAAATCTTGTCATACGCTGACTGGCGGCGTTTTCAGAGGAACAGCATAATCAGCGAATACATCAGTGAAGTCAGATTTCTTGAAAGATGAAAGTCTATGTAGAAATTTTTTGAAACTCGCTATATATAATACTATTGTGCTTTATATTTACTGTCATGCTTGATATAGTTTCATAAAGGTATCATGTTTTTTGTGACTTATTAGCCATAAGTCGTAAATTATGACTTATATATATAGTGCAAGTACGAGAATAATTCTGACGAACTCTGACATAAAAGAGTACTGAGACCAATGTGATGATGCTGTGTTTATCGTTGTTTTCTGTTTTATATATGACTGTTATGTGCTTGCGTGTGTATATGGCACACGCCTGGTTTGAGGGCAAATAATGAATAATATTTGGCGTGTTTTCTGTGTGTTTTTCGTCAATAGTCATCTACTGGAACATTCATCGGAAAATATCATACTGGCGGCTAAACAAGGAGATTTGGCACAGGTAAATACAATAATTATCGTCTTTCTTGTTTTTATGTTATGCTATTATGGTCGCACAATAGTCAGAGTATCAAAAAAAGTTTTAAAGTGATCAATTATCATTATGTATAAGTATTTAACTTACCGCAAAACCTCTAATTGAACGTCGCTATTGTTAATTCTTCTCTTTTGGCAATAGCTAAAGCTGATTGACTGATTTCATTATTGAATTTGTGATAACTTAACAGTAATCACTAGGGCTGTCAAAAAAGTAACCTAATAATCAGAAAAAGGTCAATTTATTTTCGAGAAAAAGTAACCTAAAATAGTAACCTAAAAATAATCTAACCTGCATAAAAATGTCCTTCAAAAAAAGTCAATTTCTTTTTATAGATCTGTAGGAAGAAAATACACCAGTCCCTCTTTTCTATCCTCTTTCCGATTTGTTACTATTTTTCCACCCTCTCTCTCATCTGGTGCCCTTTTTTACAACAAACCACCAAAAGTGGCTTAACATCATTTGGCTAACATCGCATATTCATCAAAATGTAACCACACTGCATGTGTGAATGCTCCCGTCCTTATGTAAGCAACCTGCCATCTCAGTCTTATAAGGGGGCACTGTTTCGTCGCTTGAGCTCTAACGTGGGAAAGTGGCGATATCTCACGCCCTACAACTCACGTACTACTTCCTGTCCTAGTAAATGCGTACTGTCAAGTGCTACAGTGCAGTATCTGGTATAGTGAGCTCACATACTCCAAACAAATCACGACACCTTCCGGTTCGTGGGCATTTCCTAAAATTAAATGGCAATATGGTTTAAAATTGGGCAAATCTTTTTTGAAACCCCCCTCTTGTCAGCTTCGGCATTCTCTGATTTCATTTCATCCAAGATCGAATCCCTACTCAGCTCTATTGTCAAACCTTCTGGCTCCCTTCCCTCGCGCATTTCTCATTCCGTTCTCCTTTCAATTATTTTGTAAAAATTTCACTTCTCGATACTATTCGGTTCTTACGAAAGACTCAACCTTCCTCCTGTCCGCTCAATCCGATTTGTTTCAAGAAAATACCATATAGCATTCACCTTTTTGCTCCTTTTTACACCCACCTCGTTAATGTCTCTTTCCTTCATTGAGTTTTATTTGCTTTCATTGTTTCGGGATGTATTGCTAATATATCCACTGAAACGGCGCTGTAAAGAGTAAAAAACGATATTCTACAACAATTTTTCATGAAAACTCATGTCATATTGACCCTCATTGACCTCTCATCCGCGTTTGACTTGGTGGATCATCGTATTCTTTGAAATGACCTCCACGAACTTGGCATTTCTGATTCTGCTCTTGCTCTTCTTGAATCATATCTGTCTGACCGCACATTCTCCGTGCTGTTGAATTCCGAAGAGTCGCTTTCGAAACCACTCTCATCTGGTGTCCCTCAAGGCTCTGTCCCCGGTCCTGTCCTTTTTAATATTTACATGTTCTCTCTCTGTTCAATTTTTCGCTCCCTGTCTCTGCAGTACCACATTTTCGTGGACGACATCCAGATCTACCTTCCTCTATCTCGACAAAATGACCTTCCTCTATCTCGACAAAATGACCTTCCTCCCATACTTAATTCCCTTTCCGCTTGGGCTGCTTCATGCTCTATATCACACAAACTATTTTATTCCAACCACCTTCTTCGGACGCCCAATCATGCCAACTCAAAAACCTTTTCCACACACGAAATCTGGGTCTCACATTTGACTTCAGTCTTAGTTTTTCTTACCATATTGCTCAAACTGTACGCAAATGTAGATTCGTCCTTCGCAGCCTTTATATCATTAGAAAATAGATTTACCAAATTACTTCAATCACACTCATACATTAATTTACTTTCCTCATCTTAACTATTGTTCTTCCTTATTCAATTCCTTATCAGCGAAACAACAATCATCCTTGCAATCTATACTCAACCAATCGTGTGGTTTTATTTTTAGACTCCCTGCTCGCCATCTTACATCTACTCTGCTTAAGAAACTAGGCTGGCTTCCCTTTAAACGTTTGGTCCACCAAAAATATGTTGGCTTATTTTCAAAATCCTACATTCACCCGCTCCTCCACCCTATCTCAAGGAACTGCTCCACCCTACGACCCATGCCCATAATACCCGGAACTCTATCGCTCTCCTTAAAATTCGCGCCACGTCTGAATCTCCCAGGTCCTCGCGATCTTTTCAGATCGTAGATCCTCGACTATATATCAAGCTGCCTTCTCATATAACCTCTGCCAAGTCCAATAAATCTATCAGTCTTAAGCTTCATAAACATCTTCTGGAATCCTATCGGGCTACCTTTGCTTGTTTTTCCTCATGCTATCCTTCTCTCCACTGACCTTTTCGGCTCCCTAAGACACATGTAGTTCCCATCTGTAGCGGTTTCCTCACCTGTTGTGACATTTCCAACCACCGTCTTGACCGACCATCCTAGCTGTGTATACCCTCTGTTCGCCCGCAACTTAGCTTATGCTTGTCTGACTACCGAGCTAGCTTCTGTGATACTTTGGTTTGAGTCTATGTTTGTGTGCCGGCCTATGTGTCTCATGACATTTTACATTTTTATTATTTTGTTCTTTTGTACTTGCATTTATCCTGTTAAACCCGCCGATACTTTGTTGAAAGTGGCCAATACATACATACATGCATACTATCCTGCGCACCCAAAAACGTATAACTGTCGAGTAGCACAGATATTGAGGTGAAGATCAATTGCTAAATCCTAACAGCAGAAGCTTTGACATTTCTTGATCGTCAGACCTGATATTCCATCTCTATTTCTATTTCTACCTCATTTATATCGTTTTTGTGCCTCATATCTGCAAAAGGTTACCAAACTCCGTGGTAAAGTGACCTAATAACAATAAAAATAGCAAAAGGTAACCTAACGATAGAAAAGTAACCTAAATAGAAAAAAGTAACCTAACGATGAAAAAAGTAACCTAACGATGAAAAAGTAACTTTTGGTAACCTAATAACTTTTTAATAATTATCGTACACAACTTTTTCATTAAGTTTTAAGTAGCTTATGAAAAAGTGACCTTTAGGTGGAAAAGAAACTTTATTAACTGTTGACAACCCTATTAATCACCCTGTATCTATGTCTTTTGTTAAATAAATATACACACAATACCTGGTTCTTTTTAATCCATTAATTTCACCGTATCTTCTCAAAATTCCGGCCAGCTAGTCGACAAATAGAGCGGCATCCTCCAATTGAACGGCACTACGCAGGAAGGTTTGAAAAATAGAACGGCATGCCGCTCAAATAGAGGCGCTCTTGTATTTATGCTAAACAAAAACATTCTATTTACTGACACAACACTATAGTATTTGCACATATTTTAGCAATTTATATTTACACTATTATAACAAAAGTTCTTCTTCTTTGAATGAAAATAGATGGGACACAGACACAAACACACACACGCACACAAACACAAAAACACGCTCATTATGTCAGGATGGTTGCATTTCCACTTGTGGTAGAGGCCACCTATTCATCATTCATTATTCATCAATTTTACCAAGGCCCGGTTCTTTTCACACAGGACAGATTAATGTGTTCATACATCCAACACAATGCACAGAGTAGCTGCCCATATGTGTATGTGTGTGTGTGTGTGTGTGTGTGTGTCTTTGTGCATGTGTGTGTGTATACATGTGTGTGTGTGTGTGTGTGTATGTGTGTGTGTGTGGGACACGGTGCCAACAACACATCTATCATTCGCAGTAATTAAATGTATTTATATAATTGGCATTTACTGATTATATGCTATAGTTGTATTGTTTACTGTAAAAATAACTAAATATTACCTATCGAAATAGCACTCGAATCATCGCATGTAATTTTGCGTTATTCGGCTATTGCGAAATATATGTCGCCTAATATATGAAATACCGTAGGTCCCGATCATATAAAACCAGTTAAATTAAATGAAATATTGTATATATCCAATTTATTCAAAAATATATGATTGTATACATTAAAATAAATTAAATTATATAAATAACATTTAATTTTTCATTAATTTAATTATTATATAACTAATAATTAAAGATCGGATGTTCAGGCAAAATGCCAGAAATGCCTATATTTGCCTATTTTAGGGATTTTCCCAGATGAATGCCTATTTTGATAATTTGTCAAAAATATTGCCTATTTAATAAAAAAACATATAAATTGATATCGAAGGCGTTCAAGTAAATGAGTATACAAATATAAGTATACAGATGTGATACAGCTAGGCCTTATTTCGCATTCACATGACTGAGACAGGGTTGTATAGGCATATATTGGCTATTCTGCATTAACGTTTATCTCCGGTATGCGGGTTTGTATGTTTGATCGCACTGAGAGAACAGCTTAGGTTACTTCCGCTGAATCGAAAACTATGGATCATGTGTTAACACAGACAGATTATTGTGTTTATGGCAATGCACTCTCGGTGAGTTCCTGCGTGTACTTGCTGAATTCGATATTGTAGTTGTATGTGCGTATGTTGTGTACGTACACATTAGGCGCAGAGTGGCGTCTAGTTCTTCATGCCAGAAGGGTTCTTGTTAAAGTATAATCCACAACCCGACCTTTCAGTGATGGTTGTCTGTGCGAGGCTTCTATTTGAATTCCTGTATGTATTGTATTGTATTGTATTGTATTTCAAAACGACACAGTAAACATATAATAACACCAAACAACATATTTTCATGTGTCGGGGGAATCCATAAAGGCTTATATCCCTTGAAAAAAGCAAGAACAAATAAAATAAAAGAAGAAAATGAAAAAACCTATATATACAGTTTAGTTCAGTTGGAAATGTACAGTGGCAAGTAATAGACGCGTTGCTTGCTGTACCTTAAATTTACAGTTCAGCAAGAGCTCATTTTCATAATGAGATCATAAGAAGATCGGCAATCTCCACCAGGCAATTGAGTCAACATTGGGCTTTGTTATTTACATATATTTTAAGAGACAGAATATTTGAGTTTTATATTTTGAGATGTCTGTGTCTGTATCTGTAACGCTTGTATATGAGCGGTGCTAGTGTGAACGAACGAGCTAGAACAGTCTTTCTTCACCTTTCTCAGTGTTCGCACCGCTTTCAAATCAGCAGTCAGCTCGCGCACCCCTGAATTCTTGATAGCTATACGAAAATATATAAATACAAACGACATAATAACAAAACTTTTATTCAATATTCATTCATACAATTTATTTAACAGGATTAAGCAAAACTACGTTTTTCAGGCAAAATAGAATGCATAGGAAAAAATTAGTGATCCTCGCATCCCCAGGAACCAGGCTCGCACCCCTCAGTGGTCCTCGCACCCTCGGTTAAGAACACCTGGGCTAGACGTTCAGCATCTGTAAAAATGATGAAGTCATCTCCAATCAAATCAATGCAACAGATATTTGTTTTTATGAACGCACACTTTTGATATTATTTCAGGTGATTGGATAGATAGCAGAAAAGAAATTATTGGAGACATTTAAAGAGTTGGAGTCCTCTATACAAACGGTATACAACATAAATCCAGTACCTGGTGAAAATGGATGTGATGTATAGACGAAGCTTAGAAGCACACTCGAGGGGAATGAAGATTTTGTGCAACTAACAAATTATTAGGTCATTGAAGTGGACAACCTTGGATCTGTTCCTGATTGAGCTGCAACTATTCTTCCACACTTTGAATATGCTCCAATCAGGTTTGTAGACATCGAAAGAAATTCTCACTCTTCAAGTACCTGCTCTTGATCATGGACAAATTTTGACTTTTAAAAACATTGAAATAATGGTGTTTATGTGTGTATAAACATTGGTTAGGGTATGTTAGTAACTTAATTGATCAATAATAATGTTTGTCTGAGTTTAAATAAATGCCTATATTTGCCTATTTTGCTGTTTTATTGTGCATTTTGCCTGCCTATTTTGCCGTTTTAGTGCCTAAACTTCCGGTCTTTACTAATAATGTTTAATAATGTAGTGAGTATTATTTATTTAAATTAAGGGATTGCTCATCGGCATTGAAGTTGTAGCCGCAATAAATATGTGCTTGAATTGGAACGATGTACTTCGATGAAACTACACAAGCGAGTGAATGATTGAAGACAAAGTAATACAATAATAGGACACGCACACACACACATACATACACACACATGCTACATATGTATATGTGAGTGTGTGTGTCTGCATATGTATGTGTGTGTGCGTGTGTGTGCGTGTGTGTGTCTGCGTGATATTGTACATATGACTAAATGTGTGAGTTTATTAATGAATGTGAATAGGTGAGTTTATGAATGAATGTGAATGAGTGAGTTTATGAATGAATGTGAATGAGTGAGAGTGTGATAGTATGAGAGTATAATATTAGTGTGATAGTCAAAACTCACCTCTCCTTAAACTTTGATTTTTAGTCAAATTGTTCATGGCTATCTAAGAGATATATCTCGTTATCAGGCATTGTGAAGCTGTTGTATACTTAATGTTTGAAATGTCTTTTGTGTTTGTTTTGGCAATACATATTTGCATATTTGAATATTTGAATACTTCCATGCACGCATTAACGGGCACACTCACTCTCTCTCGTACGCACAAACTCAACCGCTAGAATCAGCCAGTGGTCGTCAACTTACAGTGACAGTGGGCCACAAAGGCGAGTGGTCCAATTGAATCAATGATCACTACGTTAACAATCTTACCCAGCTAGCTTTTCAGACCCAGAAATATATACTTTGAAAACAAATGGATGAATCTGTATTTTATCTGGTGAACTCTATAAGAACATGGAAAATGATGGCGGTTTCGACGACAAATACAAATTAGAAACAAAATGTCTTTGAATAGATTTCGATTCGATTTCATATGCCGGCATTGAAAAGCGATGCACAACCTCTGAATATTATTTGTTCTCAAAATATTTCACACACGCTGTTTTTCAGTCATTTTTTAACTTTTTAAAGTGGTAAGATCAAGTGGCTGCGCTATATACCTGTATACTCATTGCGAACATTCGTAGTTCGTTGTGTGTGTGTTTGCAACGAGCAATGCCATCAAATGTTCATACTGTGTGCGTGCGTGTGTCTGGGTATTTATGCGACCGTGTGTGTGTGTGTGTGCATGCGTGCATGTGTGCATGTGTGTGTGTCTGTGTATTTGTGTGGCCTCCACTGGCAAACAATTTGGCTAAGATGTGTGGCGGCTGGCGTGGTGAAATGTAATCAGGCGTTATTGTGCGCTGGCTGAATGGCCGGTGTCCATTACACGTAATTACACACGCACTGTTTGCTCGCCGATCGTCCTTCAATGGCACACACACACACACATATATACACACGCACACATCGCTGCGGTCATTAGAGGGAATCTTATTATCGCCCCCATACCTCTCCCCCTCGTTCCTGACCGTTCATGATTTGCTCAGCAAGATGGTTTTGCGGTCGGCGGTGAATGCGTCTCCATTCGTTGTTCGTTGTCAGTGTATAATTGCATTGCATAGGTGTAATTGGCTACAGGTTATCTATCAATTGGTTTTCCGGTGCATCAGCGGTGCAAGTCTAGTTATCAGTGTTTTTTGCGATAACTTCTAACTTTTTCTAACTTGCGATAACGATAAAACGATAAAAATGTCGAATGCCAACCTGGGATAAGCGATAAACGATAAGACAATAGCGATAAAAAATGTTTACTTACGATAAGAAGAGCGATAAACGATAAGTACTTTATTTAGTTGAAATATATATATAAAACATACACACTATTTTTCCACAGTGAAAATCACTCAAACTAGACAAGAACTGTCACTGGAACCAGTCTATGGCCTACAAGTTCTATTCCAAATTAGGCTCTCTGACTCAGACTCTCCCTCCTCAAGACAGCATCCAGGATAGGCATGTTTCTCTTGGTGAAGACCAGCTTGTCTATCTTGTCACTCGTCATGCATGCACGCTTGGGCCTGAGCACATCATCAGTAGTGCTGAACATGCGTTCCACGGCAGCAGAGCTGGGCAAGGCCGTGTGGTTTTTGATGAACAGCGAGGCTTCACTGTACATGCTGGGGAATTGGCCAGGCTTCACCTCTGCCACCTTGCTCCTGCCCCAGGCGTCCACCTCCTTCTTGATCAGCTCCTCAATGTTGGGCCCATCCTCCTCCGTGACAGTGGAGCTCTCCAGGAGGGCAAATGTGTCGTCACTGGCTTCTTTAGGCTTTTCTGTCACCACGTCCTGGCTCTGGCTGGAGGGGAGAGGATCAGGTGTCACTGGCGATCCAGAGAAGGCTCAGGGCCCCAAAAATGTTTCTACCAGCCCCTCATAACCGAGAGGGTCACTAAAAGAGGGCAAACAAATATTTCCCCTGCAGAAGTTGTTGATATCAACATTGTCGCAAAGACGTTGCATAATGATGCATGTACACGACTGATCGCCGACAAATTGCAGTCCCTCCCAAAGTTGCAGTCTGGATCCGCCACAGTCAGGTGTGGATGTGATGGAGGTGACGATCTCCATGATAAACCTCTCCTTGATGTCTTCTTCAGGGCAGGGGTCACATGCTTCAACGTGAAGGGGCCATGGTTGGGGTGGGTCAAGGCGCATGGGAGAGAGCGCCACACACCCTCCTAACTCGAGAACTCCAGCGAGACTGGCGCACTGCAGCTGTGAATAATAATGTAATTGGCCAGCTACACACAGACTTGGCATCTCTCATATGAGGTTTTCAGGATTCACTTGCAAGCCAGTTTTGATCGTTCTAGTCTCCATATATATATATATATATATATATATATATATATATATATATATGCCACTGAACAAGCATGACTGTGCTTTCTAGTTGTTCTTGCTGGTTGTATCGGCAGGATTGAGTCAGAGGCTCGTGACTCCCGCCTTCCAGATGTCGCATTGCCTCTAGAACAAGCTTGTTGTTGAACGGTAAACGATAAGTTCAAACGAATTTGGTAAAAATTAAAAAATGTGCACGGACCAGTTCAATATATATACATATATATATATATATATATATATATATATATATATATATATATATATATATATATATATATATATATATATATATATATATATATATATATATGTATATATATATATATATATACTCTCAGCTTGTAAGTATATAAGTATATATATATATATATATATATATATATATATATATATATATATATATATATATATATATATATATATATATATATATATACTCTCAGCTTGAACTGGTCCGTGCACATTTTTTAATTTTTACCAAATTCCTTTGAACTTATCGTTTACCGTTCCTCGTTTTTGGGACTAGCGATAAGTAAATGAGCGATAATTATAGAAAACTCTGCGATAAACGACAAAAAGGTTTTAACACAGCGATAATTATCGTTTATCGTTTATCGCTCATTTTTATCGCACGAGGGAACCATTGCTAGTTATTACCGTATCCGAGCGATTCAATAATAGATTGTACAGTTTTATAATGAATATTATTTTCATCCAAAAGACCAATATCTTCTCACACACGTTTCAGCTTTTTCCCGTTTTTACAAATACACCACTCTATTTTGTTATAAACTTTAGTAAACAAATTTATTCCCGTCTCAGCTTATTTCCTATACAGATAGATTTTCTAGATAGCTTTTTCATGCTACATTATCAGCCCATCTTGATTTGGGCTGACCGTTAATAATATTGTTTGGAGACCACTGGTTTTGCACTTGCGAAATATGACTTATTTTTAGTAAATGCTGCGTTTGAACAATCTTACCATGAACTCAATTATATATTGAAGTATGTGTTGTCAGTTCTAATTGTCGCAGTTCGTCACTATGCTCTAACAAGCTTGCAAACATTGCATGACGAATATTCCAATAGGACAAGCTTTGAACACTTTCTAACTATCGACAAGTCGCGTGCCACTGAACAAGCATGACTGTGCTTTCTAGTTGTTCTTGCTGGTTGTATCGGCAGGATTGAGTCAGAGGCTCGTGACTCCCGCCTTCCAGATGTCGCATTTCCTCTAGAACAAGCTTGTTGTTGATTGGTGAACAATATCGCTTGGTAATCCATTCCAGGCTTCTATTGTTTCATCTCGGGAACTATATTCATGGACATTTATTTTTAGCCTTCGTTTTTGTAGTCCAAAATTATTATTTCTGCTAGATTTGGAGCAATCAAGCCAGAAATCGAACAATGTGTGGCCAGGTGCGCAGGCTGAGTGCCGCTGGAGTTTCCCTGCTTTCGATCAACAGCTCTGGTGAGACGGCTCTGCATGTGGCCTGCCAATACGGTCACAAGGATGTGGTCAGATTTCTGCTGGCCAATGCCCCCGTCTCAATGATCAACATGCGCGACGGCTTGAGGTTGGTTCCTTTCTGTCTGTCTTTCAAACATTTCTTGTTGGCAAAGCGCTTTGAAGTTTACGGTATGTTTCGGGAGTACATTTTCAATGTGTAGACGTATTGACGGACGGATATCATTACACGCTAATTGTCAATTACACCAAAACATAATTCTTATGCGCTAAATTTTATACATTTGCAAATTACAAGACAGATACAAGTATGCAAGCAGCATTAACCCATTACCTCCCGGAGATATCATATGAAATCACTGAAAATAACATATTTTGTAATTTTTTGGTCTGTATTTTGTAATCATTGTCATATTTTGTAATCTGTTGTCTATATTTACACATTTTCAGTTATTAGGTTATATTTATGAGGATTATTTCTATGATATTAACACAGTATTGAAAAAAATCGATTGAAATGTATAATATGTATCGATTGAAATGTATGATAAAAGCTTGTGAATATGGAAGTGATCGTACTCAATATAATAATGGGAGTCATTGTGTTAAATTGTTTTTGTTTTCTCTTTTTGCTTTTGTAGTGAAATCTACTTAATACCGAAACTTTGCAATAGCACACGTGGGGAATGTGTGTGTATGCATGTGTGTGTGTGTCTGTGTGTGTATGTATGTGTGTGTGTGTGTGGCGTGTCTAGGGGAGAAACCCCGCTGCATCGCGCTGCCGCCAATTGTCGACGCACCATTTGCTCGATGTTGGTGGCGTCGGGAGGCAGTTTGACACTGGCCAACAACGACGGCACCACAGCCAAAAACATGGCCCGTGTGGCCGGCGACTCCGAACTGGCCGCCTATCTGGAAAGTAAGCGTTCAAGTACAATGGCGCTCAAGTATCTCCAGTGGCGTAGCGTGGGAGTCCAGGAGGAAAGGGCCGTAATGGGCGGCACAACAGCTTCTGAACACGTCATATCATCTTTATATCTGGGATTAATTTCTGAATGTATTATTTAATGTTTGCTGTTTTAATCTCATGTAAATGCAGGAAGGCAAAATCGATTAAGATTAATGATTTCCGATTAGGTGACTGGAAGCGTGCTCTATTAGAGAGAGCTCATCTCTGCACCTATATCCACATATGGACTTGCTAACTCCATTGCAGTCGTGTTGAAACGCACATTCTCTTCCGTCTATGTGACCCACAAACATACATTCCGGGAGCGGTAACAAATGTACCTCCCCGGACGGCAGATAACCTAGCTTCCCCACTTCATATTACCCCCTCATGAATTATTAAAATCTTTTTGGCGCTTCTCACCCGTCTAGGCGAATTAGTACATCACTAGAGTTGATAGTAATCTCACTCACGAGTATGTGTATGTGTGTGTGTGTGTGTGTGTGTGTGTGTATGACTAGGTCAAGAACAGTTTCAGATGATGGTATCTCAAGACCACGAAACACCCGTGTAATATCCATAAGATATGCAATCGTAAATCCAATTTGGCCTATTTCATCACATTCCTTAGTGAATATATCACACATTTATATGCATGCGTATGCAATCTTATTGGCTGTGCCCTCTACACGAGTTATTTACTTGAAATTTGTTGTTATTCGTTCTGCGTCGTTGGTTTGCGTGTCCGTATGTAGTTGTCGTTGTGTTTGCGCAATCGTTGTTATTGGATGTAGAATCCGTGTGTTGAATGTCTGGTTTTGTTGGCGGTTGAGCTACGATCAATGACAGTGTGTTTTGTTTGCCGAACTTTCAACGACAAAGCGAAAACACGCGAAATATCCCAAAATCCTTGTGCACACTTTACTCTCAGTAACTCGATCGGGAATCAAGATTTCCTTTTCTCCAAGCTGTTCTCTGTTCAATCCATGCCGTGTATGTATACGACACAGATGTGGGTAGTCATGTTTCGTTTCGTTGTGATTCGAGGATTGTAACTGTGTTGAGTGTGTGCCAGTTCTGTTGTTCCGCTGCTCTTCAGTTTTCATCTTGATGCCAAAACGTGGAGTTGTAGAATATATATATATATATATATATATATGCATTGATATCCGCTAAGCTGCGGGCGTGATGCTGAAGTCAAATATTTCGGGGTACATTAATCGTTCCTCATAAGCATTGGGCCAGTCGTCGAATTGGTCTCACATTTAGTGGTTGCTTATCATTCCGTTCACATCGTCATTTTGTCCAACATCACAGCAGCACATCTGTCCGTGCTCATCTGACCTTTTGCTCGTCCATCACTTGAGTGTCTGTCAATCGTTGTCTATCGCTTCCGCCAGCTAATATCGTCTTATCCCATCATGTGTGTGTGTGTTTGTATGTGTGTGTGTGTGTGTGTGTGTGTGTGTGTGTGTGTGTGTGTGTGTGTGTGTGTTCACCTTTGTGATCCTCTTCGGCCTTCGACCTGGTGCCTAAATCTATCAGTTCCACATATGTGTGTGTATGTGACTTTGCTATGATATCCAGCGTTATATGGGCTGTAGAGATCCTGCTTATATCGGTGCCCTGTTGACCACACCCGTACTTGGGCCGGCTTGCTGTTGTTGCTAAGGCCGCTCGTCATTGTTATCAAATTATGTCCTTGTATTTTCCACTCAAGTGCAAGTGCATACTTTTCCATTCCGAATATCCGTGCGTGCTTGTGTGTGCTTGTGTTTGTGTGTGTGTGTGTGTGTTTGTGTGTGTGTTTGTGTGCTGCGAAATAGTATGTCGTGTTGACTGTCAGTGTGTCCTTGTGGCCTGCAAATACATGCTGTTTATCATTGTCCATGTTCTTTTTTATTCATTTTTGATGGAAAAGACATAATTTTTGAGTCCGGTCGATTCAAGCCAAGCTGCAAAAAGCATAGATACAAGTACATAGATGCATGTATATAGTCACTCATTGTCGAGTCATTGATCTTCAAGCTTAGGTGTTTGATATTCAAGGCTCTTGAAGTTGTCTAATAATTATTATTAATTACGGACAAACCCAGTAGATTTGGATGAGTGCAAGCACTATTACCACCATGTGGTGGCCCCATGTACCAGAAGCACCCAAAAGCTATAAAAACTTTGAGAAAAACGAGCTTATTATGTGATCCCAAGCACAAACCAATAGGAAACCCAAAAAATAAGTCAGAAAAAAATATAGAAGGGAAACCGCGCAATCACACAAGTGGAAATTCACTGATACTAAAAATATCCACACCCACATATTCACATACACAGCAACGCACTGCTTGAAATACGCAAATCGTTACATAAAATGTATACACGATACGCACGATTAGAGATGCGACCTCAAAAAACGATGTTTTTTGCCAAAAAAACATGGACCAAAAACACGTTCTTTTGTAGATATTTTTCAAGAGTAATGCAAAAAATTCAAATTATAGAAATGATATGTTTGGGATGTCAAATGAATAATTTTTATCATCATATAAGTTATTCATGCTATTAGTGACCCTATCAAATTGAATAATCATTAAATTTGCAGAATAAAATTGTTATAATGTGTCTGATAGTCCTAATATCATTGTTTGCACGGTACTGTGCTGCACTTCTAGGTAAAGTGTAAGTTTGCATGCAATTATTGAGTTAATCATTATGTAAGGAAGCAGGGTTTGAAATCCGCTTTATCTGTTAAAAACCTGAAACTATTTATTACATTCTAAAACAACAAGTGTCGTAAATTTTATGATTTCACACATAATGAACTACGTTGAATATGATAACTTTACTATGATGCTTAAAATTCCATCTTAAGCATCATTTCTTTCAACATACCCATTATACCCACATATAAAAGTACAAACACTGCAAATATTTACGCAAAAACTACAAATATACACACAAACTTGCCCCTAATGAAACTACGAATAAAAGCGGATCACATTGTTCAGAGTGACAATCCTGACCAGAAAAAGGGCATTCTTTTCGTGTAGGAAAATATCGACTGACGAAATATAATTAATGAACAAAAAGGCATTTTAAAACAAATAACCAGATTAAAGAAGTCATCATCTATAAAACCAGTTCTCAAAAAAGGTTAATAATAGAAAACAAATTGGTATGATTTTGCATAACTTGTCTTGATCTGCTGACAATTTTGTCAAAATATCTACATCTACGAAAACCGTCTTTGAAAAAATCGATTTTGAAAAAACAATGGCTTAATAACATTAAATCAAGCGCTTTAACCAGCCACATATACCAACAGGCTATTTGATATATCAAAGGTGTATGAACGTACATCAATAAAATCTATCTTCCATGAGAC
Organism: Sacculina carcini; assembly: GCA_916048095.2. Lineage (NCBI taxonomy): Eukaryota > Metazoa > Arthropoda > Thecostraca > Sacculinidae > Sacculina > Sacculina carcini. Next base: position 2,499,330 of record OU696576.1, on the reverse strand, counting down.
TGTTTTAAAAAGCATTGCTTCATATATAAAAAATGTTGGTTAAAAAAACGTTTGTTATAAAACACTTGACCAACCAATTAACTTGTTAAACGGTGACACCGAGCGTGGTTGTTGGATAAGTGTATTGCGTCAGCAGTTGTGCATTGATTCCCTCGCTCTGCCCCGTTCTGTACAATAACTCATCTGCTCTTTGGGCGTGGCACCATAGCCTTTCATGAATGTACAGTGCGCAGTTGTGTCTCTTGGTTAGTTGGTGTATTGAGTGTCGTGTGACAGCAGCCCATGAAACTTGTATACGTGAGTTGTTTGAATTATTACTCACATTCAACAACGCATGTGTTTAAGATTATCCACGTGTGTACATGGTTTATTATTTCAATGTATGTATGGTAACTGTTGTGCTTCTGCTTTAACAATATGTATGTGTTTGCAGAAACGCCATCATTGTGTTTTTAAATATACAAAGTAACCATTGTTACTCGGCCGTTTGTTATGGGATCATAAGCATTGTTTATGATGGCGTCAAATGATCCAGAGGAAATCAGCCACAACAAAGAAACTGTCATGTTGAAAATCGACACTCTGCAGTCAATTATTTCCTCAGCGACGCAGGCAGCAGTACAAGCTACACTTGCGAGCATGCAGTCACCAACTCCTTCGGTTGACAGGCCAAGACGTCCTTCTGCCTTCAGAGGCATGTCACCGGAGCAGTGGAAGTACTTCCTCACAAAATCGAACAACTTCAAGACGACAGTGAAAATACCTGCAGACAGAGCACCTGCTGAGCTGCTCGAATGCTGTGATGACAGTCTACAACTCAATGTGCATCGTGTACTAGGAGAGTCTGTCTACTCTCACGACGAGTCGACGGTGTTGCACCATATCAAGAGTCTAGCAGTGAAGGAAGTCAGCGTGATAGTGTCTCGTGTCAACATGAAACACATGAAACAACTGCAGAACGAGGATGTTCATCATTTTTGCGCGCGTTTGAGAGGTCAAGCTGAGTTGTGCAAGTACAATGTCAAATGCTGTGTTTCAGACTGCGGAGCTGCCGTGTCGTATGCAGATGAACAAATCAGAGACCAACTGTGCGTCGGTCTCAATGACCCAGAGATACAGCAGCATCTACTTATGGCGCACGTCGAGTGCATGAGTTTGAGCGAAACCGTGAAATTCATTGCCGCAAAAGAAGCTGGTCGAACTTCACATCTCGCTCTCTCTCTCATGTGCAGTCCACAGGGAACATGAGTCCACCAGAAGTAGAACACGCCAAAATATCATCATACAGAAGACTCTCTTCAAGTCAGCCTCCTAGACAACATCGTGCGTCGCCAGCACACACAGCAGAGCAAGAATGCGGATGGTGTGGACAGAAAGGACATGGTGTCAGATCCGCACGTGACATCCGTCGAGAAAAATGTCCGGCATTTTATCACAAATGTTCGATATGTTCAAAGCAGGGTCACTTTGAACAAAAATGTCTGTCTTCAAAACATGCAAAACGTTCTTCCGACAGTGATGCTATACTGTTGAATAACATCGATCTATTGGCGAATATTGAGTCCACCAAATCTCGTAATGGGAAAATCAGACATAAAATCGTACTTCCGCACACGGAGTATGATGAAGGTTGTGGATGGGCTCAACTTCCGTCAGAATCTGATCCGTCGATCTCAGTGACAGTGGCGACGTGTCCGGAGGCATATGCTGCTTACGACATTCGGAGTCCAAATAGTCACTCAACAGTCACTTCAGCCATCGTTGACACCGGAGCTCGCACCACAGTTTGCGGTATGTCCCTGGTGAATGCACTCGGATTAAAGGCGCATGATTTAATACCAATCAGCAGCGATTATGTGCCGCAAACAAATCCCCGTTACGTGTGCTTGGCGGCTTGTTTCTGTCTATATCTGCCACCGATTCGAACGGCAAAACATTGACTGCAAAACAACTGTGCTATGTACAGCAGGACAATTCGGAACATTTCTACCTGAGCAAGTCTGCTTGTCGCCAACTTGGCATAATCTCGGACGAGTTTCCACGAGTGGGATCTTCCACATCTGCGTCTAAAGATACGCACAATCAAAGAAACCTTGCTTTCTCTACTACAGCCGCTACCATCGCTGATCCAGAGCGAGCCAGCTGTGGCTGTCTCAAGCGAAAATGTGCTCCGGATCCACCGACCAGCATGCCGTTTCAAGGAGAGCCCGACAATCGTACGCTGCTTGAGGCATGGCTCCTTGAGTATTACGGTAGCAGCACATTCAACATATGTGAGCACCAGAAACTGCCACATATGACTGGTCCACCTCTGCGTCTATATGTTGACCCTGCTGCTACGCCAACCGCGGTTCATACTCCCATACCTATCCCGGTGCACTGGCGTGACGAGGTAAAGGCGTCACTTGATCGCGACGTACGCCTTGGAGTGATTGAGCGCGTCCCGATTGGTGTGCCGGTTACATGGTGCTCCAGGATGGTCACGGTGGCTAAGAAAGACGGATCCCCACGACGCACATTTGATCTGCAAGCGCTTAACAAGGCTTCAGTGCGTCAGACCCACCACACCATCCCTCCTTTTCGACAGGTGGTATCCGTTACCAGCAACACCGCAAAGACAGTCCTGGACGCATGGAACGGGTATCACAGTGTCCCGATTCAGCCGGCAGATCGACATTTGACAACGTTCATAACACCCTGGGGGAGGTATCGTTAATTCACAGCCCCTCAAGGCTACCTGGCGGCCGGTGACGCTTACACACATCGGTTTGACGAGCTCATTTAAGGAGTGTCCAATCATACGAAATGTATTGACGATACTCTATTGTGGGCTTCAGACACAAAGGCTGCATTTTCTCAGGTATGTGAGTTTATCTCTATATGTGGAAAAAATGGGATAATATTGAACCCCAAAATAATTCATTTTGCCTGTGACGATGTTGAATTTGCTGGCTTTGTGATTACCAAATATTCTGTGCGTCCAACTGATGCTTACCTCAGGGCAATTGCGTCTTTCCCCACTCCTAAATGTATCACGGATGTGCGGTCATGGTACGGGCTAGTTAATCAAGCTGCATATGCACTGCCGAAACAGGACGTATTGCAGCCATTTCGCGACTTGCTAAAACCTAAACATACATTTTATTGGGATGACACTTTACAAGATATGTTCGAACGTACAAAAGCCGATACTATAACATCCATTAAGCAAGGTGTTAAAATGTTTGATCCCGAACGAATTACTTGCCTCACCACTGACTGGTCACGGAATGGTACTGGCTTCATTTTGCGTCAAAAATATTGCCATTGTAGCACAGTCTCACCTGCATGTTGCGATTACGGGTGGAAAACTGTTTTCATCGGTGGTCAATTTAATAACGCAGCGGAAGCAAATTACGCTCCGGTTGAGGGAGAATGTCTAGCGGTAGTTAAGGCGCTTCACAAAGCAAAATACTTTGTTTTAGGCTGCAGAGACTTACTAATCGCCACCGATCACAAGCCTCTTCTTAAAATTATCGGTGATCGCAAGTTAGAAGACATTGACAATCCAAGGCTCTTGTGTCTAAAGGAGAAAACTTTACGCTATTCATTTCGTATATTATATGTTCGGGGAAAACTGAACGCTATAGCTGACGCCGCAACTCGATACACTGCTAACGCTTCTTCAGCGGGTGGCATTCTTCATATTCGTGGGATCTCAGTCATCAGTGATGAACCCTCGACTAATAATCATATTAGCGAGAATGTCAATCAAGAAATAATTGGTCATTTGGCAAGTGTGTTTCCTCTGAAAGCAGTCACGTGGAACGAATTACAGGCAGAAACGTTCCGAGACCCAGAAATGCGTGTGCTCCTTCACACGGTGCGCGAAGGGTTTACAGGTGATTCAGCCAAAGTCCCTCAATCAATAAGAGAATATCACCGATATCGAAATTGTCTCAGCGAAATGGAATCTGTCGTCCTATATAAAGACAGGATTGTCATCCCGAAGATATGTCGATCGATCATACTTGATCACATTCATGGTGCCCATCAAGGAGTCACCTCCATGACTGCACGAGCGCAAGAGTCAGTATTCTGGCCTGGTCTAACCGTGGATATCCACAACACAAGAGCTGCTTGCTCAGCATGCAATGTTATGGCTCCTTCGCAACCAAATTTACCTACAACAGAGCCCGTTCATCCTGTCTACCCGTTTCAGCTTGTCTGTTCGGACTACTTCCAACACTGGGGTGCAAACTACGTAGTGATTGTGGACAGATACTCTAACTGGCCTGTAGTGGTCAAAGTCGCGCATGGTGATGGGTTCAAAGAGTTCATCGATGCCATTAAAACATATGCAGAAACGTTTGGTATTCCAGAGGAAATTGCCACAGATAGGGGATCTCAATATATGGCCAGTGACACTCAAACTTTTTTCAAAAACTGGGGAATTAGGCATCGAACATCGTCGACAGCCTATCCACACAGCAATACTCGCGCTGAGCTTGGTGTCAAAACCATAAAGCGACTGATTACCGGCAATACTGGCGCTGATGGTCAACTCAATACCGAAGCTTTTCGCCGAGCTATGTTGGTGTACAAAAACACTTCGGACAAAGACACCCATTTGTCGCCGGCACAAATCATATACGGTCGGCAACTACGCGAGCTTACTCCCTGTGTCCCGACAAAGTTTCAGCCAAGTCAAGTATGGCGGTTGACGGCACATCACAGAGAACTGGCTCTAAGTCGTCGGCACGCCAGAGCATGCGAACGACTAATTGAACACACTGAACGTCTACCTCCTCTCAAAGTGGGAGATACAGTCTATATTCAAAACCAGGTTGGAAACCATAAACGCCGTTGGGATCGGTCAGACAGAGTAATCGAAGTCAGACAGCACGACCAATACGTGGTGCGCGTAGACGGCTCTGGTCGGCTCACAGTGTGCAACCGACGATTTCTCCGTCGATTTACACCTGTTCTTCTGTCATCGTCAAGAGTGTGCCCTCCTATTCTACCTGATGTGAGTCCTCCCTCAACTACTGACAGTGCGGACGCAGACCTGCAGACAGCGAGAGATACAGAGCTGTCAAGACCTACATGTACTGAACAACACGAAACCGCGCCTACGGAAACATCCGGTGACGCACATCAATCGTCTTCCAGCGATGCAAACGGTGACACATCACCATCCCTGCACGAAGATGAACCGTCGCTAGCGCCTCCTGTCGTCCAAGATCAAAGTCCACCGTCCCGATTTCCATCAACCACACGAGTGTTCCGCCGATCGCAACGTTCGACACGTGGGCGAACAACCCGGTATGATGATTTTGTCGTGGGACGTTGAGACCTTCGATCTCGACGGTGGGGGAGATAAACGGTGACACCGAGCGTGGTTGTTGGATAAGTGTATTGCGTCAGCAGTTGTGCATTGATTCCCTCGCTCTGCCCCGTTCTGTACAATAACTCATCTGCTCTTTGGGCGTGTCACTATCGCGTTTCATGAATGTACAGTGCGCAGTTGTGTCTCTTGGTTAGTTGGTGTATTGAGTGTCGTGTGACAGCAGCCCATGGAACTTGTATACGTGAGTTGTTTGAATTATTACTCACATTCAACAACGCATGTGTTTAAGATTATCCACGTGTGTACATGGTTTATTATTTCAATGTATGTATGGTAACTGTTGTGCTTCTGTTTTAACAATATGTATGTGTTTGCAGAAACGCCATCATTGTGTTTTTAAATATACAGAGTAACCATTGTTACTCGGCCGTTTGTTTTGGGATCATAAGCATTGTTTACTTGTATTGTCCTACTGATAAAATTGTCTGAATCTGTACATACATAAAACTAATTTAACCCCAGTTTTAAAAACATCATTGCATTTTTTCATATAAAAGCATGGTTTTCTTGAAAAACACATCATTAAAACCATTTTTCAAAAAAATATTGGGTTTATCAATAAAAAAACCTAAACCACCGTGCTCGGATGAACTTTCAAACAGTCTCCTGGGATAATTATTGATATGTGTTCGTGTGCATGTGTTTGTGTGTATGTATGTATTCAATTTTGCTAGCACCCATGTACTTTCTGTCGATTTGTGCTCCTCATTTTGGTCTCCATACCGCTCTGTGTCTACACTTTTATTACTCTACTCCTGCTCGCGCCTTTGCCCTCGAAAGTGCTCTATATCTAACGCCACCTAGGTAGGTAGTCTAGGTGGCATTGGCTATATCAAATACATGTTGTTGTTGTTGTTGTTGATAAATATTTTTGTTTTCCATACTATCATGAAATTATCTTTGAAATAAGACACGTAAAGAGGTACAAAACATCAACTAAACTTATTTATATGTGCTAAAATCCAACATCCGATGACAATTGGGCTAATCCTAAAAAAATCAAAATAAAAAAAATGTTTTTTTTAGTAAAAAACGCATAAAAACGTGTTTTTGCATCTCTACGTGCAACGCATAAACACATGCACTATGTACACCACGCAAAATACATGAAGCACATACGCCCTACATAAAATACATTAAACATCCTCGTTTTTTCCATCTGTCCTTAGTGTCCGACGATGACGGTCGTGCTGTAGCTACTCAATGTGCTGGCATGTGATTGTGGATTCTTGATCCGCATGATGTTGCATGATGAGAGCAGATATGGTCGTCAGGTTTTCTGTTTGTGACCGGTTGTGGTTCAATGGTAGAGGCGATTGCACGCGTCTGTGCTGCTGGATGTGTTGGATACGTTGCAGTTTTGTAATTTTAGTATCTTCAATTATGTATCCTCGCCATTGCGGTCGATCCCAGGCCAGGTTTTCCCAGTTTTCTTGCGGTTTATAGCATCGTTTCATGTTGTGACATTGAAACCATTTGTGGATGCTTAATTCAGCGTTTTTAATGACATTTTATTAGCTCTAGATTTTAAACTTTTCAGATTCTTCTGAGAGAATATATTATTCACCGCATTCCATTTTCTCACTGTAGCTAACTTGCTGCCACGAAATCATCAGGAAGCGATTTGTTCATCTGGTGATAGTTGATGCGGCTAATCCTGTACAGTATGCACAGACTGCTGACTCCTACGATGGCAATGATCACTAAGAACCAAGTCACCACAGAGGAACTTGCATGCTCTAACAACTCTGCCTATGAGATTGAGTTGGCAATCCGCAGCACAAGACCAGACAGTGGCACAATACTCCACAACTGACAAGGTGTAACAACGAAAACAACCCATGCAGATTGCGTTGCTACTGAACAACCGGTACGCCTTTCTTATAATTCCTACTTTAGGCGATGCTGAGCAAACCAACTTCCGAATGTAACCCTCAATGTCTATTTGGTGACAAAATACACACCCAGTATTGTGGGATGTCAATTATGGAAATGTCCCCATGTGGAGGTTAATTAGTACGTGACCTTGAAACCAGCAGACTTTTAGATTTTGAAGTGTTCAACATAATCTTGCACTTCTCACACCACTCCAGGACCCTGCTGAGATCGTCGTTGACTGTTTGACGCACTTATGGTCTATCCATAGGAGATGGAATTTCCGCCAGCAGGGTGATATCATTAGCATACCAATGTATAGGGCTCATTATGGTGTTGTACAGGTCGGCGGAGTAAATATTAAACAAAGTTGGACCCAACACAATTCCCTGTGGGATTCCTTACACAAAGTAGTTCCAGTCACTGCAGGTTCCATCCACGGCTACAAGTACGCGATTGGAGAGAAATTGATGCAAAACACTGGTCAAGCTGTCGCCTATTCCAATATTTTTCAGTTCTCGCAACAAGCATTAATTCTTCACACGGTGAAATGCTACAGAAAAAATCCGAGTGCACAAAATCCAAGGCTTCCCTGTCTTTGTCTAGCACTTGCTGGAGTTCGTGCGTGATGGTGGGTAGCGATTCAGTCGTGCTGAATGTTTTGTGGCATACAAACTGGTTTTCCGGCCGCAGATTGTTGTTCTCCAGGTACTTGGACAGTCTGGAAGATATCAAGTGCTCAAATATTTTGGACAGAATCGGCGTAATTGATATCGGCCGATAGTTGGCACCATCAGCTGAATTGCCTCCTTTGGGAATGGACGTGATATTTGCGACCCACCAACAGGATTGAAATATTAAAAGAAGTGAAGATGTCTAGTAAAGTCTAAGTGAAGATGAAATAATTCTTAAAAAATATGAATATTTATGAAAGTCTAAGTGGAGATATGAAGTCCTCTACCCTATTTGAGAGCGTAGTATGTGAAATTCTGTGATATTCGGGATTCATCATCATCATGTATTTGCCAAACTCAACATAACACAGACATTCACACACAAAATACCAGATAATTTGCAATGTTAGGATGACTGGGCATAAGAAGCCTGGAGGCTTGTACTGCCCTAATAGCCATCTGCAGCATTATTGCATCTGCAGCATTATTATTCATCCAACTGCAGCATTATTGCATCTGCAGCATTATTGCAGCGTTGAGACTTACAAAACAGTTTAATTTGTGTTTGACCAAGAATTGAAGATATGTGTTGATATGTTTGCTGCTGCAAAGCTATGACTCGCTTCATTTGTTTGTCATATGTATATGCAAACTCTGCAATTATATAAACGCTAATTAGCTACCATGTTTGTGCCCCTATAAGCGTGAAAACCTCACACGCGTATGTGCAGTTACAATGTAATATGAATGCGTGGTGGACCGCGACGTGATACTGCAAGCAGCCAGCGTACGTGAAGGAATGCAGTACCAATAAATCCATCTCATATAAACGTGTCAACCCCGGACTGGTTCGCCCGCTTAACACGCGTTGACCACGTGGAATCACGTGGAATCACAGAGGAATCACGCCACTTTAAGATTATTTTATCAACCGTTCGATGAGTAGCTTAACCGCACCAAACAATAGCAGGGGATATAAGCTTGCACATCCGGGGAATACTAGTCAAGAATTTATGGGGAACAGAACACCAACCAACCGGTGAGAAACTTAGTTATACGCCTGCCCCGTCCTCGTACGTCCGTTACATTGTATAAAAGGGCATGCGAGCGATTCTCGAGGTCTTTCGATCGGTCTTTCGAGGTTTTTTCGTTTTCTCGGTCTTTCGGTCGGTATCTCGATGTATTGAGTTATATTTAATTGGTTACGTCCTTTCGGTCTTTTTTCGTTTCCTTCGTCTTGCGAGCTGGACAGTTCTTTCGGGTTGGTCTGTTTTTTCGAGCTCTTGTATTCTTTTTGATCGGTGCTCGGACGGCTTGGTCACCATCGTGTTTGTGTGTTGTTTGTTTGAGACTTGCTATCCGACTACATCCTGTTTGTTGTTACGCTGAGTCGCTGCTACCAATTCACTGCTTTACGCGTTCTCCAACGTTGTCTAAGTAGACCGGCAGACCTCAATGGGGGAGTGTTATCTATGCAAGGGAGAGAACTACATACAAAGAAAAGTAGACTATCACGCAATTCAGCGGGAAACCAACAATAGCCAGAGAGAACCACGACTAAATTCGCTTCCGGCATATTAAGGCGAATACGTCTAGATGAGTAGATAATTGATATAATTTGCATCGTAATTTGTATCCTTGAAGCGCGAAATATCGTGAAATTTACATGAAGTCAGCCCGCCCACACTTATTTCCAAATTGATACGGATTCTTTATTAAGGTGTGAGATTTGGAGTTGTGTTGCGTTTAAAATATATCCTAAAATTGAATCGAAACCCTCGTGAGAGGACGTTAAATGTAGGCGTATCGCACATTTGTGTGTGAGTGCGCACTTGTACGCCGTTTGTTTATGTTGCTCTTTCGTGTTTGGTGCGTTTTAATGCGTCAAGCGCGTGTTCTTAGTCTATCTACACTTCTTTGTTTATTCATTGGGTGTTGGAGTAGGCGAAAATTGGACGCCAGTTAGATGTACTTGACTGGTCGGATAGCCAACATGTCGGTGCAACAGACCGAGTGTTCGGATCCAAACTCGCACGTTGTCAATGGAGCCAGGCACGCCGTCAGAGCTGTGGACTACAGTCACAGAGAAGAGGTGGGCCGAATCAATCATGTTGTAATTACACCTCAAGGTATATAGATCAAGAAGCCGGCTCACTTAATTGACAATTATATCGTGCTAAATACGCGAAAACTGTTATTGAACTCGGCCTGTACTAGAATGTTTATCGTAGGATGTTTGGCTAAAGATCGTCCCGCGATGATTCTCTATGAATGATTGCCACCAAATGATTTGTGATTTGGTCATTCGCGAAAAATCACCTAATCATAATGCTAACTTGAAGTGGAAATTGAGTCAGGTATATTGTGTGGCAAATATTAATACAAATATAGTATTTGATTGTATTTCACCTACTTTCGGGCGAGAATCCAGAATGAAAATTGTTTCACATTAGCGGCGCTTACTGTTTTGTGTTTTTGTAATTTTCAACGCGGATTTGCTGTTTTTACATGCACTGACAAAATTTTCCAAACAGAATGCTCCAAAAATGGACAATAACATTGAATATTCTCGGAGAATTGAAAACTAAACTAAAATTAGAAATATAATTATTTAGATGTGTAATTGAATTGAACAATATACAATTCTCCAAAAATATCTCTCCAAAAATATACAATGATAGTATTTTTTTTTATATTATATATTCCCTGCTAGACATAGACTATTTTTAGCTCTTATTTTGCAAGACAAATCCATTTAAACACCAGAAGGCTGATGGATCAGTCTTGCAACATCCACCCATCTCTGCTGCCTATGCATTATGATTGCAATTGCATATAGTCGCGATTGTTGTGTGCATGCTGTTTGTTTTGTTGGCGTGTTTCTCGGCAGCCGACCTTGAAACAAGGAGGCAACTACATCATTGAAGGTGTGCAATCTTGCAAGTCTGTCACGTGCATTTTCTCTATGAAACATGAGTGTGGCACGCTGGCCAATGCTCTGGAAATCTTTAAGGTGCGTCCCAACTCGAAATTTTCACATTGCAGCATATATGTCGTATTGTATAGGCTCAGCATCGAACAAATACGCGTTGCTGACACAAATGTGTCACGCGTGCAACAATTGCTGAGCGAAACTGCACAGAAAGTTTGCCGACTCCATGATATATCATTCACATTGGTCAGACTTAGAACATGACCGGGTCGATAGAGGACACTTGCTGGACACTTTATAATATGCGTAACATGATTAATACAGGGTGTGTATATTCCAAATACCTGTTTACCTATTGCCCCCCCCCCCATTATTATATTGGGTACGATAACTTTGACATTTTGAAGCTTGTATATCAACTTATATCAATTTTTTGGAAATATATGCGTTGATATCAAGGAAAGTTTCCTGATAAATATATCCTAATGGTTTGATATGTGTGAATATGTACGAAAACTAAAAAAATATGGTCATTTTAAGTATCATATGAGATCACCGGGAGGTAATGGGCTCATGTCAAGACCAACAAAAACGCCGTCTCAAAAACAGGGTTGATAGACGAGCGTGTTTGTGCATGCAATATGTGTTGCACAGCGCTTGAAGGTGAACTTGCAACACATCGAGTCACGCGCCTCCCGCCGAGCTGACGAGTACGAATTTATGCTGGAGGTGAATACGGAATCAGAGCAAGCCCAGCAGGCTCTCAACGAACTCAAAAACAAATCGTCCTACTTCCAGCTGATATCGCGTGACTGCAATACTCAAGCGGGTGAGATCATACGTGTCTCGCCGATTTGCCGAATATACGCGGCTGGTGTAATTCCAGCTCGACTATAAGTCCAGATGGAGATTTCAGATATTGACAGCCAGAAAACTGCTCACCCGTGTATAAATCCATTTGCTAGGATGGGTATACACATTGCGGATGGATTCAAACATTTAGCTTATGAAGTCATGCATATCTTGAGGAGTGGCGGCGCTAGGCTCTCTCCGATAGGGTGAGCTGAGGGGGGCTAGGTAAAAAGATGTGTGGGCTTGGCCAAACATGAGAAATTACACTCGAAATATTCATGGTCGTGGTTTTCGGAGGAGCTCAGGGGTACTTGGTATATTTTAGGGGGCTTCACCCCTCCAAACCCCTCTTGGCACCACCACTATTCTTGAGTCAGTAGCAGCGCTGCATAAAGTAATTTCTGGTTTGGTGCTGTCAGTGATAGTCTAGCACAGTGCTTCTTAACCTTTCCTTCTAATTCCCCACTTCGTATTATTATTATTATTATTATTAATTACAGGCAAATCCAGTAGCATGGGAAGAGTACAAGCACTATCACCACCCTAAGGTGGCCCCATGTACCGGAAGCGCCCAAAAGATTCAGAGAGAGAGTTCGAAAAAAAATTATAGAAAGAGAGTTGGAAAAGAAAATAATGAATAAATAACAATAAATAATTATTTATTCCATCATCCGTGACCGGTGACCATCATCCGATAACACTTCATAATGTCACTCCGCCCACGTTCCTCAATAAATAATAACAATCAACAATAAATATGTGATTCAGTAAAGAACAATTTAACTTTGTATATTCTTTAATTTAACTTTGTCTATAAATATAAGTGCTCTCCATGGATATATGTACTATTTTCTGCTTCATGTCTTCATGTTTTGTTGATGTGGCGGGCTGAAAGTTTTAGCCCGGCCTCCACGAATAACGGCCGGTTTTCCCGTTTGCCGTCAGCGCCCAGCCCTTTCCTCGCACTGAGGTGCCAACTACTTCTGTGTTGCTCTCATACTCTGTCTTTGTTGTCGCCCATTGGACATTTTGCTTTGCTATATGTATTTAACAATGAGCTCTCAATAAATTGTTCTCACATGTGTTTTCTAGTGTTTTTCTTGTGTGTGTATGTTTGCTTTGTATTGTGTGTGTTGTATGCTTGTTTTTTGTTGTGACATTTCGAATGCATATGTTATGTGTTGTGTATTTGTGCTTGCATGCGTCGTGCATTATGTGTTTATTTGTATGTTTGTTTTGAGTTGTGCGTGTGCCTTCTCACACCGTGGATTTGTCATTTCTGATGATGACGTGTGGCGATGTTGAAATGAGTCCCGGTCCCGCTCGACCACAAAAACGATTTTCAAATATACTTTTCGCCAACATCAGAGGTTTGTATAAGAATATCAGAGATTTGACAGCAGCCAGTCGCTCCAAGGACATCGGTATATGTGCCGAAACACTTGTGACCGATTATCGAGACCAATCTGAGCTCTTGATGCCAGACTTCAGTAAGCCATTGCTAATCAAACGTGACTCAAAAAACAGGCGGCGTTGCATGGCATTGTACGTACGCAAAGGCTTTTCAGCAACGATAATTACAGCGCACGACTGCACTTCTCATGAAGTTATGCTGCTGCGTGTCAACACCGCTTTGATGCATTTTTACATCTTTGGAGCCCACCGAAATCCAAAGAGTAACGACTCTATCTACGAATGTCTCTTGTCAGCCATGTCAACAATTCAGGAGAAGGACACCAAGTCAGCGTTTGTATTTGTGGGGGACATGAACGTCCATCACCGTGAGTGGCTCTTGTCGACATCACCTACAGACGCCCATGGAGCAGCATATGAGCTGCCCATAGAGCAGCATTTGATTTCTGCAACATTTATGGCTGTTCCCAAATGGTGTCCGGTCCCACACATCAAGCGGGAAACTGTTTGGACTTGGTTATGACAGACGTCTCAGATATCATACGTATCGTAGAAGCTCCAATAGGAAGTTCGTTCGTTCGTTATTTGTGTTTATGGGGTACACCGGCCTCTGGGACCATACGGCACCCCCCAGTCTATTCACAACCCAAACACCCTAAAATGATGGACATGAGGAATGGAATGATGAAATAAATAAGTGTGATAGTGAACAAAATGAATGTGAAAGTCAAGAAATTAACTCAATTAATAATTCTAAAAGGCAAAAGCCGTAGAAACTCAAAAATGCGGCCCTCAATTACCGCCGATTGCTCCTGTCCGAGAACATCGTGAATAGTCCGAGCGGATCCAAGAAAACGTTGACGCGCCTCTGAGAATGATGGGCATTCCACCAGGATGTGCTGCACGGAGAGACGTGCATTACATGCGCTGCACGTGGGTTGAGGTTGTCCGAGTAGAAGATGGCGATGCGTATCGTACGTGTGACCCACACGCAGACGACAGAGCGCCACTTCCTCGGACCTCTTCCGGCGACAAGAGCACATCCAATGTCCGATTTCGGGCTTCACAGCTTTTAATTTGTTAGAACCATATTCGTCCCAGGAGAGCTGCCAGCGAGAACGGATAAAACGATGTATAATAGGATAAAAGTCCGAATACGGAATGGGAAAGTTAAAATAAAATGAATAAAAGTCTCGTTCAGCAGCTCTTTTTGCGGCTCTGTCAGCTCGCTCGGTGCCCAAAATACCAATATGGGCCGGAATCCAGCAGAACTTTACACGCTTGCCCTGGTGGTGGATGATGTCAAGAGAGATAAAAATCCTCTGTATAAGATGTAAGGATGTAAGGAGAAAGACGATAATGACGTTAAAGCACTAAGGGAGTCAGATAAAACTAAAAACAATGAAAAAGAAGATGAGCGAATAAAAACCAGGGCCAGCAGGATAGCGTGAAGTTCAGCCGTGTAAATGGAGGCGCTCGGTGGCAGCGTGCTCGAGCGACACGTACCTCCACTTACAAACGCACAACCCACACCACTGGCCGACTTAGATCTATCAGTGTACACGGCAGTATACCGTCCGTACGAATGAATTCGCTCCAGTGTGTTTGAGCGAAGCACACTGGGCACTGTACGGTGTTTCGGCAAAGCTGCTAGCGAGACGTCGACCTCGGGTGTGACCGATTCCCAGGGTGACTCCGCCGTGTATTCTTGTCTGAGGATGTCGTTAGCACCCATCCAATTAAAATATCCTCCATAATAAAACCACGGCTACAATATGCATCACAACCACAAAAAGGGCTGTGAGCATTAAAATCGCCTAACACATAAAAAGGGGGTGGAAGTGAACTGATTAAAAACTCGACGTCAGCTCTTGGGAACGGGCGACCAGGCGGCAGGTACAATGAGCGCACACTCACCTCCCTACCACCCAGCCAGCACCGAACCGCAACCACCTGCAAATCTGACTGAATATGCAGGCGACGACAGTGTACACTGGTGCGAACAGCCAGCATAACCCCGCCGTGGGCTATAGTCGAGCTGGGATTATCATATCTAAAAACATTAAAATCCTGAATACTAAAATACGAAGAATTTAAAAGCTTAGTCTCCTGTATTGCTAAAATCGATGATTGTCGGGAGTGTAAAATATGCAGTAAATCATTAAAATTCGGTCTAATACCTCTAATATTCCATTGTAAAATGGACATAAAAATAAATATAATAGAATAAAATACAAATAAATACTCCCGTTAAAAAGGCACATATACACTAACAACCAGGTTGCACAGGTACCTAATCGCATCGCTCGGCCGATCGTTCTCTCTCCGCGTCAGGTGGAGACCCACTTGGAGAGGCCGAGAGCTTCCGCTTAGAGGAACTCTCCACCTCCATGGCAGTGGTGGGAGTCGCTCCGTCGTGTGCGGAAGGCGGTGCGCTAGCAACCGCCGAGCGCGGAGATGCAGGGACCGCGCTCGCTTTGTGACCGGGAGATTATCGCCGGTCACTCCTCGGCGAGGCTGACTTGACCGAACGGCGGCTCTTGTGTTGAACCACCGTCCAGTCTCCGGATTTCCTCCGGCTCGGAGACGACCGCTCTGCTGGCTTGGAAGCCTGCTGAGCGGCCTCTTTCTTGCCGCCCTGAATAACCGGCATTGCTGCCGAGTTGCCAGCACGGTCCGTCGGCCGGTTGACCGGCCGATCGGCGACCTGCTGGGGCCGCCGCTCAGCAGCTTTTTCAAGCTGCTGGGGAGCGGCCGCCTTGGGTCGCTGGGTTGCGGCCGTCTGAGGCCGCTGGGTCGCGGACGCCTGGGACCGCTGGGGTGCGGCCGTTGGCGACCGCGACACGGCAGCCTCCACAGGCCGCCGATCAACCGGTGTTGGTTCATGCTCATGTTTGTCAACCTCAGGTACGACCAGCTTCAAGCCCATTCGTCCCTCCAGCTTCAAGAAGTCTCCCACAGTCAGCTTCTCCAGAAACGAGTCGACAGACTGTGGAGGCTGAGCCGACTTCGTGACGACGCCGACAAAGGACGGGCCTGATGGATGCGAGCTGCGATATACAGCACGCGCATCGTCGAAACTGCAGCGCTGGGCAGCGCGGATAGCCAGAATTTCTTTTTCTTTCAGCCATTCCGGGCAGTCACCCGACGAGGACGCATGACCGCTGCTCCTGCAATTGACGCAGAAATACTCATTGTCGCAATCAGCAGCGGTGTGCCGTTCGGATGAGCAGCGTCCGCAGATCTCAGCACGGTTGCAGCGGGAGCTCGTATGCCCGAAACGTTGGCACCTGTAACATGGCATTGGGTTTGGTACGTAGGGGCGGACACGGATACGCTAACGGATGTCACCGATCTTGATGTCGTCCGGCAGAACAGCACGGTCAAACGTGAGGAAGAAAGAGTGCGTCGGCACCTCGCTACCCTCACGCCGTCGGACGATGCGCTCCACACGGATGACACCCTGTGATGCCAATCCGTCGCAAATATCCTCATCATCTACGCCCTCTAGCGCACGACAGAACAGAACACCTCTGGCGTGGTTCATTGTCGAGTGCGCACACACCGAGATGGGGGTGCTCACCCAACGCTTATTTTCGCCCGTACCTACGCGATAACGGAACGTAGTTGCCTTTATCGCGCGGGCTGCTGCCGTCTCAGTGCCGTATTTAACCATCAACGATCCATCACGTTGTCTGTTGGTCTCGACAGGCACGTCGCCAATGTTTTTGAAACCGTCCATGCGACAGAACGGGTTCAATGAAGACAGTTTTATTTTCTCATCGGTGCTGGCAAACACCAACACCATCGGAGTCGGAGCAACACGAGTGTCGTCCTGGTCGTGTCTCAATTTACGACCACCTTTCGGCGGCCGTGGCCGATCGCCCGATGGACGACCAGCAGTTGGGGTGGTTGTAGGTTTTGAAGGCATGAATTGTGTTTGTCTCTGCGCGCACGACCACCCTCCTCTGCAAGGGGCCCTACTGGGGGGACGGGCAGAGCCAGCATGGGATGCCACGCCAGTGGTGGTGCGCGCTGTACGGGCACCGAATACCCCTGAGCTCGCTGCGAGCTCCGCCCGGTACGAGTCCGCGGGAGCTACAGCGCCGGGCCCGGACCAGTGACCCCACCGGTCCATCTGGACCCGGCAGCTGCATCCCCACTGCAAACGGCGGACACTGCACCGGGCGGGACCCCCCTCGAGCACCAGGCACTTCACCCTTGACCCTCTTGAGCCCTATCCGGCCACCCGTGCCTGCGTCGGACCATTCTCTCCACTGTCGAGGCGCCAAACAGCGGCCCCGTCGGGGTTCGACGCGCAGGCCAAAGACGAGTGTTGCGTCACGCCACCACTATACCCCGGGTGACGTGACACTCAGCGGCCAGGATCCTGTTTGCCGATCCGACGGGGGAGGGTTTCCAGATGGCCGTTGGCTGCTATACAGCTCATCCGCCCTTTGACAGGTCTTGTTTTTCTTCCTGCTGGGTGTCTGGCCACCCTCTTCACTGGCATAGGCCAGTGGAGGGCCGGATTAGTCGCCGACATTCCGACCATGCGGCTGGTTGTACCGGGTTACATGTTACCAGTAGCAGGCAGAAACCTGACCAGACATGTCTGCCATTATTCGCCTTTTACGACACGCGGCAGCTACGGCGGCAGAATTCTAACCCCCTGCCGCAGGGGTTCCAATAGGAAGTTCAGATCACTCGTCGCTGTCCGTGAAGTTGACATTGAGACAGAAGGTTTATCCTTACACGATTTCAAGGCTCGTGCACATGAAGAACAATGTTTACTGGGTGAAAGCAATTAAAGTTTCAAATCTGCTGCGGAAGGAATGCCCCATCGATGCATTGAACAAATACATTACCGATGTCATCTCAAAGGGGAGTGCCTACTAAAAAACTCCGTTTTCGCTCTGATGACAAAGCCTGGTTCACCAACGAATGTCGCAGCGCACGTGAATCCAAGCAGGAGGCGTACAACAAGTGGCTTCAATCGCGCTCAGCCAATTCATGGAATGTCTACACTGAGGCCAGACGGCATGCTGAGCATGTGTATTCAGAAGCGGAAACACGTCACTCAAAGATACTTGCTGAAAAGCTAACATCTGCCAATGACGCCCACAAATGGTGGTCAACGCTGAAATCGTCAGTGTTTGGACATGACCTGTCTGTCCCTCCTATATTTTCAGCGAACGGTGAGCTCAAAAGCAACCCAACAGAGAAGGCAGAGTTGCTTATGGATTACTTCAATTCCATGCAATGTCAATGGTCCATTACGTCTGATGATTCATCTGTCCTCGCCCCGAAAATCAAAGGCATTGCCTTCCGATCAAAAGAAGTGGCGAATCTCATGAAAGATCTTGATGCCCACTGAGGAACATACCCTCAGAATATGTTTCCGCTATTTTCAAGAACACAGCAGATACTCTAGCTCCGAAGCTCAGTGCTGTTTTCAGGCGATTGATGAAGACTGGCTCGTTTCCATCCTGTTGGTTTCAAATATCACGCCCATACCAAAAGGAATCAATTCAGCTGATGTTGCAAACTACCGGCCGATATCAATTACGCCGATTATGTCCAAAATATTCGAACACTTGATATCTTCCAGGCTGTCCAAGTACCTGGAGAGCAACAATCTGCTTTCAGAAAACCAATTTACATACCGCAAAAAACTCAACACGACTGACGCTCTGCTTACTATCACGCACGAGCTCCAGCAAGTGCTCGACAAAGGCATTGAAGCCTGGATTGTGCAGTTGGATTTCTCGGCAGCATTTGACCGTGTGAGCCACCAGGGCTTGTTGCAAAAACTGAGAAACATTGGAGTCGGCGGCCGCTTGCTGAGTGTTTTGCATCAATTTCTCTCCAATCGCGTACAACGTGTTGCCATCGATGGAACATATAGTCGCTGGCAGAGCATTGTCTCCGGTGTCCCGCAGGAGAGTGTGTTGGGCCCTATTTTGTTCAACATTTACACCGCTGTTTGTACACAACCACACGCAACCCTGTATATGGATATGCTGATGATATCACCTTGATGGCTGTAATTTCATCTCCTTCGGACAGACCACAGGTGCGTCAAACGGTCAACGACGATCTTAGCAGCGTCCTGAGGTGGTGTGAGAGGTGTCACACATAGGTTGATTTTATATAGTTGTTTTGACTTGATAAATAAATAAACACTTATGAGTTAATGAGATGTTTGAGAGTATGAGTTACTTGTGAGCTACTCACTTATGAGTTAATGAGAGTTAATGAGATGTTAAAATGTTTATTCATTTATCAAGTCAAAACAACTATATAAAATGGACACGAAGCTAAGCTAAAATTTTATAATTTTATAATTTTCGTGCGCGCCTCGGTTGATGAACAATTGTGTTGAGGTATAATTGCCGATTTGTAAGATTGCGGCAAATATATCAGGATGTTCGGTTTTTTGTGTGTATTTTTGGTCATGCCTGGTGTAGCTTGCGTCAAATGAGCAGTAATTATTGGCTGTCAATCTTAGTACAAAGGAAAATAGTTCTTATATAATTTTCTTGTGTCTAATATCTAGGTATACTAAATCAATCCAGGTAAAGTTTCGTAAAACACCAATTGTTTCTTCTGAGATATATTTTCTGGTTTGCAAATATGATCAGGGTTGCGTCGTATTCGCGAAGAAATAGTACTTGATTACTAAAAATGCGTGTCAGCATTATTCTTTGTTTTTCATTTGTTTTGCATAAGAGTCATACGATAAGCTAAATTTAATAGGATGTATTTGTATGTGTGTGTGTGTGTGTGTGTGTACACGCGGTACGCAGATGTGGTACCGTGGTACCCACAGAAAATATCCGACTTGGATCGCTTCGCCAACCAAATTCTCACGTACGGATCGGAATTGGATGCTGATCATCCTGGCTTCACTGACGAGCAGTATAGAAAACGCCGCAAGCAATTCGCTGATATCGCCTATAATTACCTACAGTTAGTGTTGCCAACTCAGTTTTCCATAATGAGATTTGTTCTTAATCATCAATTACCGAAAAACCTATATTTGAGCGGTGTGCCGTTCTTTTTTTCAAACCTTCCTCTGTAGTGCTGGTCAAATTGAGCGGGCCGTTCAAATAGAGGGAGCCACCCAAATTTAAGACTAGCTGGTCACAATTTTCTATGCACACACGCAAATATATATTACATCACATTAAACTTGAAAACTTATATCGCGCTTTTCACCCAAAGGTCTCAAAAACACTCACGCTTCAAAATACGCAAATACACACACGTACACACACACTCAAACGTACACACATACACACACGCACACACATACATACAAGGCTTCAATCACCTATGCATATTTGAATTGATTGCGTTTGCGGGGATATTCTTCAACGCACCACTATTGCCAGCGCAGTTTATCACTGATGGTGTAATTGGTGGATTTCAGTGGACAGCCCATTCCGCGGGTGGAGTACACCAGTGAGGAGGTGGCCACCTGGCGGCAGGTGTTTCGTCAGCTCACCAAACTCTACCCGACGCACGCGTGTCGCGAACACAACCGCGTCTTTCCGCTGCTCATGCAACAATGCGGCTACAGTGAGGACAATATTCCGCAACTGGAGGACGTGTCGCAGTTTCTCAAGGGTGAACAATACACACACACATGTGTGTGTATGTATGTATGTATGTGTATTTAGGTGCGTGTGTGTGTGTGTGTAATACACACGCATAAAATCGACCAAAACAGTCCAATAGTACACGACCTGAATTCTAAAAAAGCCACAGTTTCAGATGATTTTTGCCAGAAAAGTATTATATCAATGTAGATAAAATTACACTCTTGAAATCTGTATGTAAAACAGCATCTTTTCCAAGCTGAGTTTAATTACGATTTCAAAATAATATTAAAATCCAAGGATCTAATTTATCGCTACGCACACGAAATGTTACTGAAAATTTTGAATTGTCAACTTGATTTCCGGAAAGGTTTTCTAATTAAGTGCAATTATTATTATTATTATTATTAACGTTTATTTGTATAGCGCACATTAAAACACACGCGCGAAAAGAGAAATCTTGGTGCAAAAAATATAAACAAATAAGTAAGACACGCCGCTTAGGTAAAACAAACATGCGGACAATACACACACCCACAAGCACACACACTCACACAAACACACACACACGCACACACACACGCACACAAACATACTCATGCACACACACCGCCAAATTAAAACATGGCAGTAAGAAAGAGCATAAAAAACAACAAGAAAACTTCTAGTAAATATATCACGCGAGACGGGTACGGTATGACAGCTCAGAGCGAAGCGTAAGGAGTAAGAGAGTGAGAGTCATGATCAAAAGATTTATCAAAGAGATGATTGCGCAGAGAAGAGGAAAACGATGATAAGGATGTGGAGGAGATAACATGGGAGGGAAGAGAGTTGTACAAACGTGGAGCATAGAAAGGGAAGGATTTACTAGACCAGGTAGATTCATTGAGGGCTCGTGGACAGGATAAAGGAAGAGGATGACGGGAAAGAAATTTATTAGAGAGTGTAAGAAGCTGCGAGAGGTATGTAGGTTGCCGAGGGTCATGCAACAGTTTATAAACAAGACAGCAAATTTTAAAGTGGATGCGAGGGATGATCGAAAGCCATCGAAGATTGTAGAGATAGGGTGAGGTATGACGAAAGTGGGAAGGAGAAAACACGAAACGACAAGATTTATTAATGACATGTTGCAGGATTTTCAGAGAGGAGCGAGGTACATGGAAATATACAGAATTGCAGTAGTTGATTCTTGAAAAGATGAAACAATGAATCGGTTTAATAGCTGAGGGACGGTCGAGAAAAGGGCGGATAGGATATAGCGAACGTAGAATGAGATGACAAGTGCGAGCAACAGCAGAAATATTTGCAGAAAAAGAAAGTGACGAATCCAGAATGACTCCGAGATCACGAACACTTTGAGATAGGGGTAAAGGGAGCAGCGGAGGTGTTAAGCGAGGAGGATGTAGAATGAAGAATTCTGATTTGGAAGTGTTAAGAAGGAGACTGCGAGAGGCACACCAGGAAGAAATATCAGAGATAATGTCTGATAAGAACGAAGCATGGGGGAAGGGAAGAGGAATAATTATTTGTATATCGTCTGCATAGACGTGGAACTGGACAGAATAGCGATGGAGAATAGGACATAGAGAAGACATGTACAGATTGAATAGAAGCGGGGCTAGAATAGAACCTTGTGGCACACCGGAAAGTAGAGGAGTTTGCTTAGAAGTAGTGGAATTGAATTGCACCGAGTAGGAACGATCAGTAAGATAAGAATGTAGAAGAGAGAGCGCTGAAGAGGACACACCAAGAAAGGAGAGATCTCTGATTAAAATTGAATGGTCAACTAAGTCAAAGGCTGCTGACAGATCAAGGAGGATAAGCAGAGCAGATTTACCGAATGAAAAATGAGAAAAAACAGTAGTAGTAACGGAGGTTAGGACAGATTCAGTAGAGTGAGCAGACTTGAAACCCGATTGGAAGGGGTCAAGGGATTTGTTGATGAATGGCGCAAGTTGAGAATACATAGCAGACTCGAGGAGTTTAGAGGGAAAGTTGAGTAGAGAAATAGGACGGTAACTGCTACATAGCGAGGGATCGAGGGAAGGTTTTTTGAGTATCGGAAGGATGACTGCATGCTTCTCAGGATAAAATACATCATGTAGGAAAGAGCTATTGATAAAATACAATATAAAGGGAACCAGGAGCAAAATAGAGTCTGATAGGGCACGAAAATTTATGGGAAAGCAGGGGAAAAGCAGTCCGCAGGGGAAAGCGAAATGTTTGTTGTAGAAATGATAGTGATGATATCAGGAAGCTCTAGATGAGAAAAATGAGTAAAATGATCGTGGGATTTAGTGTGAGTCAAGCGGGAGTTAGGAGAAGAAATACTAGAAATGGCAATTTGGATTTTATTGGAAAAAAATACAGCAAGGTCGGAGGCAGAGAGAGAAGACGAAAGGCTTGGGTTTTGCAGGCCACTCAATGAGTTAAGCGAGGACCACAGAGATTTAGGACAGCGAGAGAGTGACGATAATTGAGATTTGAAGTAGGATTGTTTAGCAGAGTATACGGCAGATATATACAAAGAGCGAGATGAGCAGAAGGATGACCACGTAGCAGTAGTGCTACAGCGTTTCCACACACGCTCGTGGTAGCGTTGGGCGCGTTTGAGAGAGATTAGTTCGCGATTAAACCAAGGAGGAAGATTGGAGTGATTGGAGGATGAACATAGTGGAAATATGGCTTCGTTGATAGAAGACATAACCTTGAAAAAAGAAGAGTACAATTGGGTAGGGGGAAGTGAGTGAAATTGAGTTGAGGGAAGCATGTGAGAGAATGAAGTTGAGAAGAGGTGAGGGTCAAAATTCTTGTAATTTCTGTACGATCTGGGGGGAGAAATACGTGGTTTGGGAAAGGGAAGATTGAAAGTGAGGAGACTGTGGTCAGAAGTAGTGGTATCTGGGGGAAATACAAGAACATCCGGACGGGTTAGGTCGGATGCTAGAACTGGAGATGGAAAAAGAACAAGATCAAGGGTATGACGGGAGATGTGAGTCGGTGAGGTAACAGGCGAGTATAGACCGTAAGTTTGGATCAGAGACTGGAATTGAGAGCAATAAGGATTTCGGGAAGGTTGATCGACCCAGAAATTAAAATCTCCAACTATAAGAAAACGACTGGAGAAGGACGCGAGAAGCACATCAAGTAACACAGGAAATTCGGTAAGAAATAATGACGTAGTTCCCGGATGATTGTGGCGATATATTATAACAAAGCAAAATTTCGAGCAGGATGGAATATTGAGAGAAAGAGCGAGGTATTCAAAGGATAAGCATGGGGGACCAAAGTTGGGTATAGTAGATAAGACTAAGGATTTATTAAATACACATCCAACACCACCACCGGAAGCTTTGGTGTTTGAGCGGGAGGAGTGAATAAAGTTAAAATCAGCAGGGAGATGGGCAGTAGAAGATGTAGCATCAGAATCAAGTAACCAGGTCTCAACGAGGAAGAATAAAGAAAGATTATGAGAGGAAATCAGGTGTGAGAGTATAGGAGTCTTATACCGACATGACCTAGTATTTAGAAAACCAAGAGTTAAAAAGCTAGTGTTAGAGGAGGAACGGATGGGCGAGGCAAGAGGGAGCGAAGGTAGCCAGGCCGAGATACACGAATGTGAATCAGGGTTAACTGAGACGGCAGTAGAAGAGGAAATTTGAGTAGGAGAGTCACAGGAGAGGGTGCGCATACGAAGAGAATTACGGACAGCCAAGAGAAAAGGACAGGATGAGTCGTAGGAGGAGTGACAGTGGCTACGCCCTGAGCGTACACAGTTTGTGCATTTGGCTGGTCCAGAACGGTCACATGTTTTGGATGCATGGGAACCGGCGCAGAAGCCGCACTTGGTGGGTTGACTACATTTATCGGCTTTATGGCCGACCCCCGAGCAACGGAAGCAGCGTACAACCCAGTACCTACTGTACACCGCACAGCAGCGCAGACCAATAAATAAGCGGTCTGAACAATCCTTGATGATTGAGCGAGCCGAGGGTGACACAGATAGAACAGCATGAGTGGCGTTATTCTTCGGCTTGGTGAAAAATAGAACCTGTAGATCTGACGGGGGAAGATCAGTCAGAGAAGAATTTTTTAGGCGAATAGATGAGAGCAGGCTTTCCGGAGTCATGTCGCTCGGTATGTTAGCGATCGTGATCTTTGGGCGAATATGCCTCAGAGGAGGTATGTGTACCTCCACATCGGCGAATGCCGCACGAACACAATCTGCAGCGTTCTCCGCCGAGCGTGGCGAGTCACAACGCAGCACTAAGCTACCGTTGGCAGATGGGCGAGAACCAAAGACCGAATTTTCTGTAGAGCTGGAGCCACAAGTTTTTCAGAAATAGGTGTGTCAGAATTTCTGGATTTGAGGACAACCGCGTAGGACTTCAGAGAGTTGGGAGAACGAGTATCAGCCGTGACAGCTTGACTAGACGAGCTACGGAAATCGGTCAGTAATTCCTGCCGAAATGAGTTGAGGCGAGAATCGACAATATTAGCGATTGTTTCAGCAGTTACAGGTGCCGCAGTGGAAGCCGAGCGGATCTTTGATTGGCACGGTGTGCAGCACCAAAACAGCCGATGCTTCCTAACGGCATTGTACGCCGGGGTGGTCAGGCCCGCACATGATACGTGAAAGCATGTCATACAGCTCTCGCACTCTATATACGATGTGGCGGCGATGGGCTCACCACATTGGCAAGACTTCGCAGGGGTAGAGGTGGGAGCAGATGACGAAGGCATTGCAATGGCATAGAGCGATGACAAGCACAGACGTGGACTTGCAGATAGACACACACTCACGCTCGACAGCGGTAGATCAGGTTAACCTGATACTAGCAAATGTAACGTGAGCGCCTTCACGGCGTTCACACAACACCGCCACACAAGCGTAACTCACACACTACGCAGCACCACCATAGTCAGCACTAGCACACTCTCACACTCTCACTCGTTCAAAAAATTGATCACAGTAAACACAACACCAGCAACACATCCACACTGGACCACTGACAACTGACGACTGGCAATTACTGACTGACTGACAATTAAACATATATATTCGGAATCATCATGAAAAACCGCATCTACCTAACCTTGTCACTAGTTGAACTTCCAAAAAAGGTCCAAAAATCGACTCACCCTAGTGTGTATATATGATACACAATGTTTAGTGTGTGCATGTGTGCATAATGTGCGTTTGTGTGTGTGCTTGTTTGGGTGATTGTTTGTTTATGTGTTAGAGAGTTTGTGAGTGTGAGAGTACTTGTACTTGTTGTAAGAGACTCACGAGCACAACGCAAAAACACTTTATTCAGACACAACGACCACACACAACGACAACCTACAACCAACTCACTCACACTCACACGACATTACACGCCAGCAACGAACCATGCGTCATCACCGATCACACTTGCAAGGACAGGACATACCTGGAATTATACACCAGTCAACTGCTGCACGCGCACATACACCCCAGCAACAGTGAGCTCATGTTGCACAACCCGATGATGCACACACACCATGCATGCACCAATGCACACACACACACACACACACACACACACACACACACACATGCATACACATACTACACTTCCCCCTGATCTTCAAGGATCATACATGCACACGCCGCAACACACATCACTGCTCATAACTGCTCAACCACGCAGGTGGCCTGCGAGCCCGGGTCGATGTTCTTGGGCCGCCCTCGTTGATCTCACTCCCGATGAGTCCGTCCACGACAGCCTCCTGCTGTTCATCTGATGCTGGCGGCGACGTATCATCACGCTGAAGTCGCTGATCCGCAACAGAACAAACCAAGAGTTCGGCACTTGCCTGAGCTGGATTCTGCGACGGCACTGTCAGCTCCTCTTGAACAGCTAAGTTGTTGCCAACTCTGCAAACACCTGGGCGACCTCTAAATCGCAGATCCCGAACGTGTCTCGTCATGCCGTCAACATCCACAGCTTGCTCAGAGATGATTGCCGTGACAACTCCTTGTGAATACCTGCTGGCGCAACGCGCGTCGGCGGGTTTTACCCACACCTCATCACCCACTTGGTAGCGACACATCACCTCGTTCGCTTCCACATCGGGCTCAGGGTCAATGTTCCTCACACGTACTGTGTAGCCATGAATGATGTTAGCCGGAGCTGTGGTGGATCTAACATCATCTTTTGGTGAGATGTTATAAATGTACACAGCCTCCTGTACCGAACATTGCTTTCTCGCTACTGTGGTTTTTATGCTGCGGTGACACCGCTCCACGATACCATTGCCAGATGGTTGATAGGCACAACGAAACCTCAGACGAACGCTCCACCTGGCAGCGAACGCAGCGAACTCGCGACTGCGGAAAATCGTGCCGTTGTCTGAAAGTATTTCACGTGGAGCACCGCGTTCGAAGAAGACTGCGTCCAATTCTCGAACAACGTGATTGGTCGACTCAGCAGGCAGGTGTCGCCACAACGCAAATCTCGATGGTCCACAGTCAATGATGGTGAGATACACGTGTCCTTTGAAATGCGTCACGTCAACAGCGACTCTCTGCCACAGTTCTGGCACACTCAAATCGCCGCGTCTCCATTTGACTGGGGCCGGGTCGATCGACTGACAAATCTGACACGCAGAAACAACCTGCTGCACTTGGCGCCTTGTCACGTTCAAGCGGCGACGCTTTGAGAAATACAACGTTCGCCGGACTCCAGGGTGTCCTGCTTCCACATGAACATTCGTGATAGCATCTGCCACACATTCGTTTAGAAGATGGGCGCGATTGCAGGCGCCACGAGCACCGGCCGCGCCAACAGCTTGGATTCTCGCATTTGCAGCACGAAGCCAACTCTGCGGCACTCTGGTCACCAGATCAGCAATATTTTCATGCGATCGCACCAAGCTCACTGTCAAATCCAAGGACAGCTCTCGTTTGAGCTGACATATTAGGTCCACGCGACGGCGAATCAACATCTCACCGTTGGCTTTTGTTCGGAGACGAGCCTTACCACATAGTGCATCCGACACCCAACTATACACAGTAGCCGAGTCGGTCTTCAGTTCGATGCATTTGAAATCCCAGACGACAGCCATGTTCAGACCTCGCACAACTGCGTCCAGCTCCGCCAGGTTGATGTGTGCTGATTCGTCACGGCGCAGCCAGCTGGCATCTTCGATTGTCGTGCCGTTGAGAGACTGTAGCACTACACCTGTGGCCAAAGAGCTGGCATCAGTCCAAACAACTGCTTTATCACCGTCAACGGACCACTCTCCATGAGCGGGGTCATCGCTCACAGCGCGATCATGAGTCCATGCCAGCTGAGCAGCCAATGAGTCATCCTGAATGACATCATCCCATGCTCTAGAGAGCTCATTGGCGCGCCTTTTCAGCCAGGCTGCAGCTGGACGCATCCACCCGCAAACGGGTAAGTGAGCAATGAGGCGTCCACACCAAGAGAACACAGCTCGTCTCGTGATTCTGCTCGGAATAGCTGGGATGGCAGCATCGCGTTTCCATTGTGCAACGCCCTTACATGATTGCACCTTCAGCCCGAGGAGCCTAGCGCCGTCAGCAACTCTCTGAGGCGACTTACATTCGAGCCCATGACGACGGAAATGCTCGACAACTCTCTCCGCTTTGACTCTGTTCTCATCAACCAGCAGGTCGTCCACATACGGCAAAACGGCTCCTTTCATTGTGGCGTTGCGCTCCAGAACAGTTTGGACGATCAACTTCATCACTAATGGAGCGATGCTGAGACCAAAGCCGAGCCTGGTCAGGCAATACCTACAGCCATTCACTTCAACGGTCTGATAGGTCCACAGGCTCGGTTCCACGTGCACTTGCAAATAAGCGCTCTTCAGGTCCACAACTGCAACGTTGCTCCCGTGGCGCCGCCATTTCCTTATTTGATCCGCGCACACTTCTGCGTCCGCAGTGTGTGGAGAGAGGTAGCCATTCAGCTCTCTGAAATCCAGCACGGGACGAACCCGTGTACCATCACGTTGCTCAACTGCCATCAACGGCACCAAGCCACGGGGATCGCCATGCTTGACACGATCATGTGGAATGAGCCAGCCTCGGTCTATCCACGTGTTCAATTCAGAGTTGAATTTTTCGCGGACGGGAGCACTCATTCCGTACATAGCCGTGGTGTTCTTCAGGACTACTGGCGCAACATCATTTGCCCACTTCCAACCAACGGTCCATTTCGTCTTCGAGGAATTAAAATGGACTCTGAAGTCAGCCGTCTCAACATCCGGCAGCGGTCCAGGTTCACAACAATCCTGGCTCACATCGCCAACAACCTTCTGACTTCGGTGCTTTTCTCCTTCCACCAAACTGTCGGAAGCATCATTAGTCATTACACATCCAAGTGTTCCACCTAAAGTGATATCATGGTTCGAAGTCACGATAACTCCGCCCAAAGCCGAAATGCCAGACATTCCAAGGATGACATCGATGCCTAACAACGGTCTAGAAACCACCAACGCTTTCAATCGCACCTTACCGCCATCACTCGAACACACTTCAATGAAACCAGTGCCTTCACACACAAATTTGCTGCCGCTCAATGTTGTCAAACTGACACGTTCAGGCTTCCATCGCCGACATCGACTTCGACACACCAAAGTGTCAGTGCAACCTGTGTCGACAAGACACTGACACATTCGACCGTTGACGCGGAGCTTCACAATTGGCAGTGCACCTGTGCATACATTCAGTGTCTGGGAGCGGATGCCGGTGCCGACGCACCGCTCCCCAATCCGTTTCCCTGAACCGGGCACAGCCTGGCAATGTGTCCTCGTGCTCCGCAACTCCAACAATATATGGGCCTACGCTGTTCTCGCTGTCCCAAGGTCCGTGACGCTCGGACAGCAGCTGTGTCATTTCTCTCATTGTCCCTGACAACAGCAGCGCCACAGCATATTCTGGCAGCTGTCTCTGTGACTTTCTGGTCGCTCAGGACCATACGAGCTCTAACGAGGACGTCTTCAACAGATAGACACTCAGCTCTGGCACCCGCGCGGATCGTTTGCCTAACGGAATCTGGCAAGCCCGCGACAAAAGCACACAACAAGGTTCGATCTGGTACACCGCCAAACAAAGCAGCCAGCCTTCGCAGGTCTGCGAGGAACACATCCGGTACTTCGCCACACTTCAACTTCCGCTTCGTGAAGACTTCGTAGGCAGCGTGTTCATCCAGAGCAAACGCATCATACAATGCCCTTCTGACAGCAGCAAGGTTGCTCCGCTTCTCTTGAGGAAGCTGCGACCACACAGCGAAAGCACCGCCAGTAAGTCGCAGCGGCACAATTGACAAGACTGACACACCCCTCATTTCACACAATTTCTCGGCTCTGGTGAACCACTCCACCACATCACTGGTGCCGTTAAACTCCTCTAACAACCGGGCATCAAAATGTGCCCCATCGCACTTCACTGCAGCTGAAGAGAGCATCTCGAAAATACTTAAAGCCGAAATAGCTTGTAAGAGACTCACGAGCACAACGCAAAAACACTTTATTCAGACACAACGACCACACACAACGACAACCTACAACCAACTCACTCACACTCACACGACATTACACGCCAGCAACGAACCATGCGTCATCACCGATCACACTTGCAAGGACAGGACATACCTGGAATTATACACCAGTCAACTGCTGCACGCGCACATACACCCCAGCAACAGTGAGCTCATGTTGCACAACCCGATGATGCACACACACCATGCATGCACCAATGCACACACACACACACACACACACACACACACACACACACATGCATACACATACTACACTTGTGTTTTTAATTTATGATTAAATTGCGTTATACTGTTGCTTTAATTATCATTTTCTTGATTCGATATTATTATACTGAAAAGCGTATTGAAGGAGTGCAATAAAGCAAATACACACACACACACCTTAAACAATGGTTAATTACCAATCATCTGAAAATTGACGTTAAGAAATCGTATTATATATTGTTTCAGAATCGATCATGCAAAAAAGAAATTCCCCCTGCTGATTTTGATCAAGAAATTCTAGCCCGTGTTCAGACGACAAGCTTCCTTGGTGTAATTGTGGATGAAAATATTAATTGAAATTCACATATTCATCAATTATGCACCAAATTATATAGAGTAACAGGGCTGATGTATCGTGTACGTCACAATTTGACGATTGAAGTAAAAATGAGTATATATTACACGATATTCTATTCACACCTCATATACTGCATTCCCATATGGACAAGCAATTAGTCGTCCTTTCTTCGAAAATTAAGCATTACACAAACTAATTTCTTTAGCTGCATATTTCATGAAAATATATTTATTCGACTTCCGATATATACAACACAATGAAGATTATAGATATATACTCTCTTCACAAATACTTTACTCTGATTTTGATATATAGAAACAGGAATGAAAACTCCATATTTCAAACGTTGCAGATCTCGTAATACTCGCAATAAAAAGTACAAATTTAACCCATTAATCGGCGACCATAAAGTTAACGAATTTGGCTAATTGAAATTAGTTATTTTTTCATATTCATGTACATTATACATAATAAAATATGATTAAGAATTTACTATGTTTTTTTCTAGGTTTTTCAGGGTGATCTAAAAATAGATCACTGCCGGGGAGAGCCGTAGGGTATACCGCGTACAGTGGGTGTCTATCAAATATCTTATATTGTTCGATAGGATGTCTGTACATTGTGGTCTGATTATGAATGAGGTTGTGGTCTTCCTGGATGGCCTTGACCACGATGTCGATGAGGTTTAGGTTGACATTCTTCTAGGTCGAGGTTGACATTGAGGGGGTTTCTAAGGCTTTCAATCGATGAGATGATAATAAAGTATTACGGCCATTACGACCTGAAGCAATTAATTCGAGGCAAACCCATTCGATTCGGATACAAGTTCTGGTCCTTGTACACCTCCGACGGAAACATCTACGCTTCATCTTTGTATCAGCACAAGGAGCAGGGTCGCTCAGCACGGATCCCGATGGGTTCTCGAGTAGTCCTCAACCCCATCTCCCAGGTGGACATCGCTAACGGGAAGGAACTCTCCTTCGACGATATGTTCACTTATTCATAACTTCTCGTCTCGTTGACCAAAATGGGATTCAGTGCGTTATAAACCATCTGCGCCAATTGAACCAAGAAGGTTCTGTTCAAGTCGGACAAGAAGATGAAGGATAGGGACTTTCTGGAGCAGAAATTCAACCAAAAGAACCAGATTATTTGTGTTAAGTGGAACGACAGCAGCTTCGTTCACATGACGACAAGCTACTCCAAGGTACGCCCTACAGTGAAGGCGCTGCGGTACAGCCGCGCCGAGAAGAAGGTGAAGGCAAATATGCTGTTATGTCCCGCTTCGGTTCCGGGTCTCTTTTTTCCATGTTAGGTCATGTAAGGTCAGGTTAGTTAGGCTATGTTAGTTGGGAAAGTGAAACAGAGCTGGACTGGAGTAGGACCAAATATACCTGGGGTGCATATATCCTTATCCAAACGTCCTTAGCTCCGTGGAGGCCGACATGATTCGCGTCATCTTCAAGTACAACAGTAACATGGGGTCGTGGACCACTATGATTGGATTGTGACGCACTTTGTGATTGGGATCGGGGAGAAAAACTGATAATTCTCTATTCTGATTGTTGCCATCCAGATGAGCTTGGTGAACACCTGGCTCCTCCACAAGAATCTTGGTTGAGAAGCCGGTAGAGTTATCGGTCGTCAGCCTCACGCACCCAGATAATATCATCATCATCTCACGCATCCAGATCGTTTCTCACTTTGGACTGGCAGCGCAGCCTCCGCTGGTCTCCAGCTTCGACGGTGTCAGCCATATTCGTCTCGTGTGTGAACAGCAACAGCAATGTCAGGGACCCGGCTACAAGTTGAGCTGCTGTCCTAATACGGAAAGTGTGCAAACGATATTTTGTGCAGGAAGTGCTTCAATCCCTATCATACGACATAAATAATTACCGGCAGACAGCTCGTAAAAGTCAATTTCGTGTTCCGATACGGACCATCTGGACTTGGATTAACCTATAAGCCGGCGGTGATCTAAAAATATATCACCAATTTCATCTACTTTTTCTCAGATATAATGAATATAATTCATTTCTTATACCTTCGTTTGTTGTTGTCATTTGTCATATAATTCATTTGTATTTTGCTATTTGGACCTTGTACTTGTGATATTTTATTTTAAATCATAACTTGTTTTTAACTTGTCCTAATATAGCATTAAAGTATATCATTCTTACCCTTTTTCGGTAGTTCTCTTTGTTGACCCACAGGATAGACACACGACCTCGAGTAGAAAAGAAATTGTTTTTAATAATTAATTTATTGACTCATACTGCTTCATAACAACTTTGAATGATCTAATAATTATAAGTACTGTATAGGAGCGATTTACATTCACTGATCAATAAATAGATCACACCCGGTTTACGCTCATAATGGCACCGACTCCATGCTTTAGAGCAGTGGTTCAGAACATTTTTCTCTGATTCCTCACTTCTTGATAGGTTAATCGCACGAAATTCAACACAAAAATAAGAACAACTAGTCCAATAATGTAAATATGCGTTTCTGTCAGTTTTTTCAAGACTTTCGAGCAGCGGCGGTGTCAGGGGGACTTGGAGGGGCTGAAACTCCCTTAAATATGCCCATCACTCTGAGCACACCGAAAATCCTGACCATAATTTTGTTCAGAGTAGTTCTTCATGTTTCCCCTAACACCCGCATCTTTTGCCTTAGCCCCCTCAGTCCCATACCGGAAAAATCCCGGCGCCGTCACTGCCTTCGTGTATATACAATAGTTTCAATTCAAGTCCAGATGGTCCGTATCGGAACACGAAATGGACTTTTTCGAGGGATTGAAGCACTTACTGCACCGCGTATTGTCTGCACATTTTCCGTATTAGGACAGCGGGCTCGACTTGCAACCGGGTCCCTGACATCGTCGTTGCTGTTCACGCACGAGGCGAATAAGGCCGACACCATCGAAGCTGGAGTCAAGCGGAGACTGCGTCCAGCGGAGGCAGCGGAGGCCACCTCGAATGAACTGCTTCAGGTCGTAATGGCCGTAACTCTATGATCAGCTCATCGATTGAAAATCTTGGAAAACGCCTCAATGTCAACCTCAACTTGGAAGAATGTCAGCCTCAACCTCATAGACATTGAGGCCAAAATCGTCCAGGAAGGCCACAGCCTCATTCATAGTTAAATCATAGTGTGCAGACATCCTATTGAAAAATATAAGACATTTGAAAGACACCCACTATACGCGTTGTACCCTACGCCGTAGGGTACAGTGCTCAGTGACAGAGCTCTATGCCATAGATCACTGTCAATCATGTCCGCACTTATTCAAGCCACAGCAAGAACTCGCCACACACACAGTGTGTGTCTGTGTGTGTATGCGTGTCTGTGGCTGTATCTGTGTGTGTGTATGTGTGTGTGTGTGTGTGCGTGTGCGTGTGCGTGAGCGCCAGGCTGCACCGGATTCAGTTTGCGTCCGGTGGCCGGTCTGTTATCATCGCGCGATTTTCTCGCCGGTCTGGCACTGCGCGTCTTCCACTCGACCCAGTACATTCGCCACGGCAGTCGGCCGCTCTACACGCCCGAGCCGGACGTGTGTCACGAGCTGCTCGGCCACGTGCCGCTGCTGGCCGACCAGCGGTTTGCTCGCTTCAGCCAGGAGCTGGGACTGGCGTCGCTGGGCGCGCCAGACATGTACGTCGAGCGACTGGCCACGGTGAGCCACCGCCGGCATCCGTACACAACAAGAATACACAATAATGTAACGATAATGCACGATGCCACGCAAGCCTACACAGTGGCAGTATAGGTTAAAGGTTGAAGGCCTTGAGTGACAGCTGCTACACGGGAAAAAGCCGAAGCTTATGAACACACAGGCGTGTCCCGTGCAGCTCGCTGCCACCGCAGAACCGACCCTATCTTGTGAGGCGGGTGTGCTACCACTACACCACGGAGTCCAAAAGTGCCTTCACATTTAATAGAGAAAGATATCTGTAATAGGTATTCGTATTGTGTATGTACAGTGTGATGAAATCGTGTAACCGCGTAGGTGTGTTTGTATGTCTGTATGTATGTGTATGTTCAAGTGCGCGAATGGTGTGCCTGCTCTTTTCCATGAATGCGAGTTACTGTGTATGTGCGTGTATATGTCTGCGTGTGCGTATGGTTCATGTGACTTGGCTTGTCACGTGACTCGAGTACTGTGTGCTGATTGGTCGGTGTACTTTGACATTGTGACGTGTGACGCCTGTGCGTGTGGCTGAAGCGAGCTACAAGCAGTCTGGTTTTGAGCGTTGTGAGTGTTGGTGGTGTTCGTGTGTTGGTGGTGTATTTGTAATTGTGGTTGGTGCGAGGCCACAAAGTGTTTATTGTTTATTATAAGTTTTGTTCTCAAGAGTGCATTTCAGTGCTATCATTTCATTGTTGTCATCATCTTCATTGAATACATCTCTATTTACTCTACAAGCTATTTCGGCAATAATCATCGCAATGTCTATCGAAGAATCGAAGGCTCCTCTGCATGTCCAGTCGTCTTTCGACGTGAAGTTGATTCCGGAATTTCGTGGTGACGTCGGTGAAAACGTATCAGAGTGGCTAGGTCGTCTCAAGTGGATCTGTCGTCTGCATGGAGTGCGGGACCTGGTTTCAGTTGTACCACTGAGACTATTCGGTCACGCATACAAAGTGTATGATCAGATTCCCGAGAACGACAAGTTTGACATCGAATCAGTGGAGAAGACATTGCGCGACGCTTTTGATGTCGATTCGTTCACAGCGTACGAGCTGCTGCAGCGTCGTCGCTTGCAGCCGTGCGAACCAGTGGATACATATCTGGCAGACATAAAAAGGCTTGCTCAAATTGCGGGAGGCATGAGCGAAAAAACTATATCAGGAGCGTTTCTTTTTGGGTTACCTGAGCACGTGAGGTCATCTTTGAGAAACAGTGCAAGGATAGAGACTCTCAGCTTGCATCAGTTGTTGGAGAGAGCAAGAATGCTTGTTGCAGATAATTGCCGCACAAGCAATGTATCAGCTGCCACCGTTGGCAAAGCATCAACCGGTAGCCGTACACATCGCCGAAGTCGAGATGTCATCTGCTTCAAATGCGGAGAATCAGGCCATTTTGCCAGGGGATGCGCCGGATCTTTTCACAGAGACAATTTGATCAAAGATGGTAGCACCCGTGTAGTGCGATGTTACCGATGTGGCGAGACCGGTCATGTAAGCCCAAGATGTCCGGCAAACGACAGCGGAGAAGCAGCGAATGCGCCGGCTCCTTCTCCGCAGCATCACTGAGCGTCTCAGCTCCTACGGCGCACA
Source organism: Sacculina carcini (assembly GCA_916048095.2). Classification (NCBI taxonomy): domain Eukaryota; kingdom Metazoa; phylum Arthropoda; class Thecostraca; family Sacculinidae; genus Sacculina; species Sacculina carcini. The sequence continues at coordinate 2,463,189 of OU696576.1, read as the reverse complement.
TGCGTGTCAATGGTGTGCATTGTGATGTTTTGGTTGATACTGGCTGCAATAAATGTTTGATATACGCTGCACTATGTAGAGAGCAATCAAAGGTATATACTGATCTAGTTCTTATCAACGGGTCAAGACAAGCATGTGAAGGTGTGACAAGTGTGCGACTGCGGGACGCATTTGGTCGTGTAGTTATTGTTGAAGCTATTGTTGTGAGTTTTCGTCCCTTGAATTTCAATTTTGTTCTTGGTATGAATGGTGTAAGATCATTTGGTGGTGTCGCAGTGAATGGAGATGGGCAGGTCAAGTTTGGACCCTCCGATTCACACCGACAGTGTACAAGCCAGTCTCTGGTAGAGCCAGCTGCAGGATTGGTGATTACGGCACCCAGAAGTGTATTGTTGGAACGGAAGGATTTTACAGTTTATTTTGACGAACAACATCTCACATGGAAAGCTGCATGGAAATGGCGGTCCACTGAGCCTGACTACCTTAATAACAGAGTAGCTACGTACAATGTGAAGCAGTGTGCTCGTCGTGAGTATGAAGACGAAATTCAGAAGTGGATAAACAATGGCTGGCTAAGAGAGTATGATGAGCAGGAGATGGGTCCTCCAAAAGGCTTAATCCCCCTCATGGCGGTTATTCAGCCCAATAAGAACAAAGTCCGGCCCGTGTGTGATTTCAGGGAGCTGAACGGCCACATTACATCGTACACAGGGTCCGCTGATGTGTGTGCAAATAAGCTGCGCCAGTGGCGGCGTCGTGGCAGTAATGCAGCAGTACTGGACTTGGAAAAAGCATATCTGCAAATTCACGTCGAAAAGGAGTTGTGGCCATATCAGACAGTGATATTTGACGGCAAGCGATACTGCTTAACGAGGATGGGTTTCGGTCTGAGTGTGGCACCCGCCGTTCTGCAGACAATACTGGATTATGCGTTGAGGCAAGATGAGTGTGTGAGCGCAGGGACTTCCGCATATCTGGATGATATTTTTGTTGACCTCAATGTAGTCAGCGGTGGAAAAGGTGCGTGGTCTTCTTGGAAAATATGGTTTGGTGAGCAAGAAACCGGACAACCTGAGAGATGGTGCTCGTGTGCTGGGTCTGAGAGTGTCGAGAAAGAATGGAGATATGGTTTGGAGTCGAGACAACAAAATCGACCCACCACCGGCAGATCTAACGCGCCGAAACGTATTTTCGTGGTGCGGTAAGCTGGTAGGCCACATGCCGGTCTGTGGCTCGCTAAGAATTTTGACAGCGTTTGCTAAACGGCGAGCCAATCAGCTTACAAAAGGCTGGGACGACCGAATTGAAGACGATAACCAAATTCGCGATATGTTAGCCTTCATCGACAAACAAGTGCGGCAAGTAGATCCTGTGGGAGGCCACTGGAGTGTCAACTCAAAAAAGGCAACAATATGGACCGACGCGAGCTCTTTGGCACTCGGAGTTATGCTCGAAGTCGACGGAGATATTGTTGAAGACGCCTCGTGGTTGAGATCAGACAAGACAGCTCACATAAATATGGCGGAATTGGACGCTGCAATTCGCGGGATCGATATGGCGGTGAGCTGGAATATGACCAACCTCTTGATCAAATCCGACTCTGTCACAGTGTGTCGATGGATTAGCGACATTTTGAGCGGTAGGACGCGGGTGCGCACCAAGGCACAGAACGAGCTGTTGATTCGTCGCAGATTAAACATAGTAAAACAATTAGCCGACGAACTTGAATTGATAATTGATGTGGAGCTGGTACCATCAAAGAAAAACCGCGCCGATTTGCAGACTCGTGTGCCGCAGAAATGGCTGACTGAAAGTGCTTCTGCCGCTGCAACCGTTGTACCATGTGATGACACGGTGAACATACGCAAAATTCACGAGCGTGCCGGACACCCTGGCGTGCGGAGAACACTATTTTTTGCGCGGAGGGAGTGTTCTTCTCCGGTATCCAGAAGACAAGTGAAAAACGTGGTGGCGAGTTGTAACACTTGCCAATCAATCGATCCTGCCCCGCGAAAATGGCCAAGAGGTGAGTTATCAGCTGGAGAGATATGGCACAGACTCGCTATAGACGTCACACACTTTCAAGGTCAAGAATATCTGTCCGTGATTGACTGTGGACCATCAAGGTTTTCTTTGTGGCGATTGCTGAGGCGATCCGACTCTGATAATATCACGAGACACCTTGAAGAGATGTTCCTTGAGCGAGGTTTCCCCACTCAGGTATTGTGTGACAATGCGACTATATTCAGAAGTCAGCAGTTTCTAGCATTTGCAGCAAAGTGGAGTATAGAGGTGCGATTTCGAGCGGCGTACAGACCCAGTGGCAATGGTATTATAGAAAGGAATCACCGCACTGTGAAGGTGATTGCTGCTCGCAAGAACTGTTCCATCGGTGAAGCTGTACATCTGTATAATACGAGTCCTTTCAGTGACCGCAAGGGAACGCCTGCACACATACTGTACAACTATCGATGGCGTGATATTGTGGGCGAACAGGGAGCGTGTATGACGCCGCGTCAGACAACTGATGCATTTGACACCGGTGATCCAGTGTGGGTGCGCAACAGTGGTACGAGGTGCACTCAGCCGTCTGTCGAGGGTCGTGTTACGGCGGTGGCGTCTGACCAGGTGGTCGAGGTGGACGGCATTTTGCGTCACGTGCGCGACCTCAGACCTCGTAGCGGCGACGACGGTGATGCTGTGTCTGCAGAAGCCAGTGAATCGGTGAGTCACAGCCGTCCTACACGACAGAGAAGAGCTCCTGCCTGGCACCGTGACTATGTTATGCACTAGTTTTAATTATTGATTGCCTGTATCATGTGTAGGTTTTTGTTGCCGCTGTATTGGTTCGATTATGTATTGTATTTGATTGGTGTGAACACCATGGGGGCATGTAATAGGTATTCGTATTGTGTATGTACAGTGTGATGAAATCGTGTAACCGCGTAGGTGTGTTTGTATGTCTGTATGTATGTGTATGTTCAAGTGCGCGAATGGTGTGCCTGCTCTTTTCCATGAATGCGAGTTACTGTGTATGTGCGTGTATATGTCTGCGTGTGCGTATGGTTCATGTGACTTGGCTTGTCACGTGACTCGAGTACTGTGTGCTGATTGGTCGGTGTACTTTGACATTGTGACGTGTGACGCCTGTGCGTGTGGCTGAAGCGAGCTACAAGCAGTCTGGTTTTGAGCGTTGTGAGTGTTGGTGGTGTTCGTGTGTTGGTGGTGTATTTGTAATTGTGGTTGGTGCGAGGCCACAAAGTGTTTATTGTTTATTATAAGTTTTGTTTTCAAGAGTGCATTTCAGTGCTATCATTTCATTGTCGTCATCATCTTCATTGAATACATCTCTATTTACTCTACAATATCCACGCAATATGAAGAAATCAGACACACGAATACAATACACAAGCAATACACACCATAGGCACTTATATCTACAAAATTCGAACATCATTATGGGCTCAAGCTGTCGCATGTTTTATAAACATACACCTTGATGGCGCCTGTAAAGGCGGTAGTGCCGTGGTTACGATGGGCGGAACAATATCACACAAGGCCCCTAGTGAGTGGATGAGATGACTGTTAAATTGTTGCGGATAGCGAGCGCTTTCATATATGATGCACTGTTTTGATTTCTCACTGTATGGTTACTTTCCAATTAATGGTAGTCGGACAGAAAACAACACAAGATCACGGTTCAGTCGGTACTGTCCTTTTTCTCCAATGAAGCACGCAGCCTGGTAAAGCGATGCAACGATACAAGCTCCGCCTACTACTCAGCAATGCCACTCCCACACACACTCCACACACTCTCACGCGTACACTCCACACTCATCCCATCCGCGTCACACTCTCGCACATACACAAGGACATTCCACATTCCACTCCCGCACACTCACAGGTTGCCCGGTTGAAACGTTATTTTGACTTTGTGTGTGCGTGTGTAGCGCGGCGTTGAGCGTATAGTGACCGCCTAGCCCGGACTTACTCACGGCAGTCGCAAGAGCCCCACAGAGGGCGCGCGAGAGGCAGCGTACGCCGCGAGTATTCGGGGTCTCCACCCGGACGTTCCCGCTGTTCCCGCACGCGACAAAAGGGCCACGAAAGGCGCGCGGAAGCAGCGCAGCGCCCCCGAGCAACCGGTTTGCTCGGCAGAGAGGCCAAACCGCCTTTGGTCCAGATAGAGTGGACCCAAGACTGGAGCACGGAATAGCGGACAAGGAGAGGAACGTGAGGGCCCCGTGCTGTACAATACTATTGGTGTGGGAAACACTAGCGTAAACTAGCACCTACTTATATGGTTACACTCAGAATAGCACAACCGTGTATTTGAACGGTGAGATGTGATAACGAGCGAGATCGCTACCGAACACTGCGATGATAAACGGTGGTTTTTTAATGCGGGGAGAATTATAGGACAGAAGAAAGCTGCCGTTACAGTGGGGGCACTAACTCCGCTGAATTATCGCGCACCAACGGTCCCGACAGTAATATCTTAGAGAAAATAAGGGTCCGCTTTTAGTCGCCTCTTAAGACACGAAGCGGGTACGGGGGCAGTATTCTTTTCCCCTGAGCGCAGGGACATTTAACAGTGGCAGGGATGTCGTATTAACCCTTGCGCTACTCTCATTTTGGTATTTCACATTAATAACAACAACAACAACAACGTGTATTTGCTATAGCGCCGGTAAAACACAAGCGCGAAAAACGGAAAACATCAATTGAGATAAAACGACAATTGTAAAGAATATGGGAGAAATGAGCAAGTAAAAGAAAGAGAAGTCACAAAACAACCAAAATTGGTAAATAGCAAGCACAAGCACAAAGGGCACAGTTCCAAAAAATCAAGTGGTATGTTCGAACAATAAAATCGACAGAGAATTATTACAGAGAACATTCACAATAGAATAAATAAAGCAGCAAGGAAGGAAAGGAAGCAGTAACTGTGCTCAAGACAGGGAAAAATAAGACAACGAGAATTGAAACAATCATGAAACGGAGAAATAGTTCAAACAATATCACAGAGAGGCGAAAGGAGAGAGAGAGTGAGAGACGGGATCAAATGAAATGTCAAAAAGGTACAGGCGAAGCCGATGGCGGAATGACCGAAATGAAGAGGCGCGGGTGATATGAGAGGGAAAAGAATTATACAAGCGAGGGGCGTAAAAGAAGAACGATTTAGAGGACCAGGAAGATTCATTAGATGCACGAGGACAAGCGAGAGGAAGAGGGAGTACTTCTGGAATGATGATGCGATGTCCAATCACAACTGCGCCATCAATGCTCGAAAGTTGGTCGCGGTACTGCCAATATGTCTGCAGATGTTTTGGGAGTTCGTCCCTGGAAGATGGAAAACCGTTTTCAATCAATGGTATCAGGTCCTTGAGACATCTGTCAGTTGTCGTGTTGGTTTTGACTTGATTCCACGTGACAGCTCTGAGCGCTGTTGCGACAGACTTCACAGACGCGACCACGCACTGTTCCATGCCGTCGTGTTCGCGGTTGACGCTGAAGCAGTGGCTGTCATGTGGGCCGTTTGCAATGCTCTCGCTTCGTGGGTGTCTTGATGCGGCATCTGCTGCTGGTATCGATGTGCCCGGCACGTGCGCGATGTCGTACTGCCACATCAGAGTGCGTTGTTTCAATCGAAACAAGCGCGGATTGGTGATGGCGTCTAGCGACTGATTACCGAGTATTTTGACCAACGGTTTATGATCCGTTGTGATGACAAGTCTGCGGCAGCCCATGGTAAAAAACTTGGTATCCTCAAGGGCCCATGCTACCGCGAGGGCCTCTCCTTCAATGGGCGCGTAGCGCTGCTCAGCAGCCCTCAAAAAGCGTGATCCCGCTAGTGTGATTCTCCAACCCGTGGCACAACAGCCGGGTAGCGTGGTCGTGCAGCTACAGTGTTTTTGGCGCAGCCAATACCCTATACCGGTCTTAGACCAGTCCGGGTTGAGACACGTTAATCGCTTGGGATCGAATATTTCTACGCCATTTTCAATCTCTTTCACGATTGCCGTTTTGGACTTCTGGAATGCATCCTCCAGAGAAGTATCCCATTTAAACGGCGTTCTTGGACTTAGCAATGGTTTGAATGCCTCCATTAGAGAGGTTGTGCGACCGTAGTGAGAGACTTGGTTAACCAGGCCAAACCATGCTCTGATGTCTGTGATGTTCTTTGGACGTGGGAACGTTGCAATGGTGTCCAAATACTTTGGTAGCGGACGCACCTCATGATCGCTGATTTTGAATCCTGCAAAATCTACCTCTCGGGATGAAAATTGAAATTTGCCAGGATTCAGGACAACGCCGTTTTTTCCTACCAGCTCTAGGTAGTCAATGATACGCCACCAGTGTTGCTCCACGTTTCCGTCCCATAGAAGTGTGTCATCGACACATTTGGTTTTTCGCATGACATCAGCAATGATACTGTCATACCTCTGTGTGTAAGCATCTTGTGATGCCACGAATCCCATGGGGGCGCGTCGATATCGGAACCGACCTTCGTCTGTGATGAACGTTGTTGTGTGGCGATCCTCGGGTCGTATTTCAATTGAATGATACCCGTTCCAGGCATCAGTGACAGTTTTGATCGTATTTGGGGGAACGGTTCTAGCTTGCCGCGCAGGCGGCACTGTGTGGTGTGTTTCCCTTTTGCAGTGTCTATTTAAAGCTTGTAAATCAACTGTTCTTCTTGGCGTTCCATCCGGCTTTGGCGTCAGTACCATATTGTGTAGCCAGGTTGTTGGTGTGTTCGGTGGCACACGTTCGATGACGCCCAGATTGACATCGCGTCGCAGTTGTTCCGCTACAGCCTGGCGCCAGTGTACCGGGACGTGCGGTGGCCGTCTTGTTATGGTTGGCTGGGCTTCCGCGCTGACCCGAATTTCCATTGGAGGGCCTGTCATTGCCGGCAGTGGTTGATGCGGGCATGTGTTGAACGTTGACGACGCGTACTGCTTGAGAAGCCAAGACTTCATTGTCTCTGAATTCCTCAACGATGGTGCTACGGGGAGTTGGCTGGGGCGAGGCGGAGGCTGCTTACGCAACGGACATCCGCATGGTGCCAGCACACGGTTCTCTCTGTTGTCCAGTGTGGCGACCTGGGTGTTAGCTGCACCAATTTTTGGGAAGTCTGGTCCGATTACACCAAGAGCCGCTAATACAGTGCGACTAAGATAGCATTTGTCTGTGGCGCTTGTGACGTGTACTTCTGCTGACGCCTGACACCGTTGTCTTTCTGCTCCCCAGCCCGAAAACCGGATGTAGAGTGAGCCTACTACGGGTATTTGCTGGTTGTTCGCTGCCATGATACGCCGGTTGCTCCGATGTAGGTGGCGTTCGGACAAACCCAATTGTTTCATAACAGCGAGACCCATCAGGCACGCTTGAGCCCCAGAATCTGCAACGGCTCTGATAGTGGTGGGTCGGTTAGGGGGCAGTGACATTCTTTTATGCGCGTATAGTGCGCGGTCGACCGTTGCCGTTACCTCTAAAGATGGGTGAGGCATTACGTCCATGGAGATGTTGGTGTTCATCACCTCTGCTGGTAGACACTCGAAGATGGGGTCGGACAGTGGTGTACCCTCATCCCGCACGTTGGCACCGACTTGGGGCGTGGCATTTGTTGTGCTGTTTCGTGCAGATGGTGTCCTTCGTTGACCCGAGTTGTTTTTCCTCCAGCAATCCAGACATGAGTGAAACTCCTTTACCTTACCTCTCACTCTGCCAAACTGGTGTGTGAGACGTCCACAAGCGCAGCGAAACTGTCGTTCGAGCTTCTCTTTATCTGTTGTCATTGTCGCTGAGTGTTGGTGTCCACCTACCGACGCACGTACCATCCGGCGGTAGCTGCTTGCAGCCACATTTGATTCGGCGCCGGTCATGGCTCTAGCCGCCGTTTCTTTTCCGTCTATCAGCGCAACGACATCGTTCAAACATTGGTTGTCTATGCCTGGTGTGCCCAGGACCTCCTTTCTTATCTCGTCATCTGCGAGACCGCTGATCATCACCAGTTTGACGATTTCCTCTGTGTAGTTACACGTTGCAGTTCCGGTACATGACGTACGATTACAGGACGCGGTCATACTCCATTGACAAACATTTGCTAACCCCCGCAAGCGTGCAACGTATTGTCGAATTGGTTCCGCCGATTCTTGTGGCGTTTTCAGTAGCGCTTCGCGTCTGATGCTCAAAGCAACGTGCACTACCGCCAGACGTTTGATGGCGGCGAGTATTTCGCTCTCTGGTCGACGGGCGATCTCAGGGTCGTCCCGGAACAACGCTGCCTCAAGGTTAGAGACGCAGCAAGCCAATAACTGTGCGCTAACTTGGGATGGAGCGAGTTCGGTGCCGTCCCGGAACATCTCCCAGCGTCTGGTGAAAGCCGCCCAGTCGTCCTCACCAATGCCATGCTGCACTGACGGGCGATTTATTTTAGGCGGTGGTTGGCGACCACTGGCGACGTCATGGACGTTTCTTTGGTGCAGTTGCATTAGTGCAATACATGTTGGGAGGTCATCTGCATACTTGATCTCGCTACATCCCGCTGATTCGCATTTGAGTGATGCAGACATTATTGCTATAGTCGTTACTAATACGTCGTGAGGTCATATATTTGCATGATCAAAATGACGTTCGAGAAATGTTTATTCTACGAATGCAAATATCTGGAAAACAAATAACGCACAACTGGAAAATACCTCAGAACATATGATACGTGATAATTCACACGCAATTATTGAATACAGTTATATGCGCTTACTGGCTATAAGCATGTTTGGATATTAAGCCATTAATATTTATATAACACAATTGAGCAAAATCATATAGAAACATTAAGTAATCAACTTACATGAATAACTGGTACACACGTGAACGATTGAGTTAGCACACGTACATTTGTACAGTTTGCGTACTGAATGCGTTACTCTGTACAATAGTAGTGTTGCCAGGCACTATTCTACAGACGAGAGGAGTGTGAGTCAGTGGGAGACAAAAGATTAGCAAGATAAGAAGGTTGGTGAGGATCATGCAGAAGCTTGTATATGAGACAGCAAAGGCGAAAATGAATTCGTGGGATGATAGGAAGCCAGTGGAGTTGAAAAAGTAGGTGAGACGTGTGGCGAGAAAAGGTAGGATGAAAGACAAATCGACAAGATTGGTTGATCACACGCTGAAGGATTAAGAGATGAGAACGAGGAGCACTAAAGTAAAGCGAGTTGCAGTAGTCTAACCTGGGGAAAATGAGAGTATGAACAAGAGTGATGGCGGAATTTTTATCAAGATAGGGACGTATAGGGTAGAGAGAGCGCAGAATAAGACGACAAGTGCGGGCGACAGAAACGATATTGTCAAAGCAGGAGAGCGAAGAGACAAAGATAGAGCCGAGATTGCGAACAGCAGTTGAGATAGGAAATGGGAGAAGAGGAGGTGAAATACGAGGTGGATGGAGGACGATGAACTCAGACTTAGAAGTATTCAAGTACAACTGCCGAGAGGCGGCCCATGAGGAAATTTCAGAAAGTATATCAGAGAGAAAGGAGGGAGTATCAGGAGTTACAGGAATGAGGAATTGGATGTCATCGGCATAGATTTTGAAAGTAATGGAATGTTTTCGAAGAACAGGGCAAAGAGAAGACATATAAAGATTAAATAATAGTGGGCCAAGGACGGAACCTTGGGGAACACCAGATCGAAGAGGGAAGTGAGCAGAGGTAGAGGAATTGAAGTCAACTGAGTAAGTACGATCAGTGAGGTAAGATTTCAGAAGAGAAATGGCGGAAGAAGATAGACCCAAACAGGAAAGATCACGAATAATAATAGGGTGACTAACAAGATCAAAAGCCGAGGACAGATCAAGTAATACCAAGAGGACAGATTGACGGTAGGAGAAGTGTGAAAGGGTATCATTACACAAGGAAATAAGTACAGATTCAGTAGAGTGAGCAGAGCGGAAACCAGATTGACACGGGTCAAGGAATTTAGAGATGTAAGGAGAGAGTTGCAATGAAATAGCGGATTCAAGGAGTTTGGAGGGAAGACTGAGGAGAGATATAGGACGGTAATTGGTGAGAGCAGCGGGATCAAGAGTAGGTTTTTTTATAATGGGTCGAACAATAGCATGTTTGTCTGGCAAGAAAACACCATGCAGAAAAGAAGAGTTGATAAGGTGGAGAAGGTAAGGCACAAGAGAAGGAAGAGACACAGAAATAGCTCGAAAATTAATTGAGTCCGAGGGAGAGTGGGACATCTTGATTGAAGACAAAATATATTATCTAGGCGATTACATAAAGACATTAGCGCTGATGAACTAAAGCTGAGAGCTGACTATGCGGCATGAATGAACAACATAGAAAGCAACAACAACACACCACTACGACAATAAATGAATGAGTAAAAACAGTGAAACGACATAAACACTCATTGCGCTCTCCCATCGCCATCTGGTGACAGGCCTGTCGTCACCGTGCAGGCCACCGCTACACGTGTATGTGTTTGTGTGTGTTTGTGTGTGTGTGTGGCGGTGGTTAGTAGTTTATCGTGCAAAACCTCCGGCACGCAATACATTTGAAATCCTTGAAATAAACGCCTATAATAATATAAACTATAATAATATAGTGACAGTGTTGAGATAGCGTGCCGTGTTTGTCGCCTGCTTGATATCATAATTGGCGTGTATCTTTTTCTCTCTATCTCTCGTGTGTGTGTAAATGCATATTTACAAGCTAACACACACACATAAATGACACTCAACTGTGTCGGAGACAGCGTTGCCGTAAATGACGGCCAGGCTAATTCGCTGTCAAGCTGTTAAGGCCGTCCCTCGCGGCTCTCCCGAGCTATCTGATATGTTCCGACCTGTGTGTGTGTGTGTGTCGATGCTGACTGCCAGTGCTACTGGTTCACCGTCGAATTCGGCCTGTGTCGGCAAGACGGACAGCTGCGAGCGTTCGGTGCCGGGCTGTTGTCGTCGTTTGGAGAGCTGCAGCATTGCTTGTCTGCGGCGCCCGAGGTGCGCGACTTCGAGCCGGACAAGACAGGACTACAGCAGTATCCGATCACCGAGTACCAGCCAGTCTACTATGTGGCCGACTCGTTTGAGAGCGCCAAAGAGAAGATGATGTGAGAAATTTCAGTTGATATCATGCGAGCTCATTGTTGAACGTTTCATTGAACGTTTTCAGTGTTGTTGTTGTTGACAATGTGCAGAATATGCGTGCTGTTTGTATCAGTGAAGGATCCAGAGTGCAATTCTGGGAGGGGCTGAAAGAATGTTGGCGATTCTGAATTTTGGGAGCGATCAGTCATGTACATGCATCATAGTGCAACGTATTTGCGATAATGCTGATTCGACAATGGAAATTATACTGAAATATATTTTTCTTGACCCCTTTTAATGAACTTGTAGCCGATACGCCACACTCAGTGCATTTTATCTTTATCATATTGTCATTGCTATTATTATGTATTCATTTGATCATCACGTCGGGGTCACCACTTGTAACATTTGTCCCCAAAACAGTGCATGTTTCCAATGTTACGGCGCTAAGAGGGCATGTTTTCGCGCCTCATCTCTGGAATTAACGAGACGAGATGCATTGGGGAATTATCCGGATGAAAGTGGTCCCTAATGCGACTGCAAAAACTCAAATTGAACTGGAATGAAGACAATAATATGTATGTGTATGTGTGCCGGTGTATGTGGGGATATATGTGTTACAACAGCGACTACGCTAGCAGAATTCCGCGGCCGTTCAGTGTGCGTTATGACCCGTACACGCAGCGCGTGGTCACACTGGACTCGCGCCAGCAACTCGAAACTCTCATTCACGACATGAACGGCGACCTCAAAGTGCTGCTCGGAGCCATTGCCAAGTACCGCTAACACCCTGCACCACACAGCGTCTGTGTGTCTGTCTCTCTCTCTGTTCATGTATGTGTGTATATATGTGTATGTGCGAGCATTTGTGTGTGTCTCTCTCTCTCTCTCTATACGTGTGGGTGTGTGTGTTATTCTGATGTTTAGCGGGCGTTCATTTGGTTTTCGATAGTACAATACAGACCATAGTTGGCAACCTGTGTGCGAGAGTGCTTTCTGACGAGATCGTTTTCAGGCACTACATAAACCTGAAGGTTTATGTAACGAAAACTACATAAACCTTGCACTCCACTCAATGAGACCAATGTATTCAACATACACACACACACATTGGTTTGTTCACAGCATACAAACACACACACACGTACACACATATGGCTTGGAAGCGCACAGTAAGCCACACATGCACACACACGCACGCACACACATACGTGTGTCTTATGCCAAATTCCGACCTAGAACATAATTAGTTGGTGTAGAGTCAAACGTATCCACGCGAGAACGCGTACGTGGAATTTGCACACACACACTCTTACACACACACACACACACACATACACACTTACACACACACACACACACGAATAGCATTCGCATAACGACAGTGGAGCACACATTCACAAAAATACATGGTATACATTTTATATTGCATTCAATGCAATATAACAGTGTAAATACATAATACGCCAATGTAGAGAGTCAATGCGGTGAAATTCATTCATCCACGCCCTGTTATAATTCGGCGACTCGAGACATTGCTCCGGCGTGGGCCTCAACGAAAACAGCATCGACCAATCTCCGCCTACACGCACGGCTATGTGTGCACCAGCCAACGCCATAGCAACATCAACAACTGCATCACACATACACACAGACAGACAGACAGACAACGGTGATAAATGTCGCACTTGGCCTGTGGGTCGGCTAGATCATGTTGCGCGAGGGATCCGTGCCCGACAACCGGTCAATCACCTGCCCCAATAGGAAACACACACACACACACACACACACACACACACACACACAGACATTGTTGATGTTATGAGCACATAAGCACAAAAGATTACATGCGGCATCACCACAGGAGCACTATCCTAAGGATTTGCCCTAAGGTGCCGCACCTTGTCCAAAGGGTAGCGTTTAGGTCGCCTGGCAAGAACTGGCTGGATCGGTGGCGAATTAGAGGATGAACAGAAAGACAAATGTGTTTTTACCAGTCCTAATTCGCATAACTTTGTTTCCAGTGACTTTCTGACATTCAATATGGTAAAACAACCTAGTTAATTGAATTTATCAACGCTGATGTGGAAAATGAAGAGTTGTTTCACTCACTGCACCCATCTAACCCGCAACCCCCATCTATGAGACTGCATTAGAACATCTATGATAGTGCATCAGAACATCTATGAGAATGCATCAAAACAACATGAAAACCACTGCACAGCAGTCGAGGCGCCAGGACTTTGCATGTGGCAAGTTGAGGTAGGGCTAAGCAAAAAGATGCGGGGTCTTGGCCAAACATGAGCAACTACACTGGAAATATTCATGGTCAGGATTTTCAGCAGACTCAGGGAAGGCTGGGCACATGTTTTGGGAAGGGGCTTCAGTGCCTACAAGCGCTACTTGGCGCCGCAACTGATACACAGCTAAGCCGCAAGCGATCAATGTGTGTGTGTGTGTGTGTGAGAGATAGAAAAATACCTGTGAAATACCAGGCAAATTGCATACGGTGCCAATGACGGGGATCCGCCGTAGAAACTGCACAACTACTGGGAAAAACCCACTGTCACACACACACATACACACACACACACACATAAACACACATACACAATTAAACAAACATGTATTCTCAAAGGTGTACATATTAGGACCACAGAGCACACTCCTGTATATACGCATGTTGTTTGTTTAGAATATATTTGCCAAAAAACAAAAACATGAAACAATATACGAATGATGATGCATCGAACATAGATTTTTGACCGACATGATACATGTACATTATACAGGGTTGCTAATTTTTTGGTGAATTTTCCAAAAACTTGCAGTCACAAGTGTTTCCCATTGTTTAGACGACGCTGATTCTAATGGTGGTAAAATTATTTGAATTAAACGTGATTTAAGGGGCACGAATTGCATTTGAAAATTTGAAATTTGATCAACATTGGGAAATGTTCACACATTTTCCCCTTTCACAATATTTTATTCATTATATAGGAAGTATATAAAACTTTGCCTTAAAGATCTATACATTTGCTTTCCAATGAAATGTTTTTGTTGTATTACACTGAATATTTGGCCGCGCAGGCTATCTTAAAAATTAGTAATCTCAATAATCTCGCTGCATAGGTGGCGCTACGCACTATAGCAGAACCAATTAACGGGCAATTTGGATCCGTTTTGCAGAAAAGTACACTGTTTTTGTTGTTTATTTTGATTGGGTTGCATCTATTGTCAAGAAACAAAATTACCACCCTTCCACTATGAACGGTGCAACGTATAGATAACCTGACAGTCGGCGGTTGCTCCTACTTTGAATATTTTCAGTTCAGTAAACCAATGAATTAAACGTCACCAGATCGACATGCTCGCCGTTATAGTGCAAGTAAAAACATCTTGTAAAAATACAAAAAACACATTGTGAACACAGTGTCTTGTACTCTTCAAATCATAAACAAACGATTAACAACTGCTTTTAACTGCCTAACTAACTGATTAACTGCCTTGTACAACATTGAATACCAAAAACCATGACTACAATGTACAGCACAATAAAATCACATCAGCACTAAATCCGATTTTTCAAATCCGCACATTTTCTTTCTGTGTTTCTCCACAATGTGCATGACGTCTTGTAGCTGCTGTTCGTTCTTGGTAACTGAACCGATAAAATCTTCTAGGAGCTTCACACCTCTCTCAGCCATTGGTAATTTGTCATTATGTTAAGTCATTGGTAATTTGTAATGTGTTGCAAACTGCCTAAACAGCACAAGCTGTGCGTGTTAGCGCCACATTTTCACCGGTAATGACATCCACTCCGCACTGCACACCCGAGCCTCACCAAATACCATCCGGGAACGCTGGTCTACTAAATCTACCAGGAGATGGTCCGGTTGTATTGTCAGGTTGTCATCAGTCTAGTCCTCCGTTCTCTCTAATGAAGTGAATTTGCCGGCAATCTGATTCTTCTCAATTCCAGTCACCTCTCCACTGCACAAGGACAAAATTACAAATTGAGGCTACGTAAGTAAGTACCATAAGTGACGATTAATCACAGCCGATGCAGCATCCGCCACTTCACAATCAATTCTTATATATCGGAAGAGCTTGTGGTGGAGGAGCAAGTCGTTCACAGCGGCATCCACAGCAACTGGTGATGTGAACTACGCTTGTTGAGCTTATGACAAAGACACAAACATCGCCATTCTTTGCAGCTGATCATTCACGTCGCTGCCTGTCTCCAACTGCTCCCTGAACATAAATAATTCAAGAAAGTAGATAATCTTTGACATTCAACGGGCGTGATGACATGCTCCAGGACGCAAGAAGAGCGAACCACGCCGTGGTTTAACGCCCAGGACAAGAAGAGTGAGCTGCGCGACCTCTCGCTAATTGTCTCTAACCCACTCGGTGATTGCTAATAGGATTTCTCCGAACTGTCTTCATTTGTCCCTCTCCTCTCATATTCGTAGTTTGGGCATTGTTCTTGATCCTTCACTTGACTTCTCCAAACATTTTTCAAACCTTACCCGATCCTATCAATTGATCTTGCGCCAACTATACCCAATACGCCGACACATCGACGAATCGTCTGCACTGCTTCTTGTTAATTCCTATATCTTCTCCCGTCTCGACTATTGCAATTCTCTATTTTTTCACCTACCTCAAAAATCTCTTCGCTCCCTTCAATCAATCATTAACCTTTCCTGTCAATTCGGTTTGCGTCTTCCGCCTAGGACACCAACCTCTGAACATATTCGGCAACTAGGCTGGCTGCCAGTCCCTTCGAGGATCCATCATAAGCTTTGCTGTCTTGTATATAAACTTCTTCGCTCGCCTTCTCCTCCTTCCTACTTACACACCCTCCTACAGTGCAACGAGCGACCTTCCAGTCGTCGTCCTGTACCTTTTGTTTCTCCTCCTGCTCTTCATGAGTCAAACTGGTCGGCCAAGTCATTCTACTTTTCTGATCCCCGTCTTTACAATCAACTTCATCCTCATGTCCTGAAGCAAAAATCATACTCCTCATTATCTTCTGCTCTACACAAATTTTTGCGATCTTTGCCCACACCTCTAACTCCTCCATTCCGACAACACTAAATCTTGTTCTCTCTACATTCGTTTGTCTTGGTTACCAGTGTTAATGTATGATGTGATGTGTAATGTATGTTACTGTGTAAGGTATTTCTTTTGCTGTTTTTATACTCGTTTTTCTCTTTTATTATCATGTGTGATATTTTTGCTGGCTCATTTATTTTCCATCTATGAGCTAATACTTATTGTATCCTTATCTCCTTTATATTGTTCGCACCAGTTTAACTCTTTTACGCGCCTCTGCTCTACTTGGCGCTAAATAATTAAAACAGTTAAAAAAGTTACAATTAAAACAGTTAAAAAAATATAAGGCTTTGATGGCAAATATTAACGACACATATGCTTAATTAGATGAAGAGAACCAGACATACTCGCAGCCTGCTAGCCACGATCAAGATCAAGATCAAGATCAGTCGATCGTCAATCGTCGTCGCGTCGTTCAACGCATGCGAAAAACTTGCGCCACCCAAATTACCAGCAATATGGGAAAAATGAACAAGCCTAGATACCATTTCAAGAAAAAAATCCTAAATGCATTCAACTACATAATTTTCAAACATGTGTGCGTGTCTATGTACGAGTGTAGGTGTATGAGAGTGTTAGAGAGAGAGAGAGAGAGAGACAGGAGGTGAGGAAAGAGCACCTGAACAGCACGAAAAAGCCGTACAGCTCGACCAGCATGCCGACCAGAGGCCAGCCCAGCAGAACCACCGATATGCCGCCGAAAAAGGCCGCCGAGCCGCGCAGTTTGTGACGCTGAAAGAAAAAGCGAAACGTCCGCTCCAAGCCGATCACAAACGCGACGCCGGCAAGAAACAGAATCTGCGCCATCAGGAAACAAGTCGCCGACACACACACACACATATATACATTTTGTGAGCGCAAAACATGCATGCGTGCGTGCTGACAACAAATGCATGGCAAAATACACAATATGACGTTTAAGCGACCGAGCAGGCACACGCAAAACACGGGGCAAATTTCGACCTGAGCGACGGGAACAGACAAGATGAAATGCCAATTAATTAAATGTCTCAATTAATTGGCTCTAATTAATTTGTTAAATTAATTCAACCAATTTAAAAACAACTCGCATGAGAAACAATTATGATGCGATAAAAACACCAGGAGACAGGTTCGAACCGTCAACCTCTGTGAAACTGCTGTCATGTAATTTTTGGTCCATGTCTACACCATTTTTGAGGAGAAAACACATGCTATGGGAGTGTTTATGGACTTGTCAAAAAGCATTCGACTCATTAGACCATGGAATATTACTTGACAAGCTAAAAAATATGGGTATAAGAGGCACAGCCCACGCGCTGTTTCAAAGTTACCTCAGCTGTCGAAATCAGACGGTCTACTGTAATAACATGTACTCATCGATGAAGCAGAGAACTAGAGGCGTTCCACAGGGATCAGTTCTACGTCCAGTTCTCTTTCTATATAATATATGTTAATGATATTGTAAATGCTAGTTCGGAAATCAAATATACAATGTATGCTGATGACACCACCCTATTCTTTTCTGATAAGGACTTGAATGCCCTACATGCCAAAGTAACAGTGGAATTGATAAAAGTAAACTCCTGGATATGTGCAAACGACCTGAATCTGAACACGACCTAAACAAAACGCATTCTATTTAAGAAGAGATCAATGAAGTTTTCAATTCCTGCAATAACATTGAATGGCCAGACAATAGAATGTGTAAAATCCATGAAATTGTTGGGATGTTCATCATGAATCATGTTCATCATGATTGATGAACACTTAAATTGGGCTTCCCATATCAATCACGTATGTCTCATACTTTCGAATATGCTTGGCATCCTTTACAGAATTCGTTTCAACTTAACGCCTACAGCAATGATCAGTATCTATTATACTTTATTTTATTCCCGGATGATTTACTGCGTTTCGGCTTGGGCCTGCACTTGGCCGTCATGTGGGAAAAAATTTAAATTAAAAAAAAAATTATGCGCTGCATGTTCTTCCTGAAAATTTTTGACATCACTGCATAATTGTATACCACACACAAAATACTACAATTTGAATATGTGCACAAATATTTCACATTGTTAACTATTTATAAACATTTTAGGCGAGGTCTCTTTTTCCATTATGTAGAGAATAATAGAAACAGGAGCGCTTACAGGGACTTGGTGTGTGCTGTGTTAAGAACGACACTTCAAAAATAGCGTCTTTTGTTTTGGCCCAAATATATTCAACACACTTCCTTCGGAGTGTAAGAGCTTGCTGAATTCAAGCCTTTCAACATTTAAGATCAACATAAAAAACATTTCTTTTTTAATCAAAGAAATGAAACCAATGTTACCTGAACACTTTCATGTTTGTTGTCTGCATTGAATTAACACTTGGCGTATATTATTCTCATATATTCAGCTGTTTCCCACTCGTGTCGATTGTTGAAATTGTTCAGTGTGTCAATCTTGTGTAATTGTCTGCTGACAGTGTTGACATTCTTGTAGTATCGTGCGTGCAAATTGTGAAAATATTGTAGAAAGTAATATTTTGTAACTGTCATTTACCTTTTGGAAATTGCATGTGTTCATCTAAGAGCTTTGGCTCGATGAACTCTTGCCAATATTGCTATACTTTTTTGTATCATGTGTCTGTATACCCGTATGGCAATACACGTTTACTTACTTACTTACACATTGAACACACACACACACAGAGTGAAAGATGGAGAGAGAAAAAGAGCAGAGAAGAAATCACATCTTATATTCATCATTAGTATAAACAATGTTATCTAAAGTATAACAAGACTTCACCAAGAAAAATGTATCGGTGTTTTTATACAAGGCGGATATTTGATAGAACGCAGTGATGGGAAAGCTTATTGTAAATACGGGGTTCTAAAGCAAAGAAACAGCGATTATAATGAGAATATATACAAGGAAAAGCAGGTTCCAGCAAGAGATGAGAATCATAATGTCATAAGTGTACGACAATATTTCTTAAAAGACAAAACATCGAATAAATACGAGGGCCTACGGAGAATATGAGTAGAATGAATAATTAAGCAGACGCGATAGTCAATAAGTGCCTTAATAGAAAGAAGTACTGATTTCAGGAGAAAGGGAGAGACATGAGAGCCGGTAGGGAGATTGCAGATTGCACAACACACACACACACACACACACACTCAGCACTGATAATGGGAGTGATGTACTCACATTTCCGATGGCTAGAAGTCCCTTGTCGAACAGGAAGAGCACGCCGAGAAACAGAAACGCCACGCCGAACCCCACCAGGCCAATGCCGATCTCTGAACACACACAAACACACACACATACACGCACACACATACATACACGCACACACACACATACACGCACACAAGTCGCACAGAATAGGAAATGACAAATAAGGGAGTGATTCAACCGAACTGGAAACACAGGCAGAAAGACAAAATGGACAACTTCTTTTGTGGAGGAAAAACGAACGATACTGGTCTGATCGATCAAAGAACAAGCTTGGGTGATTGACATGATCAAATGAGGCATTTGATCATGTCAATCACCCAAGCTATGAGTGATCAACAACATACACACACACGCACACACACACACGCAGTTGAACACGATACGCACCATAACATACACAGATCAATTCACCTTCAAATACACTGAAGCGGTTGTAAGCAACCATGCCTCAACACACACACACACACACACACACACGCGCACACAAACACACGGGACCGTACAGTGACAGGCACTATGCAACACTGATTGTCCCGAAGAGAATGCTGCCTCGCTAGAAGAAACACACCAATGCGAATGACAGAGGTGATATATGCATCTATAAACATATACACACACATGCACACACACAGACAGGCAGACAGACAGACACACAAACGGCATATCTACCGATGCTAAATAAACAGGCCTGTCAAAAAACCATTGAACCAAGGCGTGTCGAAAGTTCAAAATTCAGCCCATTAAAAGCAAACACACGTACACAGACACACACACACACGCACACATACATGCATGTAAATATACACACTCAATTAACACGCTAACTCACACTCACATGAATGTACAATAGACCTGCTCAAAAACAACTATTTTTAGATTTGTATACCCCCTGCAGGTTTCGCGCCCGATACAGCAGGAAGTATGGAATTTTGCCTTGCACCGCGCAGTTGTTTCACTTATAACTTGTGTTACAGTTGCAATTGGAAGACAAATTGAAAAATTTGTTCCTGCAAGAAATACTTTGAGTGATTATTGAAGAAAAACGCAGAATATTAAAGAAAAATTTCAATTTAAATAAGAAATCATATGATTTTTACAATTATTGCAATCTTGATCTCAAATAATTCTAAATGTGAATTATCAGTCCAGTTAAGACCATTCTGATTGAGCCGAAACAGTAGCATAACATGAGCCTTCTCCACTCTCAGTAAATGGACGAAAACTAAACGTCCCATCGGCCAAGCAATAGACCGAAAGACACTCCGCAGTTCCCTCCCTAACAGCTAGGCAACAAACTATAACTAGGTGACCACATAGCATCTCTTCTCACTCTATCGAACCAGTTGAGCACTAGATACGCATGCAAACAACATTGGCGAACATTGAAACACAAACACACAGAGGATGTCACAATGTGCATACTCTTATTCATGTATAAGCCTTCATTTTCCACATTAGCCAGATCAATCAACAATAGTGCTTATTTGCGCTGTATTGCAGATCTGTTAGAGACATTCAACAAATCCACAAGCACTTCAAAAGACAACAATAATAGCGTTATACATGGAGCTCCGAACACGACAGGTATATACATCAGAAGCGGCACCTGCAATCGAGACACGACCAATACGCCAGTTTAACACTAGATTTTCAACAGGAACGTTGCTGGCTAGGCCCCTCATGCAGCATAAGTGGCTGCCAGTTTGTGACCAACTGACCAAACGTTGCAGTACTTCCTCCAAACGTTAGCAGAAAATAAATGAAAGTCTTCGCAACAAGATACCGTCAGTTTGGTTGCTGCACAGAAAATCACTACCCCCACCGTCTCGTGAATTTGCCCTAGCGACAATGAAACTAGACACGATGTGGATTACCTCAGTCTCGTCGTGGATCCTCACAAAATTATGTGACTATCGCACTCTCCAGAAAGCATCGAGTATGTAAATATGCGCAGCACCGCTGATCGTCATGGATTGTCCGACAATCAAGTGACGGCGATATCATCTGCTGATTTGAAGGTTGGAGGGACCGACATTGATAATTTCATCTTTTCACGTTCATGAAACAGGCCGAAACAGAATGTACAGGGTGACACAAAAAAAACAGAGCTCATAAAAAGTTGAATAATTTCCGCAATATTCAAGTAATTCTGTTATTTGTTTCAGATCATTAAGAAGACGGATTGATCTAAGAGTCTACCACGTGTGAGCTTCGAGATGCCTTGGACTACAGAGCAAAAGACATTTGCAGTTGAGACATATTTTCGGCTGAAGTCTTTCCGGGAAACGCAATTGCGATTCAAAGACCATTTCAATTGTCGTGAATTTCCTGTCAGCTCAGTGATCTGCGGATGGGTTAAAAAATTCAAAACCCATGGGACTGTGAATAACCTCAATGCAAAAGACAAAAACAGACAATCACACTCTGGGCGACCAAAATCATCACGGACACAAGACAATGTTGCTGCAGTCAGAGACTCTGTTGTCCGCAGCCCAAGAAAGTCTGTGCGTCGGCGAAGTCAAGAGCTTGGCATCAACCGGGAGTCTGTAAGAAGAATTTTGATCTCAGATCTCCATCTTTATCCCTACAGGATTCAAATCAAGCACAAGCTCACAGCTGACGACATGAGGAAGCAAGTAACCATGTGCCAGTGGTTTTCAGACAAGATTGTCGATGAACCGGACTTTCTCGACAACATGTGGTTTTCAGACGAGGCCCACTTTCTGCTGTCTGGGCACGTTAACTCTAAGAATAACATCTTCTGGGGCAGCACACTCCCTGACCACTGCCTGCAAAGGCCCTTGCACTCTGTCAAGTGTACTGTCTGGGTGGCCATTTCAACTCATGGCATTATCGGGCCATTCTGGTTTGAGGACGATGACGAGCGGCCCTTGACTGTGAACACGGAGCGCTACATCCAGGTCCTCGGCAAGTTCTGGGTAGCACTTGGCCGGCGTAGAGGCATTGACAGAGCCCTCCAGTGGTTTCAACAGGACGGAGCCACCCCTCACACCTCCAATGAATCCCTGGAGTGGCTGCAGCAGCGCTTCGATGACCGACTCATCAGCCGCAGGTGCAACCCGGAGTGGTCACCGCACTCACCAGACCTGAACCCCCCAGACTTTTACCTGTGGGGTTACCTCAAGGACAGGGTGTATGAGCACAACCCCCAGACCATCCCTCACCTCAAAGCAGCCATCACAGCAGCCATCAGAGCCATCCCGAGAGAGGAGTGCAGGAGGGTCATTGAGAACTTTGCCAGGCGAATCCAAGTCTGCCTGCAGCGCCGGGGCGCGCATCTGGAACATATCTTTGAGCGGCTGTAGAACAACGAGTTTTTGTTGTACAGAATTGAGACTTTGCAGATGTTGGCTACATAGGTTGTACATATTTCCATAGAATTTTTGTTTCAAACTGAATGAAATTTCAGGAGTTATAAGACTTTTAGTGAGCTCTGTTTTTTTTGTGTCACCCTGTAGGTGAGGTATCACGTCATTCAGCACCACAAGGCAGAATTCATCAAGCATCCTGCAAGGTATGCTGCTCTTCACCGTGATGGGAAGATGTAAAGCATGTCAAGGGAGACACAGCATTCCCATCAGAGAATTTGACAGTGCTTGTCTGAACACCAAGTGCATATATTGAAGGCATGCTACTGGCGCTGACAATAATAGACACCTCACCAGGAACAGCTCAGACAGAGAGATGAATGAATTTGATGGAGACATTGGAGCTACTGAAGTAATTACAGCCACTGTGCTCGACACAACCTCCAGCAACAGTGGAGTACATCGGGGAGTTGCCAAGCTAAATGAACAGCAACTTGGTGAAAAGTTGTTCTATCCCGCTTGTGGGCACTATATGCTAGAATTGCTGATTGGTGCCATATGGAGGAGTAGTTTGTAAAGATCAAGAGACCAGATACTTCTTCGTTCAAACACGTCAACAGCATTTGGGCATGTCTTAATACTGGAAACATCACAGCCCTGTATAACACACATACATGGTTAACTAAAGAGAAAAAAGTGCATAAAATCCTATATCAACATGTCATAGAGTAATAACTGCAGAAAAAGCCTGCAGTTTGAGAGCAATTTAAAAACAGTTAATGACGTTGCTGAGCGTGAAGTCAAGATGATGGCGGGTTAGGCCAACATTATTACTACAGATCATCTTAAATGACTATATCTACTGTATTGTGTTGAGTTCAACCACAAGTACCTTAATAGTTTTAGTAAATAAACCCTTGTTAAGTGACTGTATTATTGTATATTTGATATATGAGTGACTGTAAAGTGTTCATCCTGTGGAATTCATATTATTTTTCACTTAAATTTGAATTTTTCTATAATATTCGGTGTTTTTTCTTCAATAATCACTCCAATTATTTCTTGCAACAACAAATGCTTCAATTTGATAACCAATTTATCCTCCAATTGCAATTGTAACACAAGTTATAAGTGAAACAACTGCGCGGTGCAAGGCAAAATTGCGTACTTCCTGCTGTATCGGACACCAAAAACTTCATGTCCAATGTGGTAGGATAAACAGATATTTTGGACAAAAATTGTTGTATGTTTCGGCTTTTTCAGGACAAAAAGCATGGGAAACCGTGCAGGAGGGTATAAAAATCGAAAAAAGTTCCTGAAGTTCCTCATGTTTCGCCAACCCCCCCCCCCTCAGCTCCTCATCGGAGAGATCCTGGCGCCGCCGCTGATTGGCAAATATCAGCATGCAATGCCACAACTGTGGCTAGTACAAATCGCATTGTACAAAAAAACAGCAAGATAATTCGCCCTACTAACTGGCACACAAAGCACGACTATAGATTGCATTTGTGTCGAGTAAATGAAGCTCTAAACAAACACGACTGCACGAGCGACACGCTTGAAGCCGCACGCACAGCTGAACTCTCCGTCTCGACATGCGTGGCTATATGCAACAACCTGCACAAGACGATATTGCAAGCTGATAACTTGTTGCTGCTAAAACGGATAATACAAATATGGGGAAAAGACAGGACAGACCGAGCTCGGCTCTTATCCTTCAACCCAACTACCGTAGATCTCAGCCATGTTAAGCACATATTTTCATCCGAAATTATCATCCATATTTCCTATGGAGGGCTTAATGGCCAGAGCTATTTCAGTGTATCAAATTCTGTCCGCCAAAGTTATAGTTATCCAAAACAACAAGCTTCATTTTACTATGAATTATATCAATATTTACACAGTACAAATATGTGCAATTGTTTGACACATAAATTAGCAAGTAAATCATAAGGAGAAATGTTCCAACATAATGTACGAGATTGCGGAACAAACAGTGCAATATGAAAATAGTGCCGTAGAACAGTTGAGACCTTGGCTGGGCTTATTGGACCGCACTACTAAAAACCTAGTACTTCAGGCCTGAAAAGTGGCATGGGTTTAATAGCCGGGAGTATAGTGGAGTTTAGTGGCGAAAGTGGTGCCATCTGTGATGCAGCATCGATTCCGTGAGAAACTTGTGACCTACTAGGATGTGTAGATGCACCAGCAATGCCTGCTAGAGAGGAGTTCTTCAGCGCGGGTGTTCGCCCACCACCAGGGCAGCGATTCTGGTCTCTAATTGCTGCGAGGATTGTATTGTGTAAATTCGCAAAAAAAACTACCCATGTTATATATTTTCCTGGAAAAGAAATAGAGGGAGCACAAAGTAACTTGAAGTTGTATGAATGAATATTCAATAAAAGAAATAATAAGCCGCATGTTTTGTTCATTTTTTCATATCTTTAAAGAATCCAGGGGATGCCAAAACTGAGTGCTGATTTGAAAAGAGTGTGAGAACTGGAAAAAGGTTGAGAACCACTGTACTAGACACTTGTAAACCGCCATTATGGGACAAGCTAGAGAAACTCTGCGACTCTTAGCTAGAGAAATAATCGCCTTTGATGGTTTAAAACACATATAGTGATAACGTGGCATTGATACACACATAAATAACACGCGTTAAAAAATCCCAACTACAGTAATCAGTCCAATAAGCAATTAAAATTGGGCAGTAATTCTTATTGTGAGACTGTCGCTTGCCATTGTCTGAGAAAATCATTAATACATTGACAAGAATAAGATATTGAGCTTTTGATGAGCTGCACAAAAAAAACCTCATACACATCCGACAATACAAGGCACAAGTGCACATCCTGGTACAAATACGAAAACATTAATCGGCAAAAACCAGAGCAGTGCTTATAAAAATCATAGGCCAAATACAAGCAGTTTATATCCTCAATTTATGACTGAACCCAACTGCACGAAAGCAGCGTCGATAATTCTATATATCATATTGGACTCCGTGGTGTAGTTGTTAGCACACCCGCCTCACAAGCGGGAGGTCCGTGGTTCGAAGCCCGGCGGAGCAGAATTTCATTGGGCGAATTATACAACCCTCAGCCCCTGTCCACCCAGCAGAAAATGATGGTACCAGATATCAGTCATGAGTAGTGCCATGTATTCTGGGGAGGTGGCCCTCTTTAATACGTCTTACGTCCTTGTGGCGACATAGCGTGGAGAGGGTCGGTTCTGCGGTGGCAGCGAGCTGCACGGGCACACCTGTGTGTTCATAAGCTTCGGTTTCTTCCCGTGTAGCAGCTGCGACTTGGGCATTTAACATTTAACCTTTTATTGTACCTATACAAACACATTCACATACTTCGCAGAGCCTATGGTGACATATTACCGACGTTAATTGATCCAGTAACTTCATATACAACAGGCCTATAAATGCGTTAAACAAATTTATACATAGAAGACAGCATAAATCCCAGTAACAACTCACTCTGGGTATCTGTAATTTGTAGCATGATGAAGCCGGCCACACTCAAGCTTATACCCGCAGAAAATCAAACTGGTTAGACGAAAAACTAAAATATTTCGGTAGTAAACACCGCAACTATGCCGATAATCACCCAGCCAAAACAAGCATGTTGAGCACGCGTGCCTGAAATAAAACAGAATGCATACATCAAATTAAAAAACAACAAATCAAACTTTTCTAAAAATCATGTCAGAGCCATTTAATGTAAATGATAGTATGTACGTATTGGACATTAAATACTAATGGAACTTATAATATTGGATTGGAACGCAATACTGTTTAACCAAACAGACACCTAACGAGGCTAAATTGGATTTATGCCACATTTGTCGATATTGCGATGCTATCGTAACGAAACGTCAACTTTGAAATTGATAAGGTGAGAGTAAATATTATAAACCGTGCTTAGCAGCAATGGAATATATTCCAACATATAATTTCTTCTATTCCATCACAAGTGAATCCTTCTGTTAATCAAAAATTATAGCTCAAACATTAAATGTTAAATATTCACCAGGATTATCATATCGACAACATAATAAATATCAAACGGTGTATACAACGCTATATATTAATTATTTTAAAATGTTTCAAGTGTTTAGAATATTTTGAGCAATTATTCTTCTCAGATAGTGTATAATTTCAATGTTTTGATATAAACTTTGTTAATGTGAATCGTCCCACATAGCCGAAGGTGGTCGTGAGGTATGTTTATGAGAAGTATTTGGCAAAGTAAAAAACTTTATTGCACCGCTCATTATGCTTGCGGGCAAGCACAAAAAGTTTTCAAATACAATGCTGCCGTGAAAGATCAAAAATGCGTCTTCTTTCGAGATGGCTGTTGTAGTTCTAATGAAAGAGCTAAAATTCAATGCTTTCACGCTCTCTAGTTCTCCTCATGTACTCTTTCTTTCTCGCAATATCATGTATACGAATCTTGTATAATCTCGTATATGAATGCAAATATTAATATTAGTATTTTCGTTAATACCAAAGTGAATCAAGTGAGAAAAGCGAGGACACACGATAAGATTTATATGACGATTATAGTTTGAAATTGTATGTGATAATTTTGCGGTGTTTTGTTTATATGTGGCGAATTATTACAAAATATGTTATTCAATTTTAATATAATATATGAATTTCGGGCACTTTTGTTTATTTTTATCATGTTAAGCATGTAGCCTATATGCAGTAGCGTGGAACATATTTAAATAAAGGTATAATTTCATTGAGTGCGGGTGGAATTATGGTTCCATTTGCTACAAAAACGCTGTGTGTAAAATATTTTTGGAAACTACTTTATTTTTTAGAACTGACTCAAATTGGTAAAATTTCAAATTGGTTTTCTAAAACTATCGCTCATTTACTTATCCCTAGTCCAAAAAATCAGGAACGATAAACGATAAGTTCAAAAGACTTTTGTAAGAATTACAAAGTGTACACGGCGGCAATAGTGACAACAGCCCGCCTGACGTGTTCAGACCAGAAGGATCAACATTGGCTTGCAAGCAAACCCTGAAAAAACCTCACATGAGAGCTAGCAGTGTGTGTGTAGTGTGCCAATCACATTATTCACAGCTGCAGTGCGCCAGTCTCGCTGGAGTTCTCTAGTTAGGAAGGTGTGTGCCACTCTCTCCCATGCGCCTTGACCCACTCCTACCATGGCCCTTCATTTGGAAGCATGTGGCCCCTGCCTCGAAGAAGACATCAAGGAGAGGTACATCAGGAAGATCGTCACCTCCATCATATCCGAGCCTGACATTGGGGTGCCATATGGTCCTAGAGGCCGGTGCACCCCTTAAACTCAATAAACAAACAACAGAGCCTGACAGTGGCAGATCCAGGGTGCAATTTTGGGAGGGGATGAATTAATTTGGGGGTGGGCAGAAATTCGGGAGCGATCAGTCGTGTACATGCATCATTATGCCACGTCTTTGCGACAATCTTTATATCAACAAATTATGCAGAAACATATATCTCTGATGACCTGTTTTAGTTAACCAAGAGGTTAACTAAAACAGGTCAAGAGATACCGAGTATGCCGTGGCAACATTCCAGCGAACCATTCCAACTCTCAAGACCAATCGTCTTGAATATACATTTTCATATCTTGATGATATAATTGTCTGTGGGACGACGCAAGAGGAGCATAATCTGAACTTTTCTCGCTTCATGGAAGCTGCTAAGAAGCATAATCTAGTCATCAACAAGTCCAAATGCAAACTCTCTCAAAAGTCCATACACGTTCTGGGATATCTTGTGCAGAATGGTTCGCTGCTACCGGACCCGGCAAGACTGCAAGGACTGATAGATTTGCCAGTGCCAAACAACCTGAAATCACTCAAGAGAATGGTCGATTTCTTCGCCTACTATTCCAAGTAGATTCCAAACTACTCGTCTAAAATTCACACACTCATTGATGCTAAATTCCCTTTGAATTTACTTGCCATTGACGCTATCAATGCTCTGAAAAATAACATTTCGAATGCTGTTCTTATGGCCATTGATGATCGTGAGTCATTCGTAATTGAAACTGATGCCTCAGAGAAGACAATTGCTGCTACACTGTTACAAAAAGGCAAGCCTGTTGCATTCTTTTCACGCTCGCTAAATCGCTCCGAACTGGGGCATCACATTGTTGAGAAAGAAGCTCATGCGATCATTGAATCCGTCCGTCGTTGGAGAGATTTCCTTGCCTGCCGCTATTTCACCATCATTACAGACCAAAGAGCGGTCTCATATATGCTCGATACAAAAGCGAAAGGAAGGGTGAATAATGACAAGATCCTACGGTGGCGATTGGAATTGACGTCGTATACATTTAACATCTGCTACCGTCCAGGGAAAGAAAATGTTTCTGCTGATACTCTCTCTCGCTCGCACTGCCTCTTCACGTGTGCTGGTATTGACCTGAAGAAAGTGCACTACGACCTGATTCATCCAGGTGTTCAACGTTTGCTACACTTCGTATGTTCGAAAAATCTTCCATTTTCTGTCGATTAAGTGCGTACTGTAGTGTCACAGTATCAGGTATGTGCAAGACTCAAACCACGTTTTTACAAACCTCCAGAGTGCAGCCTCATAAAATCCACTTCTCCTTTTGAACGTATCTCCATCGATTTTAAAGGTCCACTACCTCGTTCTACTTCTGGCAATTCGTACATTCTCACAGTGGTTGATGAGTTTTCACGGTTTCCGTTCGCTTTTCCCTGCAGAAATGTTGATTCTTTCACATTTATCAGGAGATTCTTTCACAGTTGATTGGCTGGAGGGGGTGCTTTAAAAACTTGGCACTTTTTGTAGGGTTTCGGTCCCTCCAAGCCCCCTTGGCACCGCCACTATACGGTGCAATTTCTGACTTTTGCTTTGAGGCGCAATAATTCCACGATTCCATTTTGCATGCATATTTGCATTTTTAACAACAACAACAACAACAACATGTCATCAGCCAACATCAAACAATCAAACATCAAACAACATCATCAAACAACATCAAACAACATCAAACAACATCAAACAATCAACATCAAACAATCATCAAACAATCATCAGCCAATCAACATCAAACAATCAACAACATCAACATCAAACAATCATCAGCCTGTGGTCCAGATGGAATAAGTAACATCCATCTAAAACATCTTGGTCCACAAGGCATACAGACACTCACCAACATATCCAACTACAGCTTCTCACACAACACAATACCTCACATCTGGAAAACGGGCATCATCATCACACTACACAAACAAGGCACAGACCCCACGCTTCCTTCTTCACATCGTCCAATCACACTGCTCTGCACACCATCAAAAATCACAGAACGCCTCATCCTCAAACTCATCACACCACAAATCCCACTATCACAATCACAGCACGGCTTCAGATCACTGCACTCCACAACCACACTGCTCACAAAACTCACACAGACCATGATGGGTAACATAAACACAACAAAACCACCACACAGAACACTACTCATAACACTAGACATCAGCAAAGCATTCGACAGAGTTCCACGACACAATCTCACAAACAAAATACTAGACACCACACTTCACAATAACACTAAGAGATGGTTGGCCAACTACCTCGCTGGCAGATGCGCCCATGTGAGGTACAATGGACAATCATCTCACACACGCAACATAACAAACGGAGTCCCTCAGGGCTCCGTTTTAGCACCAACACTATTCAACCTATACCTACATGACATGCCAGCACCCAACACTCCATCCATACAGATATCATCATATGCAGACGACATCACAATCACAAGCACACACAGACACGCCGACACAGCAGTGCACACACTACAACCTTACATCAACACACTACAACAATGGTTCAGCACAAACCAACTGAACATTGCACCTGCCAAATCCACAGCCACACTCATCACCAACTGGACATCCGAACACAACTACACACCACAAATCACCATCAACAACACGATCATCCCACACACGCACACACCAAAAATACTAGGCGTCACATACGACACACAACTCTCATTCAAACAGCACATCACCAACATTAAAACCAAGGTCACTCCACGCCTCAACACACTGAAAGCACTCTCTCACACAACTTTCGGACACAACAAAGACACCACAACCACCATATACAAACAGTACATCCGACCCGTCATAGAATATGCTAGCCCCGCATGGGCTAGCAATCTCGCAACACGCCACACAAACACACTTCAAACACTTCAAAACACCGCACTCAGAACAATAACAGGATGCACAGCTACCACACCAGCAGACCACCTTCATCACGAAACCAAAATACTCAAACTGACACACCACCTAGACATGAGAGGCACACAAACACTCGCAGCAGCAGTCACCAACACAGCACATCCACTACATCACCTCACAACACAAGACAACACAGACAGAAACATAAAAACAACACCAAGCACACTTTACCACAGACAAATTTTCACATCACTTCCACCAGCTCCCCCACGCACATCAATCAAGAAACACATACACACAGTGATCGCACGGAAAGCCATACACTCACTACAACACAATACACTCCTACAAAGACACCCACCTGACATACTCAAATCAGAAAACACACTCACACGCGAAAACAAGGTGCATCTGGCCAGGTTGAGATGCGGTCATCATCCTGCCCTTCTGTCATATCAGAAAAGGTTGAATGACTCAATCGATGACACCTGTCCAGATTGCAATTCAGCACCACACACCATCACACACATCATGCAACACTGCACAGCACACACACAACTCAGACGCCAACACAAAATTTCATCTATCAGTGACCTGTGGAACAACCCGGTCGGTGCCGTGTCTTTCCTCAGGAGCTCGAGGTTGCTCGGCCAGACAACCTGAGGAACAACAACAACAACAACAACAACAACATGTATTTGTTATAGCGCACCGAAGGGCTCGGGCGCGACACGATTATAACAGTTGGGAACACGGAATACAAATAACAGGACAGATGCAAAAGAAGTGAACTACAAATATGCAATAAATGACAATAAGTATAGAGACAAAATATGGGCAAAACATACAAAGCAGACGGACATGACGGACAAGACAACACGACTGAAACATAATGACAACACAACACAGCAAACACAACTCGGGAGAATATAGTCATAGCGTAGATATAGTAAGCATGCAAATGAGAGAAGGAATACGAGTAATGTTGTACATTTGATATTATTCGAGTGAGTAGACGATTTGTTGTGTCGGTCTGTGACGATTGGTTGGACGATTGGTTGCCGCGACTTCTGACCAGCGGAGACGTTTTTCTCACATGCAACGGAAAACATATTCTTCCATTATACATGTGTTTATGGGAAAATTCGACGTCACATTGAATTCCTTCAACAATTTTGAGCGTGACAATACAGACGCCATTTGAGCAATTTGTGTTGAATTATTTCCCAAATGTAAATATGAAATACATGTATGCATGATCCTACCTTCCAAAAAGTCACAAAATTTCACAAAATTATATTTTGTTTTTTTTTAAAAATGACATTTAATGTGAGAAAATGTTTTATGTAATTACATAAACTTCCCAACTTCAATTATGATTTATACAATAATGCGAGGGTTGGCAAACTACGGCCTGCGGCTCAGATCTGGCCCGCGACCATACTTGAGTTCTCTGGATAAAATGTATGAACGAAGCTTCTTTGATAATTTTCAAGTAAATTAACATCTTAGTTATGTTCGGTTATTTACGTTGCACGGCACTCACCCGTGATTAACATCAAATACCAGGTTTAGTTATTTGTCTTATTTCCCGGAGGTTTCGTTCTGGCGTGCAGTTATTAAAAAACTTGCTTATACGGCCGGCGCTCACGGCTCAGTTATCCGGCCCCAGCAAAAAATAGTTTGCCCGCCCCTGCAATAATGTACTACAATACCACTAGAATTATGATTCTGAATCTGTTTTGAAAGCTTAGATTTTCCTGATGTTTCAATTGATGGACTTGTAGTGATTAGCTACAGAAAAACCAGTACTCGCAAGCCAGTACGCGCATATATTATGTGTACGACACCAAAGCGTGACCAGGAAACACTGAACAATATGTATGTGTGCAAGTGGTGTCTGACTACATACTCCCAGGTCATTGATGACCTGGGCCAATCAGGTGCCACGCCAGCGACAGGTCAGACATGGACCAATCAGAACGCAGAGAGTGGCCCACACAGCAAAAAGAACATATTTAAATATGCCACTAACATTAAATAATGCAAAAAACTCCTAGAAATTACAATAAATATACAATATAGCATTACACCAATTTATACTAAAACAGGTAACTGTAACAATGTTTATATTTCATGCGATGTTGTATATAACATGTATTCTTATATCTTTATTTAGTAATCGTTGATTGTTTTGTGCATTGTGTATTGTATGTTGTGCATTGAAAGTGACATAGGATAGAAGTTAGGACAGGAAGTGAAGCGTAAACACATGCATCACTGTCAACACAGTGGGTTACAATACAGAACACAGCATTGGTTGCACACACGTAGACACACACACACATACACTGTAAGACATTAAGAGAAAACCAGAGAAGCACGGGAACACGCATATATCACCCACACCAGTGTGTAAAGCTATGTGCGTGTGCCGGTCGTGTTGAATTGTGGTGACCTTGTGGTTCGTAACTAATGAGGTCGTGCACAACTTGGAGCTGCAGAATGAAGTAGGCGGCGCTAGCTAGCACTATATAAGCACAGTGTTTTCACCATTCGGGAGGGAGATAGAGATAGGCAGTATGGGGATAGGCGGGATGGATATAGAGATAGAAGAGCAGCGGCAGTATGGAGATAGGAATAGAAGAGCAGCGGCAGTATGGGGGCACAAGAGAACAGATAGGATAGAACATTGAATATAAGGTTAGGACGATAGAGCTAAGAAGTGCAACTTTCAATATCACGACGAAATACATTGTTTCAACAAAACTACTGTTTGGAATCGGCACAACAAGAGTTATCGCGGCGCACAACATTAAGAGGCCTGCTCCATTAGAACTATCATCGCTGAAGACAAAAAATGTTACATTTGGTGCCGTGACCCGGATCCAAGGAGGTAGATAATTTTGAAAAGAAAACAAACATCTTCAACAGCGTGAAGACATCTTCAACAGCGCCCGAAATGTATTACATCTGCTTCTGTGACTTCTGGAACTGTTACATCTGGTGCTCAAGAAAGACATCAGCAACGCATTCATCATCATTGGTGCTTCAGTATTATTTGTAAGGTACGTGGTTAATCACTGCTTTCCTATTAAGTTTTGCATTTCCTTTTTCCTTAAATCAAAAATCAGAGCCATATTTAGAGTAAAACTAAATGTCTACGATTACAAGGAACGATACATTAATTCCAGATTATCTGCACGTCTACGCCATGAATATTAACAGTATAATGATCGTATATAGCAACAAGAAGTCGATCATT
The DNA here is from genome assembly GCA_916048095.2 of Sacculina carcini. NCBI lineage: Eukaryota > Metazoa > Arthropoda > Thecostraca > Sacculinidae > Sacculina > Sacculina carcini. Next base: position 2,428,920 of record OU696576.1, on the reverse strand, counting down.
AGACAAAATGTACCCCAAGAAGACGATGGTAATCAATAAGACAAGGACGATGTGGAGAGTACGTCATTACTAGAACGACTAACACGACCTCAAACATAGCATGTAGGAGTTAATATAGTTGAAGTTAATAAGCAGCAAAATGCACGTTGAGTAAACGAATCGAAGTTGAAATAGGAAAAAAATTATGAAATTGATTTGATGCAATTGCATTAATGCCGAGACAATGCAAACAAAACAGAAAATTAAGTGAAATTTTGACCGGAAACGTAAAAACAAGCCTTAGCGGGGAAGACTACCAGCATAACAAACCGACTGACTGATAGACTGACGAATTGACCGGAAGAGGAGGTGAAGGTATATGCCGTAATTCTCATACACTGGTGAGAACAGAAATGAAGGCAGAACGAAGTAAATGGTTTTCGCATATGGCCGCGAAAATACCGAAGTTAAGTTGGGGCATTTGATATGCAACTTAACGGACAAGAGATATTGAATGATATATCTGGTAACAAGGACAGATATAACGAAGCATACAAGGAGAGTATGTATCGACATGCATAGATTGATGCATTGGAATGTGAGGGCATGATACGCCACTAGGTGACTGATGACTATATGACTAGATGACTGAAAGTATGAACCGCTACTATGAAGGCCTTGAAACGTCCGTGTATAAGACATTACTAAACTGTAGACAAGACACCACTAGATAATTGAATGACAATGATAGAACGGCGAGAGAATAAAATTACGGTAAAATACAGAAGAGGAAATAGAGAGAAGAATTACGAAACAAGATTTATGTGAAAAATAATACATAGCTCTGCGAATACTGTTCCTATTCCGAAGTAATCTTATTAATCCCACGGAATCCTACTCCTTTCCTTGATACCACGCTGATAAACGACACTGAAAAGCAAGTGAAAATCGACCGATTGTCCAGAACTATAAAAACATCAACGATCGACGCAGTAAAGTTGCTCATTACCGTTGGGGGAGTGACATTAGAAGATGTACATGGTGCTCTACAATGTGAACAAACAACTACCGTGAGCATTCATGCGTGACACCGGCCAAGCCAAACTCCGAAGTGACAAAAGCTGACAACAGTATCCTGATTACGTATATCTGTGCGATGACATCTGTGAACAACATCAGCCGAAATCATCCACCATGTACGAGGTACCAAGAAGCCAAGTACTCATCGGAACGCGTGCAAATAAACAACAATCGCGGGGCTCAATTGTACAAATACTCGTCAGATGAAGATCATCACACGTCTTCAATGAAAGCCCACTTCTGACCACACAATAGAATGGCCGTGTATAAGCTCTAGTGGCTCGCATTCGCTCGATTGACCTCGCAGTTGTGGTGTAACAATGTTTATATTTCATGCGATGTTGTATATAACATGTATTCTTATATCTTTATTTAGTAATCGTTGATTGTTTTGTGCATTGTGTATTGTATGTTGTGCATTGAAAGTGACATAGGATAGAAGTTAGGACAGGAAGTGAAGCGTAAACACATGCATCACTGTCAACACAGTGGGTTACAATACAGAACACAGCATTGGTTGCACACACGTAGACACACACACACATACACTGTAAGACATTAAGAGAAAACCAGAGAAGCACGGGAACACGCATATATCACCCACACCAGTGTGTAAAGCTATGTGCGTGTGCCGGTCGTGTTGAATTGTGGTGACCTTGTGGTTCGTAACTAATGAGGTCGTGCACAACTTGGAGCTGCAGAATGAAGTAGGCGGCGCTAGCTAGCACTATATAAGCACAGTGTTTTCACCATTCGGGAGGGAGATAGAGATAGGCAGTATGGGGATAGGCGGGATGGATATAGAGATAGAAGAGCAGCGGCAGTATGGAGATAGGAATAGAAGAGCAGCGGCAGTATGGGGGCACAAGAGAACAGATAGGATAGAACATTGAATATAAGGTTAGGACGATAGAGCTAAGAAGTGCAACTTTCAATATCACGACGAAATACATTGTTTCAACAAAACTACTGTTTGGAATCGGACATCAAGCGTTATCGCGGCGCACAACGTTAAGAGGCCTGCTCCATTAGAACAATCATCACTGAAGACAACAATGTTACAGTAACTCACAATTATCAAAACACAAAACATAACAATGGACAGCGCAATTGTCGCATACTGATTTTTTTGCGTCGCAACCACGCCAAATGAAACAATACAATTAACGTCACCACAGACTTTTATAGAATTGTGGCGTTTAGCTCGCCACGAAGCGTCACATGCAAGCAGTGCGAGTTCTTTGGAACGACTGTATTTGTGCATACAACAAGGGACGAGCAAGACATTACAGACAAACATACACACAAGATCAAACACACACAAGATCAAACACACACAATACGAACAAACACAACACGACACACAGGTCACTGCGCTTCTGGCAAATACCGCCAGGTGGAGCGAGACGCAGTTACACGTGGCGCACCACAGGACTCCCCCACCAGAAGCGGAGCGGTATTGATGAGTTTCGATGATGATGGTGTCGGACTTTCGATGATGTCGGTGAAGCTTCGCTGGTATGGTAGACCGGCGCGCCATACTGCACGGCAGCACGAGGCCAAGTAGATTTCACACAATGAAGTCGACCTCGTGCTGCGCAGTTCGGTGACGAGGTTGTTGAGCAGAAACTGCATCCAGCAAGGAGTCGAGCCAATCCTGACGAAATTATGTTGACCCCTTGCTGCGCAGACGTTTGCTGTTCAGTGAGGCAAAGTTTGGCGTAGGTTAGCGGAAACTGCATCCAGCAAGAAGACGAGGCAATATTATTGTGTTGTCTTCTTGCTGCGCAGGCGTTTCCTATTCGGTGGTTTGACGTCCGGCGTCCGTAGGAGAAAAATCACGATTGAGTACGGCACCGGACGGAGTCGGCCTTGGATGGTGTGATGCAGGTGCGTCTGGTCAGTGGAGCTGAGAGTGCGTCGCTCGTAGGGAGGTACAGAAGGCTGCGACACAGACGGATAGGCGATGCGCGGAAAAACGAGGCAAAATCACAGGCCGATGAGACACAGTCAAAACAAATTCACTCAGCATCACACCATCATCACGTCGGGGTCACCAATGTGGCGTTTAGCTCGCCACGAAGCGTCACATGCAAGCAGTGCGAGTTCTTTGGACCGACTGTATTTGTGCATACAACAAGGGACGAGCAAGACATTACAGACAAACATACACACAAGATCAAACACACACAATACGAACAAACACAACACGACACACAGGTCACTGCGCTTCTGGCAGGTACCGCCAGGTGGAGCGAGACACAGTTACACGTGACGCACCACAGAATACAAAATCAAATGAGCTAACACAGTAGTCTATAAGGTGAAAATAATACGTATCGGGAAACGAGAAGAAAAAAAATTATATATACAATAATGCAAAAATACATAGTAAATGTAAATGTATATAGGTAAGTGTTAATTGAAAGAAGCAAATTACAATTGAATGTATAAAACGATGTGATGAGCCGGATAATACAATGTGTTTACACCAGACTGCAGGAGTCCTCTAGTGACCCTCTAGATCAGTGGCTTCTAGTGGTGGGATCATATTTCAACAATAAATATATAAAAAAGAACCAGACGTGCATCAAAATCATCCACAAGCCAAACAGTTGGCTTTGAATGCATTGATAGAGAAGAGGAAAGCAACCGTCGTGAGTTTGACCCTGAGCCAGGTCCACTAGACTCTATTACAACAAGTACAACGCACCGCACAACAAAATCTGCTACTAAACTGGATTTCAAACATTCTTTGTCAACTAGTAAAGCATCACAGGTGCCTCAAATTCTGACTGAAGATGGAGTGATTGTCCCAACACCATCACAATGTGGAATCTGGCGTCGAACAATCAGAGATGTCCATCCAGTTAAGAACCGTTTCATGGAAATGCTCTCTAAAGATAATTTTTGCTTGCATGTTGACGGTAAGACAATTTTACAAGATGGATTAAAAAATTACAGGTTTCAGAGAATATTTCAAGGCAAAGGATTCAATGAAGCTCAATACATTGGCTGCCGTTCTTGATCTTATTCTGGAACATGTATTGCACTGTTTTTTCAATACGGTCACATATCTTAGGTCCAATAGAACAGCACAAAAGCACATACACTCATTCTATATGTATTGTTTATGCGTATTTTATATGCAACTGACATGCTATAATTGAATGTTTAATGGGAAATAATGTGTTTTAATGGGAAATATGAAAGCGTGTTATGAGTGCGCAATCTTTTCGATGCCTGACAAGACTAAAATAATTTTTGAGTTTTAAGTAACCCTTCATTGTTAAGTACCCTAGGCTAGTGATTCTGAAATTTTTCATAACCCTAATAAACAACGCCACTGGCTGTAACCCCCTTTTTACTCTACTACTAATGTACCGCTGTGCAACACCGTCATTGCGCACTTGCTTAGCACCAATATTTGTTGTTGCTGCTTGTGTTTGCTTGACATAGTGACACAGAATGGCACGCACACGCATACATACACACGCACACACATGTCTGCTGGGCAAGGAGCAGAAGTGTAATATACTACCACGCCTAATATACTGTCATGTTAACGCCGACCTACACTCATCTGAGAGCAGTGTTAGTGCCGGCGATAACTAAGCGAACATTCTGGAGAATGTCACGCTGTATGTGTGTATGTGTGTGTGTGTGTGTGTGTGTGTGTGTGTGTGTGTGTGTGTGTGTGTTGGCTGAGTGAAAACAGTTTCGTCAAGGCCAAAATGCAAGCTGCTTAATGCGACTGATGATTGCTGGAGTTAGGAATTGTATATGATAATTTTTGGGGTTTTATGTTTTTATTATGTGATGAAAAATGCCAAAATATGTTGTCAAAAGCCCCAAAATATGTTATTCGATATATATATATATATTAATTTTGGACTTTTTCGTAGAAAATTTACATTTTAAGCATGTATATATCTACATTATATTGCGGAACCATCCTTAGGAAGGTTGAAATTTCGTAGTACATTGAAAACGTTTTATCTTGATTAGGCCTTCCGATAAGGTGGGGTGCAGTGGCGGCGCCAGGAATCTTTTCGGTGGTGGGGCTGAGGGGTGGTTATGGAACAAGATGCGGGTATTGGCCAAACATGAGGAACTACACTCGAAATGTTCAAGATCAGGATGTTTGGAGGCAAAGAGAGGAGCCCCCCCCCCCCCCCCCCCCCCCCCCCCCCCCTCCGCCTTGATACCGCACTGTAGTGGTGCCATTTTGGAGTTTTTCTTCGAGGCGCAATATTCCCGTGATTATATTCTGCATGTACATGTAACGCAAAACATGTTCTTTCCACCAGACATATCTTTATCGGAAAATTCGACTTCATATTTAATTCCTTCAACCACTATGCGCGTGACAATACAGACGCCGTTTGAGAAATGTGTGTTAAGTAATTTCCAAAGATGTAAATTTCAATTACATTTATGCCCAATGTATGTACTTCACAAAAAGCCAATGCGTGCACTTAGCTTGGAGTGATTTGATCTAAATAGCGAGTTATTGCAGACCATCTGAATCCCGTTGCCACGTTGTCACGCCACTTGAGCCAAAACCACAAGACATAAGCCAAGCCAAAGCCAAGCCAAAGCCACAAGCCATAGGGCACGAAGAGCGTCGCACGGTGTTATCAGGTGTAATGACACGGTGTTAAGAAGCTATCAGGATCGTTGCCATATTTTTATTGTTAACGTTGCTAACATTGTTAACATGACGTTAATATTGTACATTTATGCAGTGTTCGAGTGTAGCATACCATGTTGAATCTGTCATCTGTGTAATAACAATTATTTATATAGACTAATTCCAGGCGCACCTATAGATTATATATTTCTACAATTATTTTAAGCGAAAATGACAATTTTTTTTGCTCAAAAATGATATTCTATGTGAAAACATATTTTTGATGTGATAAAAAAAATTCCCAACTCTAAAAGCCGTGGTTGCCCACTGCCCACTGTTGGCTTGCAGCGGACAATCGTTGGCTAGGCCAACAATTGGCTTGCGAGTGGTCACACGAGGCCAGTAATTGTCCAAGCCAATATATGTTGTGCAGAGTACGTCGGTGTGGTTTATTCCGCTCTCCTGACTATATCATTTGAATTTTGATCTAATCCAGGTGTAATCTTGAAAGTATAGATCATAAATCTATTCTGATCGTATAATATATGTTAAACATATTGTACAGCTTTTATATATTTTTACCTATATATCAATTTATCCAAATTTAAACAAGTGAAGTATCAAACATTAACACAAATTATACAGCTATTAGATTACAGATTCCACCTCATCATTATAAAATTGCTACAATAATACGAACACAAAAAATACAACAAATCACAGGCTCTCAAACTGAGTTGAATTCACTTCACGCGTTGCTTCAGCGCCATGTGGTGAAAAACTGAGGATCTAATATTTGCCTTGCGCGAGAATTATATAATTTTCAGTGTGACAGTGCGCGTTCATTGCACGGCAACGTAGCGCCCTCTTGAGGCAAACGGCTGGAATGCAGGCCAATTGGCTTGAAAAGTTGAACATGTTCCACTTCGGTTTTCGGGACAATTGTTGGCCAAGCCAACTGTTGGCTTAGCCAACAATTGGCCTCGTGTGACCACGGCTTAACAAAAAATGCAGTCAAACTTATTGTTGCCAATTGAGCTATGCTATCAGCAGTTGAGCACAGGAGGAAGGAAGGGGTGGTTGAGTCTCCCTCTTCCTTCAAAAAGTCACCATACACCCACTTGTCCATTTTGTCACCACCCCCCAAATAAATCAGCATTTAACCGATTATATTCACCATTAGATAATGTTATTTGTCTTGTATTTATTTGAGTTGGTGATATTTTTACTTGTTAATATTTTTCTCCTTGTACATTGTACTCCTAAAAAGATCTCTCTAAAACTAAAAATTTAATGCATTCAGCTTGCCTATCTTGGAATTAATATTTCCTTTAATTTTAGGCTCAAAATAATTGTGAAGTGTACTTACAAGCAAAAACATCATATATTTCAAATGCTGAAATGATTTTTAAAAAAATATGCACGCGGAAGCCAAATTACAATGTTTCTAATATAATTGCAGAATGTGAATCACTTCGGAAGTATCCATGATTTAGGCAGGAATCACACGCCAAATTGCTAATAAATTCGGGGCATGACTTTGTTCATAGCATATCGGATTTAAAGTCCTGGTGTCTTTGTTATTATGGCTCCGTAAATGCTTGCGTAAATGCACCTGCAAGGTGCTCGCGTACAGCATGCAGGGATCCACTCTCATAGTGGATTCACATCAGTCCACATGTCCAAAACCCGAGAATATTTCCATATTTCCAGAGAAGGGAGAGATTAGGTTAAAGGTTAAAGGTTAAAGGCCTAAGTGACAGCTGCTACACGGGAAGAAGCCGAAGCTTATGAACACAGCTTAAGGCTCACAACTGATGTTTTATAGATCATTATTCCCAGCATAAGATATTGCACTTGTTGACATGTGAGCACGGGCGTATATTTGTCTTGAGGCTCGGGGGGGTGAGATTCATCAGGTATCAATGTTGAAAAGTATACTGCATATAACACACCTGCTTCTCGTATATTGTTACCTTCTTTGCTATGCTGATTTTGATGACAATAGACCTAATGGACTGAAACCAGTAGCATTATCGAGGGGAATAATTGCATATTAATATCTCCAGTCAGCTTATCGAGGAAGTACCTAATATTTATAATATTAATAATACCTACCTACTATATAAGTACCTCCATACCTCTCAGGATCTACGCCTATGTGTGAGGCAATAATTTTGAGACATTTTCCTCTCGTCAAATTGAAAAGTGTCCAGACTGCAGTTGAGCACTTGTGTGCAATTGACTCATAGTGGTCGTATTGCACACGAACATGCACACACACACACACACACATAAAGACACGCGCGAGTGTGTGTGTGCGTGTATGTTCAATAATAAATACAGCCAGGATGTACACACACACACACAAACACACACACATAGACATTGATGTGGGTTGAACTTGTATTCAATGTGAGTGTGGACCAGTTGTCGTGTTGAGGCGTGTGATGGTGTCACTCATACACCCACACTAGCACATACACACACACCCAAATACACTACCAAACACACACAAACACACACACACACACACACACACACACACATTCAGAAGATTTCCCACAGGGCGAGCGAACACGCAAGCTTTTAGCTATGCACCAGTGGTAATCGTTTGCGTCCGTCTCTATTCTGTACCGTTGTTTTAGGTGAGTACCGAATACCACTTTCTGTCCAACACACACGCACACACACACACACACACACAAGCACAAACACACAAGCACACACACACACACACAATCACACACGCATATTTTTGCGCAATATGCATGGACCAATATATGTGCGGTTCGAGATAGTACATTGCATACCGTGGCAGATTGCAATCATCTCCAGGAGAAAATACTCTGTATGTCTCTGTCTCTCTCTCTTTGTGTGTGGGTGTTTTTTTGTTGGAGTGTCACAACTAGCCAATCGCAAATGCCAATCCAAGAGCTGTCAATGTTATTTTCAAAAAATATCACTTGCAATGTAATCGTCAATTGCAAGCTAGGCACTACGGCAAACAAGGTTTAACAGTGATAATAGCAGTGACAATATGAGCAAGTCGAGCTCAACATGCAACATTTCAGCAGAAATCAATCAACATTTGCAACAAGCAGCGTTGGCGTTTGCAATACAAATCCTAAGTAACTCCCATAGAATAAGACATTTTGTAACGTATATTGAGAGTTCTAGGATTGAGGATGGTATATGCTTTGTCTCGAGAACAAAAAATGTAATTTAAAGAAATTAATTTTACGTTAGGACGGGACATGCACGCTTTTGAGGGTCACTTCCTTGCTCGTACAAATTGTAGGGCAGGAACTCGCAAACGGTCGGTCACGACCCCCTAGGGTCTTGCACCTACAATAAACCCTACAATATACCTAGGACCCTAGGTATTTAAGGCCACATCAGGGGGTCGTGAGAGACGCCTGGAAAAAATTTGCATCATCAAAATTTGCAAAAATTCCATATTATGAGCACCCGATGTTTTTCTTTGTATTTTCGTATAAATTGAATAGCGATGGAATTACATTGAATTATTGAATGTGATAAGAATTCAGTATAGAGGTGTTTTTCCAACTTCTCTTATTTTTACTGGGGCTCATGGAGCTATCCGGATCTGTCCTGAGGGTGGCGAAGCGAGAAAGGTAGGGAAACCCTGGTGTAGAGGATTAGCTTTTCGACAGTGAAATAAATCTATTTGGCATAGTCAATATTCAATACGAGCTGACACGTATATTTGGAAGTGGTAAAATCATAATTATGCCAATCAACACGCCAATTCGCACAAATTAGGTGTTTGTGTTCTGTATAATACAACATATTCTGTTATGAATTTTACATCGATTTTTATTTACACTTACATGGAAACATTTAGTTGATCAGTACCACAAATCACTCAACGTATGTACAAAATTGTCTGTCTGTATCGTCCAATTTCCAATAGCAATAAACTTGCGTTTATTGCTATGCAACACATAAGTATTCACCTCAAAACACATGCATCATTTCAGCCCACACGCTGCATTTCATTACGCAATAATTTGATTGAAAATTTCACAGCCGCCATGAGTGAGTATATACTGGATGAAGCCACATATCGTCAGAATTCACCGTAAGATAGTACAGATCAGGGAGAGAGAGAAAGAGACACACACACACACACACACACACACACACACACACACACACACACACACACACACACACACACACACACACACAAATCAGTTCACCAGGGCAGCGGTGAACTTTAAGCAAATTAAACAGCATATGCTGGTCACAAGTGGGCTTGTGGAGCAGTACGGCGTGAATTGGCACAACACACACACACACACACACACACACACACACACAAACACACACACACACACACACACACACAAACACACACACACACACACACACACACAAACACACACACACACAGATTGCAGCGACCCAAATTGTACGGCCAGTGTTTACGCAGCTCTTGTGAGCTCCAGTAATTTGGTCGGCAGCAGGAGTGCTGTATGTAGTGCTAATTGGCCGTCAGAAATTAACAGCGGCCAATACACAGATTTGCTGGCGAAAAAGCGCTCGTGTCTGAGGCCCGTGCAATGTTGATCTGCCTGGCTAGAAATGAAATTAAAAATGAAAAAACATGTTTTTGTTCAAATGAAAAATGAAAAACATGAAAAATTATTTTTATTTCATTGTTCACGAGGTGTTTCATTGAACACTCAAGCACAGATACACACACAAACACAAACACAGATTGTATATTCGTATATAATGATTGTTGTGAAAAATGAGGCAATAAACTGAACAAACAAACAAACAAACAAGCACACACACACACACAAACACAAACACCGACACACACACACACACACACACACACACACAAACACAAGCACAGACACACACACACAAACACAAGCACATACACACATACATACACAATTTCAATTTCACGAAATGAATGAATGAAATAGCTTGAACAAGCAATTTTTTTAAATCACGTCATTGAGATTAATGTAATACTTGAATTATCTTGGATATAATATTGTAATAAGTACGATTATGGAATATTAATCTAGCTTCCAAATATAAACCGTATAATTTATTTATTTTTTATATTTCACACATGGATGTTGAGATGTGAGATAGTGAAATATACCAATGACATTGTGACGTGTGACATTTTGAAGCATAAATATTTCACACATTCTCTACTTCAATCCTGAAAACTAAGTTTGTGTTCCGTCAGACGAATGTACTCAAAATACATTCGAACAAAAACTACAACAATAATGTGTCTTTGCTCACAAATATTAACACAAGCAAGACAAATTTAAGAAGAGAATAATAGTGAGATGGATAGAATATACCGGGAAAAAGCACAAACAAACAACAGAAAGTTGAGAGTCAAGTTAGCACAGGTGCAAGTGTTACTAGATGACCGATGGCTAGCAATTAGCTCATCCGCCCTTGATCAGGTACTGTATCTCGTCCTGTACGGTGTCTAGCCACCTTCCTCACTGCAGAACAGCGGGGGAGCCGGTTTAGTGGCCGACGACTCGACCATGAACCTGGTTGTACTGGAGTTACATGGTGACCAGTAGCAGGGCAGAGCCTGACCAGACGACGGAAAGTTCAACGAGCGGTGTCAGAAGTTAGTAGGTGTTTGTGTAGAGCAGTCAAAAATGCGTTGAAGGAAGACATTGCGTGTATGAAAGAGGAGATATAATTGTAGATTCGAGGAGCTGATAAAAAAATATTTCAAGGATCAAGAAGATTGATTGTCGGCGGGAGGACAAACTAGAGGGACGGGATGAAGGCAAGTACGGCGATCTTTGAGAGTAAGAAGGCGGCGAAATTTAATAGGATAAGAAGAAGTGTGAATAAGGTTACAGACCATGCAGCAGATTTCGTACTGAATGTGGGAAAGAGCAGGCAACAAGCCAAGTTAACAAGTGAGAGCTGATGTTGGATGTTCGCGGAGGAGGCCTGAGCACAAAACGACAAGCAAGGTAGATTACTGTTCGAAGGTGACGAATTGATTCTAAGAGAATGTGTAAAAATTGGTAATTACAATAATCTAATCTAGAGAAAATATATTAAATGTCCAGATAAATGGCAGATGATGTATCAATGGAAGCACGGATAGGATAAAATTGACGGAGAAAAAACCTAGTATCAACAATTTCCTAATAAGATTCGTTATTCGTATGAACATTCCCAGTTTCAACACATCTAGAAATAATAGCTTGTATAAGATGTATGTCGTTCAGAAAATTGCCGAATAAATGACAGAACGTCATAACAAGTGACAATGATACACGCTGAACGTCCACGAATTAGTTTAGCGTTGAAAATGGGCTTTCGCGTTACACGAAAATCGTAAAATTTCGCACAATTAGTGACTTTCAATATGCACTGTGCAAATATATAGCCGATGTTATAATAAAAATTTAATATTAACAGGTGATCGTCGGTATACAAAATATATTTATCAACATGAACGTGGCCGAAAATGCGCCTGCAGCTATGTCGAATCATTCTCAAAGTACCGTTTCCGTACACCTGCTGCCTGAAGAACTTCCAGTTTGTGAGTTTCTCCTTATTGACACATTTTGATTCGTCCTATACACTTTGTGTCAACCATATTGGCATTTTTTGCGGAATTTGTACTCTTTTTTAAAACCACATTTAAACTATTTCTCCTCAGATTTTCAAATAGAGGTACACCTGCTATGCTAATGTTTTCTAAATTATATATTACTAAGTAGTGGTAATTAGCTAATTAATTAGCTAGTTAATTAAAATTAAATATATAACAGACGCACAATGAATGGTTGATATGAATAAGCAGGATATTATAAGTGTTGGGAGAACGTATTTATCTTAATTAAATGTCTTCTTTGAGGAATTGTATTTGATGAAGTTATTGAGCAGCAACTTTGCCGCAAAGTTTACGATTTGCATAGCGTATTTGTGTGCTGAAGTGCCAGGAATATTCGTGCAACATAAATTGCTTTGACTTCAATAGCTTGCAAATACTAACTTGCAAATTTCGCTAAAATATTAAAATATTCAAAGGAAGATTGAAATGATTTTGTAAAAAAAATTTTTCATTATGTGTCAAATAATTTTTTTTCGGAAAAACACAAAACAAGGAATTTCTCCATTTGATATTTTCTGAGAGATATTACGCTTTTACAGCTTGTGTTGAACAGATAATTTTGTGTTTGCATGCATGTGTATCTACGTATATATTTGTGTAAATTATTGTCTATTTTGTTATCGTATAGACATAATCAAGAAGCGAACAGTCGACAGAGCAAGAAATCTGATGGCATTCTGGTGAGTAAATTGTACACATGTTCACAATGATTGTACATGTGTTCACAATGATTGTACATGTAATCACACTGATTGTACATGTGTTCACCTTGATGGTACACATGTTCACAATGATGGTACACATGTTCACAATGATGGTACACATGTTCACAATGATTGTACATGTAATCACAATGAGTGTACATGTGTTCACAATGATTGTACACATGTTTACAATGATTGTACATGTGTTCACAATGATTGTACATAAGCTCACACTGATTGTACACATGTTCACAATGATTGTACCCATGTTCATAATGATTGTACATGTCTTCACAATGATTGTACATGTGTTCACAATGAGTGTACACATGTTCACAATGATTGTTCATGTGTTCACAATGATTGTACATGTGTTCACAAAGATTGTGCATGTATTCACAAAGATTGTACATGTGTTCACACCTATTGTACATATGTTCGCATTGCTATACGTACACGTAATAAATTAAATACTAAATTCAATAAATTTTAAGTAAAATTATTCAAGCAGCTTCCATTATTATTAAAAAGGTTAAAGGTTAAATGCCTAAGTGGCAGCTGCTACACGGGAAGAAGCCGAAGCTTATGAACACACAAGCGTGCCCCGTGCAGCTCGCTGCCACCGCAGAACCGACCCTTACCACGCTCTGGCGCCACAAGGACGTAAGACGTATGAGAGAGGGCCACCTCCCCAGAATGCATGGCACAACTCATGACTGAAATCTGGTACCATCATTTTCTGCTGGCTGGACAGGGGCTGTGGGATTGTAGAATTCGCCCAATGAAATTCTGCTCTGCCGGGTTCCGAACCACAGACCTCCCGCTTGTGAGGCGGTGTGCTAACAACTGCACATATATATGTTGTATAGTTATTCATATAACTCAATAACATTAGTTAACATTATTATAGGTTAAATCAAATACATATAATTTAATGAGTGCGGGAAGCATATATTTTCATAATATACAAAGACGGATTACATCGGAATCTGTTTAAAAATTTATAATGGAAACAATTTAATTACAATTTCGTATTTCAAAATTAATTTATCTTGAATTTACACTATTTAAACCAAGAAAACTGTGTCGGAAAGTCCAACACAAGAATCAGGATGTGTATTTTTGGAGATTGTGAAGTCATGTGTAGTTGTTGTGGGGACCGTAAATATCACCAAATTTTCAGTTTTTACCATGCTTCCACCTGCTACGTGGCAACTTTGCTACACTGTTATTTTCAGCCAAGAAAAAAGTGCGTGTGTTATCTGTTAAACTCACCTAATGCTTCCGTTTGCATCGTTTTAAGCAGTGGCAATCTTGGCTTGTTGAATATTATTGCAACGCTAAAAAGGAAGTGTGTCTTCAATTGGGTAATGCACATGCAGAACACACACACACACACACACACACGCTCACACACGTGCGCACACACACGCGCGCACACACGTTGTGGTATAGCTAAAACGCGGTCAAACAATCCGGTTGCAGAAAAATCAACGCGAGATCTGCATCATCATCAGTCTTGCTAAATGAACAAATATTTGCGATTTTAATTGTGTATGCATTGAAGTTTTTCTGAGCTATTGCAGCTTTAACGCTTAATTAGCCAAATGTGATTAATTGTATACACCTACACTTACCATGCTAGTTTACATCATTGCTATAAATTTATAATACATTAAATAAGAAATGTAGCTGAATTAATGTCTACTCAATTTCACAGCACATTTGTATTAAATTAATCCACCCATTTTGTGTGCAGTTTAATGATTTTGCACTTTAAATAAAGCTGGATAAATATGAATACCTGCTGGCAAATATTTTCAGCAAACATCTGAACACCAAACGTATCTGTTCTATTCAAAGACAAATGTTTTAGCCAAGCATTCTTTCAAAATCGCTTTCTTTTCTAAATGAAGCGGTAGTGTAAATGCAATTTTTCTTTTGAATGCCGATTTCTCGTTTAAATGTTTCAAATATCAATATCTAAGGATATTCGCATGCCAAACGTTCACCCTCATACATGATTTCTAAGCAAATTAAGAGTACATTCTGATCCACCCTTGTACAGTTTATTGGGAAATATTTAATGGGATTTTTATTGCAAATTTTATTACCCATATATTTTATTGGGAAATAATCTGTAAATTCCTCTGTTTCGTGTATTGTAATTTGATGCGATATATCGTCAAGCATATACCCTCATTGAGCAAATTTTTCGTCGTATAAATATGTTCAAATGCACGCGCAATTTTCATATATGAATTTGCTCGGTGCGTTCGTGATTATCTGTTAGGATACTGGGTTTCTGCAACAACTTCACCTACTGGGTGCTGATCACAGCTGCCTTCGACATTCTCGCTCGTACAGAAACGCAGGTCAGTTGAGTATATTTTTTTCGGGTAGAGGGATAGGACAGAAGACAGCTGTATTAATCCAAGGGGGGTCAACCTTGTTGGATTATCTCTCCCCCTTGGTGTGGCAGTACAGGGAGGAAAAACGCAGATGCCCGCTTTTAGTCGCCTCTTACGACACGCAGCGGGTACGGCGGCAGTATTCTTATCCCCTGACCGCAGGGTCAGATTGAGTACATGAGCGCATCTCGTGCTATACTGTTGTTTTACCCGCTCGAAAACGGGCTACATATTGGAAGTTCAAACGCTCCGATGTTTGCTGATGCTGAAATAATATATTGAAATGTGTTTCGTTTGATGCCACAAGATTCGACGCAGATCTATGACATTTGAAATGACGTTTCAAAGGAAACGTCATAGAACTGCGTCGAATCGTTTCCGGGTCTGAATATTTCCAAATGCTGCGATAAATACTCAATAACTATACTACCTTTGGTTAATATTCAGTAGCTTCCCCACAAGCATAATATTTTCTAATTTTCCCCTGTGCTATTATCAGAGAAAATATTGTAATCCATAGGAATATCTCAAAAGAGAGCTATCCCTTCAATAAAATTTTACGCAAAATTTTCGTGTTCAATGCTGCCTGAAATCTAACTATCCCGTGCTCTGCATTACGCAGATAGCCGTTCCAATCCAGAGACGATATCAGTTAATCATCATATTCTACAGCACTCTAGGACATAGGTTTTTAAGGGCAGTGGCGGCGCCAAGATTCTTACGATGGGGGGATGAGTGGGGGTTAAGGGAAAAATTGTGGTGGCTAAGGAAAACTTTGTGGGAGCTAAGGAAAAAGTTGAGAGGGCCTGGGTAAGCATGAAGAGCTACACTCGAACGCTGACTACATAATATAACAAGGCACTGGGACACACTGATTCAGTCCTCGAACTTTTTTTAATTTACTCAAAAATTTACAGTGGTAAGAAATAGTAATGTCCATGATTATGATTTTAGGGGAGGCTTATGGTGGGCCTGGCATATTTTTGGGGGGCGCAAGCACCCCCAAGCGCCCCTTGCCGCCACCACTGCTTAAGGGGATTCTCATATCCCTAAAAGATGCGAGCCTGGTTCCTAATGTTTGCGAAAATTTCTGTGAAAAATCAATGAAAACATATATGTTGTAACCTATGCTTCATTTTTCTTGTAAGAACGTGTTTGCCTAATCCTCTTGAATGAACCCCAATATAAAACTCTTATTACGTCATTTACATTTTTTATGTTTATATGTAGCTATAAAAACCCAGGGGGTATCAGAACTTACTGCTGATTTGAAAATGGTAAAAGCACTGAACAATGTTAGGAACCACTGCACTAGGAGAACAAAACAAGAGTGAAGCCAGAAAAATCATAGACTACGTGTTCCGCTTTCGCAAGACCCATATCGATTAGGGAGGTAATGTTCTGATCTCTGTTGTGTTATTAGGCAGACAACAGCAAGGCAAGCAATTGTAATAGCAATATACAATACGTACGTTACTCCAGTCAAAATCTCCTCGGCTGTATCCAACACAATAACTACAAGATATTGCCAAACTAAGCGGACGCCAAACATCAACAACGCAATCCAGACACCTCTCTTCCACGTCTCTCTCAAATCACCATTGTCCCTCACCAATGTAAATGTTATAATCCCCATAAACATAGTGATGCCAGACGGACATCCCACACCTCCCCCTGAGTCTGCTACTCAAAGTCGCAGACGTAATCATTCAAATGTCGAGGGCGCCGGCGTTGACGTTGGCTCCTTCTTGGAAACGGCTTCTCAGTCGCAACCGGCACGTCCGGATCTGTCTGGGGGCGGCACTTTGAACATCTTCTGGCCCACTGGTACTGCGGAAACGATCTTGTACGGTCGACTCCGGCTTCAGATCCAGCAGTAGATGTCGTCTGTTGCCTGTCGTTATTCGCCAGCTTGAAGTTCGTAGCAGATGGCTACGTGGACCTCGAGCTCCGACTATGGAGCCGCTTAGGTCTCATCTCTTGGTGTCTTGGTTCTGAATCCACCTAGAATCCCCAACGTTCAGCCAGGGCATCGAACGCGATCCACGGTTATACGCCTGTTCGACTTTGTCGCGACGCACCATGTCGATATTATCGGCTCTATCCCTCCATCGGGCGGCGAAAGCGTCGCGATACATCGTAACTTTTGAACGAATAGGATGACCAAAAAGTGTTTCGGCTTGAGAACGTCCATCTGCACCTGGCGTGTTTCTCAATTCGAGTAGACCTTCAGTGAATGAGTCGTCATCGAGTTCACCATTCTGTGTCACTTTTTGCACCAGCCGTTTGTCTCTTTTCACGGCCGACTCAGCGTGCCCATTCCCCTGCGGATGTTCGGCACTGCTGATGTCGTGCTGCACTTTCCAGCGTGCGAAGAAGTCTCTGGTGCGACGAGCTGTATTCTGCGGTCTTCCGTCGCTTCGAAGACGGTTCGGGACGTCATACGCTGCAAACAGCTCCCTCAGACTTCTATTGAGATGACGAGATGGTGCATCTGACCGCGGCAATTCTCCCACACACGGCCAGTTTGAAAACCTGTCGGCATATATCAGGTATGTCCGACCTGCATACTGAAACTAGTCTGATGAGACACTTTCGAAGACTCTTTCTGGTCTGTCATCACAGTGGTACGGCTCTTTTTGTTGACTGTTGCGGTATCGCAGACACAACTCACACGAGGGTACCATCATTTTTATATCGTTATTTATCGTAGGCCAGTAAGCACATTGCCGAGCGCGGCCCATCGTGCGGTTCATTCCCTGATGTCCGCTGTGCAACCGTCGAAGTGTATCACGGCGCATACTGCGTGGAATAACAGCACGACATCCGCATAAAAGTATATCGCCTTCAATATAAAGTTCATTTCTAATGTTCCAAAATGGTTTGACGCAGTCAGATCATTGATGACGATATTCAGGAAATTCATCCTGTATAGTCTTACGCAGTGCAATGTACTCTTCATCTTTTGCAGCTAGGTATGTGATTAGTGAGAGAAGTAAATCACCTTATGGATTCTCACTATCGTCGTCGTCTACAACGCGAGATATCTGTATAGCACGTTGTCTCCGCGTGAAGTTTTCTTCTGACTCGCCGCCGCAGTGAGCTTCGTCTTTGTTGAAGTGCAGAGGTGATCTTAAGAGGCAATCTGCAATAAGATGTTCTTTGCCTTCTCCCGCACATGTTCGAATCCTGTCGGCTGCGCCATGTTGTGTTATTAGGCAAACAACAGCAAGGCAAGCAATTGTAATAGCAATAGACAATACGTACATACCCCAGTCAAAATCTCCTCGGCTGTATCCAACACAATAACTACAAGATAATGCCAAACTAAGCGGACGCCAAACAACAACAACTCAATCCCATCACCTCTATCCCACGTCTCTCCCAAATCACCATTGTCCCACACCAATGTGTATATTATAATCCCCATAAATATAGTGATTCCATACGGACATTCCACAATCTCCAACGACAGAGAAATGTCCGAGGTGTCCCAGGAGTATTTTTGTCACTAGAGCAGTGATTATTAACTTTATTAGAGGTTGTGAACATCACAAGTTCTTACATGCATTCATTGAACACTTCGTGCTTGAATTATTATAAGAAAAGGTCACACATTACGTAGGATCAAAACAGTTACAAATAAGCTACTAAGTGGACCGAGTAGCTTTCAGCACAGATATCAAGGCCAAAGGATGTGGCGTGATTAGTTGCAGCCAATGATGACAGAAAAGAGCTTGACGTCACGAAACATATGAGTGGGTGAGCCAAGCCACCGAACCTCACAAACTGATTCACCAAACCCCTGGGTTTCGATCGAGCCCAGGTTAAGGTGAACTGCGCTAGAGCGCTAACAGACTTGAATATGTGTTGTGCAGACGTGGCGACCATCTAGTCCCGCAGCCGGCTATCCCACCGTCCAGCATTCAAATGCGTCGACAACTGTCTCAGCCGACCAGGACACACTGACGGTGAAGCAGTGCTCAACAACGTCCACAGGTGTCAGTGTAACGTGCACACAACACCTGCACCTCATCGTAATATCGTGCACCCCGGTTACCAGAATCAGGAACCAGACTTACACTCCCAAGGGATGGTAGCCTGGTTCCTAAGGGGTACAAGGATTCCTGTGAAAAATTAGAGAAGATGTGTTTCAGCCTATGCTTTGTATTTATAATGGATAAAGCTGTTTGCACAATCATCTCAAAGAAATCATAAGTTGTATGGAATAATATTGAATAAAATAGGTTTGGTGATTGGGTTTTTGTGTTTTTATATTTCCTATATAATTACTAAAAACTCAGGGGGTGCAATAACTGACTGCTGTTTCGAAAAGCTTCGCAGATTGAAAAAAGTTAATAAGCACTGCGCTAAACTACCCCACTGCTGAATAATGTTATCATGTAAAATTTCACAATATATTCAGCCTGACAAGGCTAGATTTAGTTGAAGAGGCTTAGTATTCTCAAGGTTGACGTAACAGAAACGCCAGTCTAAATGTATGCGTACGTATGTATGTTTGTGTATGTGTCCTAGCTAGTATATATTCCGCAAAAAAGGAGGTTGAGGTATCATGCAAAAACTGATACAAGTATTGCTAACAGTTTCTTGATTAACTCTTCAACGATCAACAGTTCTGCAAAATCTCAAGCGCAGAAAGTATTGAAAAATATAATGAATTTTGAATAATTTTGTGTCATCAAAAATTACAATCACAATCTTTAACCATACTCGCTAACCACTCAAAATGCAAATGCACCAACTCAAAGTACAAATGAATCGATTTTATGAAAGAATATTGGCACATTCGATCATTTTCGCCACATATTCACAGCTGTTGTTGTTATATGACAGCGAAATTGTCAGGCTTTTTGTCATCTTCACTGGCAAGCTATTTTTCTTGGAAATCGCGTTGTCTGCACAACTCGTCGATCACTTGTGCCAGTCACTGCATGCACTGCCACACATTCTCGTCTCTCTCTCTTTCTTTCTCTCTCTCTCTCTCTCCGTATGTGTGTGTGGGTGTTTGTGTGCTTTGTTTTTACACTATATCTCCCTCTTTTTGTGTGTATATATATGTGTGTATGTGTGTAAGTGCGTGTGTATATATGTGTGTGTATGTGTGTGTATATATGTGTGTGTGTGTGTGTGTGTGTGTGTGTGTGTGTGTGTGTGTGTGTTTCTTTATTCCCTTATAATCATGTATGATCAAGTGTTCTGTTTCCCGAGAGATTCGCCTCAGGGGTCGACAGCTTCCTTAGTCACTGTTCATTTGCGTATGTATGTATGTCTGTGTGTGCGTCCTTGTGTATGTATGTATTATGTGTGCATGTGTGTGTATGTGTGTGTGTGTGTATGTGTGTGTGTGTGTGTGTGTGTGACAACTATTTGTGTGCGTTCACCAGGGGAGTGTATTATTGGTGCATTGGGACTGGCTGCGTGATTGCATTCTGCATGCACTCTTTCGTACACCAATCGCCATTGACACACACACACACACACACATACACACACACACATACACACATACACACACTAATTGCGTTTGACATGTGTGATTCGTAGTGTCTCTTCGATTATTTGATTCAGCGTGTATCTACACACGCACACACACATACACACTCACACAAATACACACTGACACAAATACACACACTCACACACACAGACATCCTAATTATGTGGTCTGCTCATCTATAGACCAGTAGTGAGATATGTGCACTGGGAAGGAATTGGTGTGTATGTGTCTGTGTATATGTGTTTTTGTGTGTGTATGTGTCTGTGAATATGTGTTTTTGTGTGTGTATGTGTGTTTGCTTGTGTGTGTGTGTGTGTGTGTGTGTGTGTGTGTGTGTGTGTGTGTGTGTGTGTGTGTGTGTGTGTGTGTGTGTGTGTGTGTGTGTGTGTGTGTGTGCAGCGCCATACTGCCCCTCTAGGTGTAGGGTGCTATATAAATATCTTAATAATGTAATATAATGTAATGTGTGTGTGTGTGTGTGTGTGTGTGTGTGTGTGTTGTGGGCGTGCGTTTGCAAGTGAGCAACAATATCTAGGAAAAAATTTAGTGATAGCAAATTTGGGCTCAATTTACAGTCAGAATCCCACGTGGTTCATTAGCTGTCACTTTTACGAATAACAACCGTCGCTAGGAAAGGCATTATCACCCACCTTACTTTGCTCGTTCTTACACCATTATTGTCCGTATCTGAACACAATCTAGGTTCTACTAGAGTTCAACTTGGGCCATTCTCGAAATGGGCACGTGCCATTGGAGTAATATAAACAAATCCACTCGATTTCTGACCATTGCAAAATTATTTCTATATTTTTTTGGAAATGTATGACCTTCGCTAAATTTTTAATTAACTCATATCCACTTGAACTTGCTTTTTCCTCAATGTGTGTGTGTGTGTGTGTGTGTGTGTGTCTGCGTGTGCGTGTGTCTGCGTGTGCGTGTGTCTGCGTGTGTGTATGTTTGCGTGTGTGTGTGTGTGTGTGGGGAGTCTTGTGGTAACAGTGGTGACGATCGGTCGTGTCGAGTGGTGTCTGGTGACCTTGAATCCGTGCGTGTGCTTGAATTGTGTGTGTGTGTGTGCGTGTGTGTGTGTGTTGTGTGTGTGTGCGTGTGTGTGTGTGTGTGTGTCTCCCGACAATTGAAAATTGCAATTTCTGAGAAATTTCAATTGGATATTTGTCTAAACATCATGGAAACCGGACAAAAGCAAGATGATGTAAGCGCTTATTCGGCTGCCAATGATGTGTCTAATGGTCCGTTGGGTGTCACGGATTTGAACGACACTGATGTACAAACACAACTAAGTTCACAGGTCAACACACCGAGTCTTACAACTACACAGGCGTGTTGTAAATCATGTGGTGAACAATGCTGGTTGGATTGTCTGAAGTGCGGTAAGTGCAAACACTACACGCATGTCGTCTGCTCCAAACTGCCTGTGTACGCCATTGTTAACTTTATGAACAGTAGGTGTCAGTACACTTGCGAGAGTTGTGTTAAGGCCCTGTATGGAGAAAAAACTGATGAGCTGTTCACTAAAGTCCTCACAGTAATGGACACAGAGCATGAAGCCAAAATGCAAAAAAGTCATTACAGTAATGAAAATGCAGAAAAAACTGATAACAAAGTATTACAAACTGAAGACAACAAAGACAATGTCGATAACATCAATCAACAGACTGTGAAGAAAGATAATTCAGCTGTTAAAAAAGAGAAAACTTGCTATTTTTATAGACGAAATAAATGCAAGTACGGACTGAATGGTCGCGGATGCCCATATGCACACCCAAAGCTCTGCTATAAATATAAGGCCAATGGACTCGACCCTGTACGAGGATGCAAGGAAGGAAAAAAATGCAAATTTTTTCACCCGCCGATATGCCGTGGTTCAGAAAACAACCGAGAATGTTTCAACGATCAGTGTAGACGACTGCATTTGAAGGGTACTCGTCGCTCTTCTGCAGATCAAACAATACCTCGGCAACCTGAACCCGCAGATGAGGTGCCCGCACCGCTACACTGTGGGCCTGTATACAACATGCGTGCTCCACTGCGCGAAGTTCGCTCGAAGGTGTACCACACCCGTACACCCGCACAAAACTTACGTGCACCGGCTCGTTCAGATATTCCGTCTACATTAACACATTCTTTTTCGCCGGGAGCAGCGACATGCTCAGAGACACGCTCTGCTCAAGCCTTACATGAACAATCACAGGTTAGTTTGATACCTTTTTTAGTACAGCAGATGCAGCACATGCAGACAGTACAACAGCAAGTGCTGCAAATGCTGGAAAACGGCCCGCGTCGTTGGGGCCCTGCTCCACCAATACTGAACCACTCTCAGACTCCACAGCAGAACATGATGCCGATGGCATAAATAAAATAATTACCCTCAACATAGCGGGGATTCTCCCATACAAATACAAGGGGAAAATTAAACTACTAGAAGAAATTGCAGAAAATGAAAATGCGTTTATGATTTCGCTAACTGAAACACATCTCAGCGATGATATACGAGATGCCGAAATTAAAATGCGAAATTACAGAGCATTCAGAGCTGATAGGAAAAACCATCGGAAAAAAGGTGGCGTTTTAACGTATTTGAAGGAACACCTCGCAAAAAAGACTACCGTTATTTATTCTGAGTCAAATTCATACACAGAGTTACTGATGTTACACATCCGCGCGATTAACGTTATCGCTATTAATATATATAGACCGCCGGCGTGTCCGACGAACAAGTTTATTGATCAACTGACCAATATCAATAATATTCTAGAGACATTTGCCACACCAACACCTACAATAGTTCTGAGTGGTGATTTAAATTTCCCGCGCATCGACTGGGATTCAGGGACTGTGTACGGGGGAGCTGCAGATATGAGGACACAGGCGAATGAACTGCTGGTGTTTACCAATGAACATTGTCTGCAACAAACCATCCGTACACCGACTAGAGCAGCAAACATTCTCGACGTATTCATGACCAACAACAACGACTTTATTCGTGAATACTATACAACCCCGACTGATCTGTCAGACCATTACATTATTACTCTGGCTAGCAATATCTCGTGGAAAAAATCATCCATTCGTGTTAACAATAGTTCATGCTTTAATGATTTAAATTTCCGTTCAGATTCAGTTTGTTGGAGTAACATCAGGGAAGAATTGAGAACAGTTGATTGGCAATCCAACATGAGCAATGCTGGACCGGATGAACAGTATGATTTTCTTACCTCCAAATGCTTGCATATATCAATGAAACATGTGCCACATAAAAGACCGTCACCAAAAAACCAAATACCACGAGATCGAAAAATTTGCATGAGAAAGAGAAGTAATCTCTTCAAGAAGTTTTTTTACGCGACAGACGTCAGCGTGAAACTACGTATTGAAAAGAAAATATCCACCATCAATGACAGACTGAAAACCTCAGTAGAAACTGAACAACGTCGTAGTGAACATGCTGCTGTATCGTGCATCAAAACAAACCCGAAATACTTTTATCGATATGCAGCAAACAAGTCCTCTTTAAGAACAGGTATTGGCCCTCTAGTCAGATCAGATGGTGTCGTCATAGATGAACCCAGAGCTGTTGTAGACACACTCCGCTCTCAGTATGAAAATGTGTTCAGCATACCGGATGCCGATAAAACTGTAAATACGCCCGTGGAGTTTTTCTCAAATGAAGACTTGTTGTCGTTGAGGGATATGCACTTGTCAGCCAATATGATTCAGATGGTAATAAAGGAGTTGAACGTAAACTCAGCAGCTGGACCTGACCAATTTCCTGCAATATTTTTAAAAAATTGTGCTGTGGAATTAAGTAACCCTTTGCTACTACTCTATGAAACCTCTTTAGAAACAGGCACAATTCCTGCAAAGTTAAAAAGTGCAAAAGTAACACCTATACATAAAGGCGGTTCTAAAAATGAGGCCAAAAATTACAGACCGGTAGCTCTTACCTCTCATATCATCAAGATGCTGGAAAAACTCATTGTTAGAAAAATATCCACGTATATAGAGGGGAAAGAAATGATGAACACAAACCAACATGGTTTCCGTTCAGGTCGGTCATGTCTGACCCAATTACTTGGACACTACGAAAGAGTGCTGAATTCGTTGGAAAGCAATAGAGATGTGGACGTGATTTACCTTGATTTCGCCAAGGCTTTTGATAAGGTCGATCACGGTATACTTCTTCATAAGCTCCGCCAATTGGGTATCTCTGGAAGACTTGGTATTTGGATGCATTGCTTTCTCACTGGCAGAACACAAGTTGTGGCGGCTGACGGAGTGGAATCTGCACCGATGTTGGTCACTAGTGGAGTTCCGCAGGGCACTGTACTCGGTCCACTATTATTTACCATCTACATATCTGATATAGACGGCCACACACAACACTCTCATGTCGGATGCTTTGCCGACGATACTCGTGTGTCACGAGAAGTATCAACATCGTCTGACGCTGAATTACTACAGTCTGATATCGACTCACTGTACCGCTGGGCGAATGATAACAACATGGTTTTCAATCCAACTAAATTCGAACACATTAGATATAGTTGGAGAAATAATCACAACCATGCAGCCAGTTACGTCTCGCAAGATGGCACAGTGATCACCAAAAAAGATCAGGTCAAAGATTTAGGCGTAATTCTCAGTAGTGATTGCAGTTTCACTGCCCATATCGAAAATGTCACCAATAAAGCTCGTAGCCAAGCTGCCTGGATCTTACGTACATTTGGAACTCGCGAGGCGGAACCTATGCGTGTACTGTTCAAAGCATTGGTGCTTCCATTACTAGAATACTGTTGCCAATTGTGGAGTCCATGGAAGGCTCGTGAGAAACAACTTCTAGAAGGAGTACAGAGATCTTTCACAGCCAAAATAAAATCCGTGAGACATCTAAGTTACTGGGACCGACTCAAGGCACTTCGACTTTTCTCGTTAGAACGACGACGTGAGAGATATCATATCATCTACCTGTACAAAATAATGACGGGAAAAGTGATGAACAGTGTAGATATACAGTTCTACACACACAGACGACTTGGAAAACTCTGTCGCATACATAACATCAACTCAGAAGCGACCACGAGAGTAAGAACCATCAAGAAGAATTCTTTCTCCATAAATGCAGCAAGACTCTTCAACGTCCTACCTAGAGAATTGAGAGGCATGTGCGGTGTTAGCCTCAACACATTCAAGCGGAAGCTGGATGAATTTCTCTTCACTGTACCGGACGAGCCAAAACTGCAGCACTACAACATCCGAGCGTCCACCAACTCCATCGTCGACCAGTTGGCGCTGAGACGGGCGGACGGACTCTTCTAGTGGCGGTGCATCAGCATGGCCACGGGCGAAAATTATCAGCCTGCAACTTCATACCTCAGGAACCTCAGGTGTGTCTGCGTGTGTGTGTCTGTGTGTGGATGTGTGTGTGTCTGCCTGGGTGTGGTTGCGTGTGTGTGTGTGTGTCTGCGTGTGTGTGTCTGCGTGTGTGTCCGTGTGTGTGTGTCTGTGTGTGTGTGTGTGTGTGTGTGTGTGTGTGTGTGGGTGGGTGGATGTGTGTGTCGGTGTGTGTGTGTGTGTGGTTCGGTGAGTGTGTGTGTGTGGTCTTGTGGTTGGGTGTATGTGTGTCTGTGTGTGTGTGACAATTTCCTAGCCAATTTCATCAATGCTTATTTCACTCTGGTAGAATTTCTTGCATCTAAATCTGCCAGTATTCTCCCTATCCTTAAGACTTCTGATCTGGATCCTAACACGCTTTCTAACTATAGACCAAGAATTCTAGACTCTATAAATTATAGACTCTAGAATTCTTGGATGTCCAAATTTCTCGAAATGGCTACCTACATACAGATATCTGAATATCTTCAATCTAACAATTTGTTTCTTCCTGAGCAGTCTGGCTTCCGCCACTTTCACTCTACAGAAACTTCTCTAATTGTTCTCTATGATTCTATTATCAAATCCACTCTCTCTGGTAAGGATGTTCTACTTATACAGCTAGACTTCTCTGCTGCATTTGACACTGTTAATCATCTGCTTCTTAATGCTACTCTCTTGGATTTAGGCATTGGCGGCACAGCTCTCTCCTTCCTTCGCTCTTATCTTTCTGATAGACTTCAGTTTGTTTCTACCTGTTCTGATTCTTGTAGTGAGGCCTACCCACTAACTTGTGTTGTACCTCAAGGCTCTGTCTTAGGTCCTCTCCTCTTCAATATGAATCTTAACTTCGTAGGGAAAGTTCTTCGTCGTCACGATGTGTCCTTTCAAATATTCGCTGACGACATTCAAATCCTTCTCTCGTCCGTGTCTATTTCTCACTCTTCAGTCAGTTCTGTTAAAGCTGATATTGAAAATTGGGCGTTCAATCGGCATCTCAAACTAAATCCTGATAAGACCAAGTATATTCTCTTTGCATCTTCTAATAGCACTACTTCTCTTAGTATACCTCTATCCTGCTCAGTATGTAGTCTTGGTATCATACTCGATAACTCTCTTTCTTTCTATCCACACATCGCTGGCATTATTAGACGCTGTAACTTCCAACTCAGGAGTATCTATTCCATTCGTAGATATATAACTATTTCTGCTGCTTTCAAGTTAGCTAACTCATTCATCTTCAGTAAAATTCAGTATTGCTGTTCTCTTCTACTATCTCTCAACCACTGCCAGCTTAGGAAACTTCAATCTATTATTAATAAGGCCTGTCGTATGATATTTAATCTTCCTTCGGGTTCTCATGTCTCATCTTCTTTACAAAAACTTACGTTACTTCCCATTATGGCTCTTATTGAGTATCGTATTTGTTTAATTATTCATTCAGCTCTTCATCTTCGTAAGTCTGCGTATCTGTTTGACCTTCTGTCTTATAAAACCTCATCTCTTTCTCTTAGGTCTTTTAGCGATCCTTTTCTACTAGTTGAACCTTCTTTTCCTTTTAGGCATTCTCACTACAATCGTTGTTTCTCTATCTTAGGACCCCGTATCTACAATAGGCTTTCTCCTTCAATACGCTCAATCAAATCTCTATCTCTTTTCAAAAAACATACTAAAAATTTCTTTATCACTAAGTCTTATACAATTCGGCCCGAAGGACCGAATTGATGGTAATTGTTTTCCATTGCACTGATTGCAAATTGTATAAATGTCTGTTTGTACCCTATCTCCTCCTAAACCACTGGACCGATTTCGATGAAACTTTGTCTTTAGAGGTAAAATGGAGGCAAGAAGGTCATTGGTTTGGTTTGCATGACCTCTGAGGTCATTTTAAGGTCATTGAGGTCATTTGTGTCTGTTTACCCTATCTCCTCCTAAACCATTGGACCGATTTTGATGAAACTTGGTCCCTAGGGATAAAATGGATGCAAGAAGGTCATAGGCTAGGTTTTGTTGACCTCCGAGGTCATTGATTTCAAGGTCATTGAGGTAATTTGTGTCTGTTTGAGGACTTTTTTTGTTTGTTTGTCGATGGATTTTTCGTCGATCCCGTTTTCCGCCAAACGCTGCCGCCGTCGATTTTTGTTTTGTCGGCGGCATCTCGCATCTAGCATTCACAACAATCTTCAAAAGAAATCTTCCAAGAAGGAAGAACCAAAAGAAATTGAAAAGAGACAGTCATCTTCCCCGGCCGGCCTCATCCCGCGGATGTAATCTGTCCATAATGAGTAGTTGGTTTAGGATATCAAGGCCGAATTGGGGGTATGCAGCTTTGGAATTGGTTTGTGGCCAGACAAAGCTGCACGTCTACTTAATTACTGTCTTGATAATATTGTATATATTAGTACTGAATATAAGGTCTGATTGTTTCCTAATTCTGTCTTTTATGTGTAAGTGCTTCATGCGTGTGTTTTCCGTTCTTGTGTATATATGTTTCTCCATTGTATGCTGTATGTGTGTTGTTTTGTTGAGCTCTGTTATCTATGTTTGTGTGTCTGTTGAGTTGTGTTCTCTGTCTATTTGTTTGAGTGTGTGTCTTTGTGTGTCTGTTATGTTGTGTTTTCTGGTTTGTATTTGTGTGTCTATTATGTTGTGATTTGTCAAGCTGAGTGTTTGTCTCGTATGCCTGTTGTGTTGTCTTAATGTGTTGTATATTGTGTTGTCTTCTGTGATGTATGTCTGTTGTGCTATCTTATTCAATATGTATGTGCGTGCGTATTTTTGTGTTTTTGCGTATGTAAACATGAGTGTATGCATGTGATTGTGCGTATATGTACTTGTATGCTTTGTGTGTGTGTATGTGTGTGTGTGTGTGTATGTAGGTGAGTGTGTGTGTTCGTGATTGTGTATGTATATGACTCTTGTGCTTGAGTGTGTGTGTGTGTGTGTGTGTGTGTGTGTGTGTGTGTGTGTGTGTGTGTGTGTGTGTGTGTGTGTGTGTGTGTGTGTGTGTGTGTGTGTGTGTATGTGTGTGTGTGTGTGTGTGAGCTCTTTTGAGACCCTCGGGTGAAAAGCGCGATATATATTTCTTAATGTAATGTGTGTGTGGGTATGTGTGGGTGTGGGTGTGTGTGTGTGGGTGGGTGAGTGTGTGTGTGGCTGTGGGTGTCCGTGGGTGTGTGGGTGTGTGTGTGCCTGTGTGTGGGTGTGTGTCTGCGTGTGTGTGTGTGTGGGTGGGTGTGTGTGTGGGTGGGTGTGTGTGGGTGGTGGTGTATGTGTCCGTGGGTGTGTGTGATTGAGTAGAGTCTGCTTGTAGCCGAAACTTTGCCCGCCACCTTGGTGACAATGTGTGCCCTGCTGTTGCGTCAAGTATCGCCCGACGGTCGCGTCACACTGCTTATCTTGCTCTGTCTGACCGCCTACGTGACGCTGGCGTTTTCGGCGCACGTCTGGCTCGATTTTGCCGGAGTGGCGGCCGCCTCGCTCAGCAGAGGTCTCAGCGACATCACGTTCCTGGCGCACGCCGCCAAATACGAAAGGTGCCACCGACTGGGCAATGATTTGGGCCACTTTTGTGCTGTATTCGATATATAGAGCAGTGACGACACCAAGGGGATTTGGAGTGACTGAACCCCTCAAATATACCAAACCATTCTGAGCCCCCAAACATTCTGACCATGAACATTTCAAGTGTGGTTCATCATGTTTCGCCAAACCCGGCGTTCTTTTCCTCGGACCCGCAAAGCCCCCTCCCCCGGAAAAGTCCTGGCACCGCCACTGGTACAGGGTATAGATTTCTATTGGAATTTCAGGAAAAAACAGTTATTTAGCGCGTGAGGGTCATCGTGTGAAGCATTGTAATCAATTATGTATGTTTTACAAACTGGTTGCAGTGTATTGCAACACACACTGCAACCGAGCCAGTACGGTTAAAATTTAATGTTAACGGCGCCGTTTAATTCTTGTTGGGACGTTGAAACGAGCCTACTGAATTATCAATCAGTTTGGCAGCGTTCTACTGTGTTTGCCGAGTGTTTGGTGTCCGCTTTATGGTCAATCAGTGGGATATTGAGGTCGTTTGCAGTTCAATAAAGCCTCCCATTTTTATAATGAGTACTTTGATGACACGATAGGCGTACACTAACGTAGCAGGTGTTTGTTGAAAATTAGCAGTGGCGGATCCAGAATGCACTTTTGGGAGGGTCTGAATTCATTTGGGGGACGGTTGAATTTTGGAAGGCCATCAATCATGTACATTCAGCATGCAACGTCCTCACGATTATGCTTCTATCAACACATTCTGAAGAAATATATTTTCTTATCATTTGAACCAATTATCATTAACTTGCACACGCCCACACGTCAACTCCAGCAAAAGCAATTTCATAGGATAATCATTTGATCAGAGCATGAGGATGCACGACTTTTTATGGATTATTGTAGTAATAATAATAATAAATCAATAAATCATTTGCGTCCAATGTATTCGTCACTTATGCTTCACACATATTTGAATAATTATAAACAGCTGCTTGAATAATTGAGTTAGGAGTTTGTTTTCCGGTAGTCCATTGGAAAACAAGTCTGCCCTACTTGTATAAAACGAAGTCCTCCTAACGATTCCACAAGACGACGCCTTGCTCTCTTTCAGAATTTACCGCGAAAAGTTTTGCCATAGAAACCGTCTTGAGTCTGTATATTGCGCGTTGTGTATTCACATGGTCGTTGGAATACGTGTGTGTGTGTGTGTGTGTGTGTGTGTGTGTGTGTGTGTGTGTGTGTGTGTGTGTGTGTGTGTGTGTGTGTGTGTGTGTGTGTGTGTGTGTGTCCAGAGACGTTTTGTCGACATGGTCTTCGGGAACTGGAGTGGCGACGTTTGTCGGGCCTCTGATGTACGCCGCTCTCACGATGGCCGGCCTGGATCCTAGACGAACATTGCTCACCATGTGTGTCGTACCTCTGCTGATCTGTATCAGGTGCTCATTGCAACATGCCGACTGCCTGCAAGATCAACGTAATGGAGTTACAGGAGGGTCTGGACTAGCGTACATTGTTCTGACCTACGAGTGTTTCACGTTGATAATCCGAGACATTTTTCTCTCGGAGCACGAGCTTTGAATCTCGAGCTAACTTTGATTTCGGATTTTCATATTCTACTATTTGTGGCTCGATATTGACGACATTTTTTCAATAATTGCAATCAAGCATTTTCGGCAAGGATATTGTTAGTTTTGAAAAAGTCAACAATGATAAGTGGTAATGGTAAGTGTCTTAAACAGTCTTGAATTGTTTTCAATTCACAAGTATTTTGATATTTTAGCACCATATACTACAAGTCGAACTCGTAATTCGGATCAAAACTGTATACACAAAAAGTTTTTCAAACAACGTGAGATGATGTCTTCTCATCAAAATTATTCCTCTGCCATTCAAATCGGTTTGCTTTATACAATTATGTATCACTTTTTTGTCCTATTACCTTATTTTTATTGTTCTTTGGTTTGAATTGACCATATTTCTGCTCCATAGTCGTCAATTGCAGATAGGGCACAATGAACGCAATATAATGTCACAATAAAAACAAACCATTTGTGGGAGTACCAGACTCATTGGTGAAAAGTTCATGAAAAAACCATTTGCAAACGTTGTTTGTATAGGTAACCTGCGTGTTTGTGTGATATAACAGTTTCTGGGGCCTGCTAACAGCACCTGGTCAGCACCAGTCCGTTGAAATGACCAACAGCAAGCCGTCAGTGCAGAAAGAGCTTGGCGACGAGGCCTCACAAGATGTGGTCGTGTCCAGGTGGTCGCATCATTTGAACGGAGCACTTCGACGCTTGCTGGTATCCAATTCCAAACACACACACACACACACACACACACACACACACATACACACACACACACACACACACACACACACACACACACACACACACACACACACACACATGAATACGCGTGCACACAGCTTATTGAATGAAACAAAAACGACAGGATTTTGTGGCTGACAAATTGTAAATATCAATATGAAATGGAGAATAAATATGATTTAAATTGAATGTTTGCAAAGTTTGAATGTTTGTTTGTCTAAACCGACGTCTGAGACATGAAGAACAAACCAAAACAAATGGAATTTACCACAGAAGAAAAACTTTATTATTTCACTTTTGATCCGAAATAGACATGCTATAAAGTCCAAGATTTAAACTAAATTATGTCCCTGTTTGTCTCACAGTGTTGAGACCGTTTATTTGGAAAAAACACCCGCCTAATTAAAAAGGTCTAGTAATATTGTCAAGGACAATAAACAGGTATACAAAATATCTTAAACGAATCCAGCATTCAAATAAATCAGCCAAGAACTGTTTCTCCTCTCAGTGCATGAATAATAAACACCTTGCCTATCATGTTCAGCTGCATTATTTCGATATCACAAAACTTGCATTACATGGAAAAAGTTTCAATTCAATTTCGCTATGCTGCATCACTGATCTAAGCTGATATAAATTCTAAATATTTTTTCTGATTTTGAAATTTGTTTTGGCATTTGTGATAATAGAAATTATTTTCTCTCTCTGCCATATGACCAATTGCTTGAAGCGTGCAATTTTGTCTGCAATAGATTCACACACCACATACACAGCTTGGTCTAGTTCCAATCTGCTGGTGATTTTTTATCTCAAACAACCGTCTTTTGCCAACTGGTGTTTTTTTCAGGTGGCCTCCAAATACGTTCTACCCTTGTTTGTCTTCTACATAGAAATGTACTTCATGAACTCGGGACTGGTGAGTGGTGTGCTTGTATGCTCGTGTGTATGTCTGTATGTGTGTGTGTGTGTGGATATATTATGTGTATACCTTTTTAATAGGTTTGTATAGAAAGATATGAGAGTGCAACCGAGCATGTGTAGATTGAATGTAGCGGGCGTCATTAAGGAGATGTTGCCTAATGCTGCTGTGATACGTCTGTGAGCTACTGGTGTCTACCAGTATTCGCCTTGTTAAGGTCTCAGCACGCAATCGGGTTGGCGTAATGAACACGCATGCACACGACTCAATGCTCTTGCGCCCAACAAAAATATCCTGCTGATGTGCGCCGTGGACACACACACACACACATACACACACACATACACACACACGAACACACACATACACACACACACACCTACACACACATACACACACACACCTACACACGCATACACACACATACGCACTCACACATGAATACGACACCATTTATGTCATATTGCGTCTTATTGTGCGTGCAGGAGAGAGTCATTATGGGGACAATGAACGAAAATCGTTCAAGCGCCAACATATACCTCAATACAGCCAGCACTGTGTCAATGATTTCTGCATTAGTCAGGCGTTTAGCTCAATGGTGCCGAATTATGGTTTATCTTTAGTAGTTTTTTTGTGTTATAAAAAGTGTATGTTTATCCGTAAGACCTCTATTTGAACGTCACATCAAATACAACGGTAACTTGGGGGTATAATTGAAAAATAGAACGACCCCCTCTAATTCAGTGGTTCCCAACATTTTCTATTTAGCGGCACACTTTGTAAGCCTATAAAAAGTTCCGGTACCCTTATAAGGAAATACATATTTAAAACCTCCGTTGTTTTTATTATATATTTTTTTCATTTCGACATTTTGCATCGGTGTACAACACCTTATACATATGTAGTGTGATAGTGTGCAGTGAGAGTGTGTGAGAGAGATTGTGTCTACGTTGACTGAGATTGTGTGTGAGTGAACGTGTTAATGTGTCTATGTGTGATGGTGTACAGTTGAATTGCGTATTGTGTGCGAGAGTGTGTGAGCAAGTGTGTATAGTTGTATATAGCTGTGTGTGTATGCGTTTGTGAATTGTCCATGCCCCGCGGCGGCGAGCGAATGACCGGCTCGCCGCTGATTGGTTGTTGCGGCGGGTGAGGACTCTGCGTGTGTATGTGTGTCCGTGTGTGCTCCCGTGTGTCACGGTGTGAGCTGGGAGTCTTGTCCGTGGTGCGATTGTGGTGTGACCTCTTGTAGGCGTGCGTGGGGCAGTGATGCCCACGCGCGCTTGTCTGTAATATATTTTAGTTTTTTAGTTTCGTTACAACATAGATATGAAAATTTTCTTTACACTGATCCTGCTATTAAATAAATAGTATAATAATACAAATATGCAATTTTTCCCCTGAATTTTTACGGCAGCTTCGGCACCTAAGATCTCGCGGCCCCCCTGGTGCCGTGGCACACCAGCTGGGAATCACTGGTCTAATTGAACGGTACATTTAATATAACGTTACTTTGATTAAATCTTCTCTTTCGGCAATAGATATGACTGACTGGTTTGTATTGGTAAATTTGTGGATATTTACCTGTTATCACCGTGTACTTGTGTTTTACCAAATAAATTCACATACTTTACCTGGCTTTTATCCATAAAATTTACCGTATCTTCTCAAAATTCGGACCGGCTAGTCGAAAAATAGAACGTTGTCCTATAATTAAACGTCACTACGGGAGAAAATTGAAAAATATAACGACATACCGCTCCAGTAAATGTTTCACGGTATATTCTGTGTGTGTGTTTTGCTAGCTGGAGTTGATCTATTTCGGCAACACGTGGCTGAGTCATTCGCAGCAGTACCGCTGGTACAGCACCATCCGGTGTTTCGGTCAAATGGTGTCGCGGTCGGGACATCGCTGGTTCCACACCACCTTGCTGTGGCTGCCCGTGCTGGGCCATGTGAGGCCTTCGATCTTTATCTTCCCTTTCGGAACGGGCAGGACGGAATATTTGGCGCATGTAGTGTTTGTGAATACCTTTTTAAATTCTATTATTTTTGTGATTGTGTGGTTGCCCTTCTATATGTTTTTCTCTTTCGGGTTTTTGTACTTCGATTGAGTTATGCATGGGGTACCATGTGTTCGGCATACTGATTAAACTTGTACTTATCTTTTGGACGCTTCTGTTACATAGGGTCATCGCATGGTGGAAATATTGCCTGCAGTCAATCTATGTCACTGTATTTGTCTGTAATATATCATAAAAATTATCATAATTATTATCATTATCGTTGCACGCGCTGTACAATTAGAATACAATTATAAAATATTTAATATAATTAATTAAATAAGTGCACAATAGTGTATGTTAAAAATAGAAAATTGTAATGATAAATATTAATTATTGGATAAAATATAATGAATCAATGTAAACAGTAATAATAATTATAATAACAAAATATATATTGTTACACAAGAGAAAATATCATGAAATTTATATAACCATGTCAGAATTATACATGTAATGTATTATAGCCCGTTTAAAATCAGCTTGTGATTTTATATGATTGTTTGCGATTGTTTGACTCCGTGGTTTAGTGGTAGCACACTCGCCTCACAAGCGGGAGGTCCGTCGATCGTAACTCGGCGGAGGAGAGTTTCTTTGGGTAAATGCTATAATCAAACAGCCCCTGTCCACTCAGCAGTAAATGGATACCATATGTCAGTCATGTGTTGTGTATGTATTCTGGGGAGGTGGCCCTCTCTAATACGTCTTTCGTCCATGGCGAGCTGTAACGTCCGGAGGGTCGGCTCTGCGGTGGCAGCGAGCTGCACGGGACACGCCTGTGTGTGTCCATAAGCTTTCGCTTCTTCCCGTGTAGCAGCTGCCACTTAGACCTTCAATCATTAACTTTTACATGATTGGCAGGCTGTGATTTTGCTGGTGATGCTGATGGAAGCGTGTCTTCATTTTCTGCCCAACATCTGGATCATGTTCGCCATGTTGCTCCTAGAAGGACTGCTGGAAGGAACGCTCTTCAAATCCACTATGTTCAACATCTACTCTAATGTGAGGAGAGAGTTAATCAGTGATCTTCATCTTGATTGCTTGATCTTGTCAAGTAATCAGGTATTTGATTATGGTAATCAGGTATTGATCATTTGAGTTAGTTCACCTTGTTGATTATTCCTCCCTTTTTGGTGAAAATCCAGTAAGTCAAGTACCTCAGACCAAAGAGCTATATGATTTGGAATCAATACGCACCAAGTTATATATAAGTCTTCAATTTGCAATAAGCAAATTCACTTAGTGAACATCCGTGCCTCACAAACCAATTAATGCAAAAATAATCGCACGCAACACTTCGTGCTTAGCTCAAATGATGATCGCTTTCAAAATACAACACGTATGGAAATAGTTATATCGACAATATCCAATGGGATTATCATTTTCCATTATTTCTGTAAAAACTCACTATTCGATCGATTACAAGCAATAATTATAACTGTAAGGAGCTTACTGTAATTGAGCCAAGGCAATTATGATCATTATGTCGCTGTTGCACATATTCTCATAATAATGGCACAATTCTGATTGTCTATGTAACACCAGTACCATAAGAAGCACCTTCAAACGTCGTGTGTTATGTTGTCATGCAGTGGTGGCGCCAAGAACGGGCTTGGATAGGCTGAAAACCTCCCCAAAAATGTGCCAAGTCCCCCCCCCCCCTTGAGCCCAACAAAAATCCTGACCATAAGCATTTCGAGTGTAGTTCCTCATGTTTGGCCAAGCCCTGCGTGTGTTTCCTTATCCCCCCTTCTGAGTCCCCCAAACGGAAATTTTTGACCGCCGCCACTGGTACCAGGTTGGTTCAGCTGTAACTGCTTGTGGAACATCATATCAAATGGAGCCTTTCACACTAGGACACTGAGTTGCGATAAGCAAAGCAAAGTCTTGTGACGTCACATATAACACCAATTATTCACCATGGAAGACTCGAATTTCGTCGTAATGCTCGCAGAAGTACCAGCATAAAAACACAAACACACGGCTATGTAATTTAGTCAATTAGTTAATTCGTGGAAGCATGTTCTGGTTTTCGTGTGTGTGTGTGTGTGCTTGTGTGTGTGTGTATGTGTGTGTGTGTGTGCTGAGCCGATCCGGTGTCTTATCCCCCAAAGGCAATACTTGGGAGACTCATTATAAATAAATCACCATTATAATTGAGGTCCTACCTTGGGAATATGCAATTATGAACAACCTCTCGTTCTTCATGAAGCTGGGGACTTTTATGCGCTACTTTATGGTAAATTTTAGTATCACGCGTGAAGCAACGGAGTCTCTAACACTCGGAGCCCCCCGACCGGGAGTTCGGGGGCGGTTGCGACGGATATGCATGTGTATGTACGTGTGTGTGTGTTTGGTGTGTGTGTGTCTGTGTGTGTGTGTATGTGTGTGTGTGTGTGTGTGTGTGTTTATGTGTGTGTGTGTGTGTGTCTGTGTGTGTGTGTGTATGATGTGAAAACCCGAGAAACACGACACGATGGTAGGAAACGCAGTATAATTGCAACAAGGTGTGTAATATCGGTGCAATTTTCGGTCCAGACAAATGTGGACAAACTGACAGACACACACGCACACACACATACACATAGGAAATGATATTGTTTTCACTGGAAATGGTAGCTTATACGAGTGCTCGTATGTGAGTGCAGTTCATATAGACCAGGAGTCGGCAAACGTTTTTTAATGAGGGCCATATAACTGTAAAAAGCACGAGAGCGGGCCGCATAATCATTCTGTTCAATACTTGCAAGTCAGAACTAAAGCTTTGAGAATGAAGAGAAAAAATCGAGCTTGACATTTCCTATTAATCATCAATGAACTCCGTGCAATGAAAAACACAAAACTAAATAACATTTTTACTTAGTTTAAGCTATATCAGAAACTTCGTCGATACATTTTATCAATCATACTCAACTACCAACGGCGGGCCGGACAACCTCACGTCACGGCCGATCCGGCCCGAGGTCCGTAGTTTGCCGATTCCTGCTATAGACCATTGTCAACGGTAAAAACGGGTACTGGGTGAGTATAAAGAGGAAAAAACATTACATGCGTTGATATACAGCTCATATATATTACTTCAGCGCCTGAGGAAGTTTTGCTTGCTGTTCTACGGAAAAAGTGCTAGGATCAAGTTGTCCTACCTCTATAACCAAGTTGTCCTACCCACTTGGAAAGCCATTTCTACTCCTGCAGAATACAGCATCGTCCAATGCAGCTAATTCCATACATTTGCAATTATTGAACAGAACACTTCAAGTCCTTCATCGGTATTTGTAATGCCTACGAAGAAGCCTGCGGATAATGACCAAGCTGTGAATCAATAACAAACTACACCATACTACAGATAGCTTTAACAAGCTAGAGAAAGTTAATCCAGTCCTTATCAACTTGAACTTCCATCCCATCGGCATCGGCATCATATATATATATATATATATATATATATATATATATGTGTGTGTGTGTATGTATGTTTGTAATTGGCAGGTGGATAGTGCTGAGAGGGCTGATTGTCTGTCAATTATGCCCATGGCCTTCTTTCCGCCGGCGGTTATTTCAGGATTTCTTGCCATTCCACTGCACGACGCGCTGTGCCGCATTGTCTGACGCGTCAACAAGCCACATAACGCCTGGCCATTTGGCCTCCGCCGTCGCCGCTTTTGACGGATCGGCGGATCGACGTACGTCAAACGGCC
This sequence comes from Sacculina carcini, assembly GCA_916048095.2. Lineage (NCBI taxonomy): Eukaryota > Metazoa > Arthropoda > Thecostraca > Sacculinidae > Sacculina > Sacculina carcini. Next base: position 2,389,996 of record OU696576.1, on the reverse strand, counting down.
GCACCGTCAAGCTTTATCCTATCGATATGCAATAACATAACGCTTGCATTGCCTTTGCAAGCTAGAGACGTTTTCTCCTACGACAATATAATATATCGTTTATTTTTATAGAAGGGATATGTTATAGAAGGGATGTGTATGTATTTTTTCACGTTTTTGTGTTTGTGTGTCTATTCAACGGGGTAGATATATGCCTATGTGTGTGTGTGTGTGTGTGTACAAATTCAGCGGATCATTGAAAGAAACAGAGAATGTTGATTATCAAATTTGTTCCTGAGTTTAATTGCGATAAATTTTTCAATGTTACTATGATTTAAATAGCCTATTTTTCAAAAGCATATATATTTTAGACACTGTGTGCATATATTTATGCTATATGTGCAAGTATGAAAGATGCTTATTTGTGTATGTGTGTGTATGTGTGTGTGTGTGTGTGTGTTTGCGTGTGTGTGTGTGTGAGTGTGTGTGTGTGTGTGTGTGTTTAGGTGTTGATTGCCTGCACGTTGAAATTATTTTTATCAGATACAACACAATACATATGTTTGCCAGTACTCGAATATATTTGGAATTGGCAAATTTGTACTTTTCTCTCTCTATGCTTATGTTTTGAATTTATTTCTGATATGGAGTCGCACCACGAAAATCCTTTCATATTTGGTGCCAAAATTTCAATAATTTCAGCTTAAAAGGTTAAAAGGTTAAATGCCTAAGTGGCGGCTGCTACACGGGAAGAAGCCGAAGCTTATGAACACACAGGCGTGCCCCGTGCTGCTCGCTGCCACCGCAGAACCGACCCTCTCCACGCTATGGCGCCACAAGGACGTAAGACATATTAGAGAGGGCTACCTCTCCAGAATGCATCGCACAACTCATGACTGATATCTGGTACCATCATTTTCTGCTGGGTGGACAGGGGCTGTGGGATTGTAGAATTCGCCCTATGAAATTCTGCTCCGCCGGGTTTCGAACCACGGACCTCCCGCTTGTGAGGCGGGTGTGCTAACAACTGCACGACGGAGTCCAATAGGATATAATTTTATTAAAAACCATTTTCATTTTATTTAGCTTACTCTATTCTTTCTTTTTGTATCCTAAATATCCGCTCCTCCCGTAATAAGGCGTCATTCCTTGCTCATGTTGTTCCCCTTTACAACCTTTCCGTTGTTTCCTCCACTGGAGCCTGGATCTTTGAAAGTTATGAAGTAAGTTTTCACGAACAAACATCACCCTCCGCGAATTTCTTGCACAAATCCCGTTCTCTCAGTTATTCAGCTAAATCTACCGCATCTACATACCGCAAGATAACTGGGAAAACCTGGCCTGGGATCGACCGCAATGGCGAGGATACATAATTGAAGATACTAAAGTTACAAAACTGCAACGTATCAAACACATCCAGCAGCACAGACGCGTGCAATCGCCGCTACCAGTGGACCACAACCGGTAACAAACAGAAAACCTGACGACCATATCTGCCCTCGTTATGCAACATGATTAAAAATGATAATTACGCATTTGAAAACAGCAGTAGTGGAAAGGCTAATGTTCGCGTGAATTTTGCATGGGAAAAGCCTCACGGCCCCGGCTGGCACACCGCAGGTCCGGCCGCCACACGGGTTATCGCAGTCACAGCCAGCACAGAAGCTGCACGACTACGCGCACACGAAATCCGCCCTGTGGAAATTCGGGCTATCCCTTTAAGAAACGAACCCAACCGTTTCATCTCGCCAGGCAATCGAACCCTGGACCTCTCGTGTACAGAACCTGCGTCTTAGCCACTCGGCTACGAGGCGGACATCATGCGGATCAACATTATGCGGACCAAGGACTGGACTCCTACATGCCAGCACATGAAGGAGCTACAGCACGACCGTCATCGCCCAGCACTACGGACAACTATATAAACGAAGACGTTCAAAATATTTTATTTTGCACGGGTGTTATATGTATGCGCTTTGAGCTTGCTTGCCAAGCTCTATTTTCCAGCCACCTCTAGCTGTTAGGCGCTTCTGGTACATGGAACCACCGCAAGGTGGTAATAGTGCTTGAGCTCATCCCATGCCACTGGATTTACCTGTAATAAATAACAAAAATAATACGGGCGGTGTTATTGATGATATTTTCAGTTCAAGTGTGTGTGGAATCGAGGATTCTTCGTGCTCTTTCATTTCATTCGAACTCCTGAGCCTTTCATTGCTTCTTCCAAAGCTTCCAAAACTGGATATAGCACTAAGCTATCGCCACAATCACCCTGACACAGATTCTTGCTTCGTATCGGAGTTGGATTTCCTGGTTTGTCAATTTACTGAGCTATTCTCCGACAACTTCCTGATCCTTGGTGATTTTGACATATGGGTAGACTCCCCTTCCTCCCACGGTACTGCCACTGATTTAATCGACCTTATCACTTCATGGGATTCGAAAATAGTTTATTCTGAAGTTACCCACTTATCTGGTCATACACCTGACCTCATCATTATTATTGAACAAAACGAACAAAGTGGCGCAGGAAGAGCGCAAGCACTATAAAGTGCATCATGCAGCCCCTGCGCACTTTGAACGTGGAGAATAAGAGAAAGAGCTGTAGCTCAGTGTATTGAAGATAGGCAGATGAAGAGAAGAAACACAATAAGGATATGCACAATATACACAACACCAGACACAATGAGGCTACACCACGACAACCCTCAACGCAACACCGTCACTCGCCCACTGCCCGACACCTGAGACGCGATACCCGGTCGCGAGACTTGAAACATGAGACGCGTCATATGCACGCGCTCACACACTATAACATCCTCCTCTAAAGACGCTCTCGCTCTGCTATCTGCAAACGCTTCGATGAAAGTCAAACTCACACCACATCTCGCCGTGATCTGAAGATCACACACAACTCACACACTCACACACATACCCAACCACACAGGCAGACACACTTAGTTAAGCATCATTCAGGTTATTAAACCCTTTCCGCGGCGAAAACAACAATGAGAAGCGAAAAACGCATCACACAATACTCAAATCGCATATACTCACGCCATAAAAACAAACAGTAAATATTTGGCAAACTCATAGTAGCCAACTTTAACAGGCTAAACAATATCGAACAAATAAGGCTCAAGCACGACACAAATAACAAAATTCTAAACGTAATCTCTCATCCATACTGGAGGTCTTACGTTCCGCTGTGGACGCGCCACTAGAGATGCGACCTCCAAAAAAAACCGACGGTTTTTTTTAAAAAAAAAAACGTTTTTTTGCCAAAAAAAACCGCGACCAAAAAAAACAAGTTCTTTTTGTTTTTTTTTGAAGAGTCATGCAAAGAATTCAAATTATGGAAATGATATATTTGGGATGTTAAATGAATTATTTTTATCAACACATGGGTTATTCATGCTATTAGTGTCCCTATCAAATTGAATTATCATTAAATATGCACAATATAATTGTTATAATGTGTCTGAAAGACCTAATATCATTGTTTGCACGGTACTGTGCGGCACTTCTATGTACAGTACAGTTTTGCATTCAATTATTGAGTTAATCATTGTGTGAGAAAGCAGGGTTTGAGAACCGTTTTTTATGCTTAAATCTGAAACTGTTTTAAAAAAAACAACAGGTGGCATAATATATTTTTATTTTTTACACATTAACTTTTTACTGCCAGAAATTAACTACGTTGGTTATAATAAGTTTCATCATTTCATTCAGCAGATTAATTATTTGCAAATATAAGAGTACAAACACTGCAAATATTTACACAAATACTACGAATATGCACACAAACTTAGTGTCCCTAATGAGACTACGAATAAATGCGGGTCGCAGTGGCAACGGACCAGAAAAACGAACAATATTTTCGTTTAGGAAAAAAAACAACTGAGGAAATATATTTGATGTACAAAAAAGTATTTGAACACAAATAACTACATCAAAGAAACCCTCATCCATAAAACCAGTTCTAAAAACAGGTTACTAATAAAAAAAACAGTTAATTTGGTTCAGCTTTCCTTGATCTGCCGCCAATTTTTTTCGCATTCTCTACATCTACGAAAACAGTTTTTCCAAAAAATATAATTTGAAAAAAAACCTTAGCTTAAAAGAACAGTTTGAATTAAGTGGTTTAACCAGCCGCTTATACGTACCAGCAGGCTACTTGCTATACAAATGTTATTTGAACGTACATCAATCAAATCTATCTTACATAGATACTGTTTTAGAAAACATTGTTTCATTAAAAAAGCGTTAGTTTAAATGAACGTTTGTCAAAAAAACACTTGACCAACCAATTAGCTTGTCTTGTTCTGCTGCCAACATTTTCTAGACCTGTACATTAATAAAACGAATTTTAAACCAGTTTGAAAAACATCATTGCATTTATTCATAAAAAACATGGTTTCTTTTAAAAAAAACATGATTATTCAATGAATTTGTTTTGTTATGCTGACAAATTATTTCAAATATCCACATAATTAAAACCATCTTTAAAAACATGGGTTTTCTCAATGAAAAAAGCCTAAACCACCGGACCCGGATGCACTTTCAAACAGTCTCCTGAGGTATTTATTGATAAATATTCTTGTTTTTTATACTATTATCAAATTTTATTTTAAATAAGACACGTAAAGATGTACAAAACATCAATTGAACTCATTTCTTTGTATCTAACATCCGATGACAATTGGGGCTAATTCTAAAAAAAAAAAAAAAAAAAACCTAAAAAAAACATGTTTTTTTGCAAAAAAAAACGCAACCAAAAAAAACGTTTTTTTTGCATCACTACGCGCCACTGGTTCATGATCGGTTGGGGGCACATCGCTAATTCTGTTATCATTACGCCCCGCTGTCAATGGTTCACCATCATCTGAGTTCCCATCAGATGTTATAGCTTGGTCTGGGTTTCGAACAAATCTTACATCCAGATAGTGTCGAGGCACACCATCGATGTCCAAGTTGTTTCTCGAATGTATGTCAGTCACTATGCCTCTGGACCACTGAGCTGTGCAACGAGAGTTGGGAGGTTTGACCCGAACCTCATCCCCTACTTTGATTGACCCAGCATGTTCACCCTCGTTCGGCGTTTCTACCACAACTGACGGATATCGCCATGTGTAAGTGAAAACCGACCTCTGTGGTACCGACATCTCATCTTGATGGAAACGCGGGGTGCTGTTGTACCAGTACACTGCCTCAGTGGGGGTTATACCACCTCTCTCAGTATTGTTTGCCCGTTCACCAGATACGTCGCTAGTCACACATGCATGTACATCGCCAATGGCATTAACGACCTCCGCCGGGACACTATCAACCCCAAACCACACCCGGCCAGATCATCCATTGACAAATCGTAATCTGCAAACGCTTCGATGAAAGTCAAACTCACACCACAAGAGCAATATAATTTTGTATTTAACTTGCTGAACTTATTTAACACACCTTGTACATCTTACACCGCCAAATATTTTTAACCCTATAACTACCTATCCACCTGACTCCCACATATCCCGAATTTCTCGTCTTCTCATCAAGCCCCAAAATAATAACTGCTTTTCAGACCCTATAAAATTACCCACCCTTTTTGATTATATTATAATATTTGTGGCAGTTTTCACCGACCTAGTAAGATCAACTTTCATCCATGGAGAGTTTATAGCGTCTACACATGCAGTCATTACCTCTATTTTCAAAAGCATTGCTTAGACTCCCCGCCACCTTGATATTATCGTCCAATTTCTATTGTTACACTCGCCTCCATGCTTATCGTATCCGCCATCGTTGACCGACTCCTCCCTATCATTTATTATGCTCTCAATTACTGCCAATCAGGCTTTGCTGCCAATCATTCTACTGAAACTCTTCTCCTATGCGTCCAAAATTATATATTTCTAATTTCTCCTCTGGGGGTTCTATACTCATAATTTCACTATATTTTTCGTCTGCATTCAATTTCGTTTTACCATTCAGTACTTTTGTCAAGACGTTTAGCACGCCGGTTTCTCCTCCACTGCACTCTCTCTGTTGTCTTCTAATGTGAGTAAAACAACAACAACAACAACAACATATATTTAATATAGCGCACATATTTATACACAGGCGCGAAAAAGACAAAACCGACAGGAACACCACAGCGAGCAGGGAGTAGGCACAAATATAAAAATGAAAACACGTTTGCATACTGGAACATGCTAGATGGTCGTTGGCTATCAGATAGCTCATCCGCCCTTGAAACAGGTTTTGTTTTTTTCTCCTGTCGGGTGTGTAGCCACCCTCCTCACTGCAGAACAGTGGGGGAGCCGGTTTAGTAGCCGACGACTCGACCATGAATCTGGTTGTACTGGGATTATACGGTTACCAGTAGCAGGGCGAAGCCTGACCAGACAACGACGAATGCAAGAGATGCAAAAACGGGACGCAGCAACGAGAGCAGATAATTCACAGTGATTAAGAATACAAATACCAAGCAAGAACAACGAGGGTACAACACAGGACGATCAGCACGAACAGCACACATATAACCAAAGACAAATAATACATTCAATCATCAAGATAACGAGTGAGCAGATATCCATGAAGATCAGCAGAAAAGGATCGGAATGAAGACTTGGGGTGAAGGTAAGATGGAAGCGAGTTATAGATACGCGGAGCAGAGAATAAAAAGATTTGGATGACCAATAGGATTGATTAAGAGCAGGAGGACAGACTGATGGCACATGAATGCGACAAGAAGTGCGATTATTGAGAGTCAATAGGGAACGGAGATATGAAGGAGAAGAGGGAGAGTGGATAAGCTTAAAGACCAGACAACATACCTTATAGCGGATACGAGAAAGAGCAGGTAACCAACTGAGCTGCCGGATATGCACCGAAGTGGGGGCTTGCGGAGGAAGCCTCAGTACAAACCGACAAGCAAGGTTGATCACTGCTTGGATTTGGCGGATATATTTCAAGGGAAGATAGAAGAAGAGCAAGCTGCAATAGTCGATCTTAGAAAAGATATAGGAGTTAACCAGAAGACTAGCGGATGAGACATCAATCGACGAAGGAATCGGGTAAAATTGTCGAAGTAAAAAGTGGCACGAGCGGGTAAGCTGAGAAAAATGAGTCGAGAAAGAAAGGTTAGGATCGAACAAGACACCCAAATTGCGCATTTGATTGGCTTGCGGAAGGTTGATAGAGTGAGGAGAAATTCGAGGAGGATGAAAGACTAGATATTCTGTTTTGTCAGGGTTGAGAACAAGTTTACGTGAAGCAGCCCAATAAGAAATCTGGGTGAGCAGCATAGAGACCAAATTTGAAGAATGAGGAGAAAGAGGATAATAAATTTGGATGTCGTCAGGGTATAAGTGAAATGAAACTGGACAGCTGCGGAGAATAGGACAAAGGGATGATACGTATAAGTTGAAAAGCAAAGGACCAATAAGTGAGCCTTGTGGAACCCAAGAGGTGAGAGGGAAGTCGCACGAAAAAGCCGCATTACTGCGAACAGCATAGGAACGATCGTTTAGATGAGAGGTGAGGAGAGAAAGTGCAGTAGATGTGAGGCCTAGATGAGCAAGATCACAGAATAAGATTTCATGGTCGACTAGATCAAAGGCAGCAGAAACATATATGAAAATCAGAAGCACGGAATTTCCAAATGAAAAATTGGAGAATAGATCATTGGCCAGGCAGAGAAGAAGTGTTTCGGTAGAGTGCTGAGATACAAAACCAGATTGGCAAGGATCGAGAACAGGCAAGATGATAGGCCGTAATTGAACAAAGATGGCAGATTCTAGAAGCTTGGAGGACAGAAATAGAATAGAAATTGGACGATAGTTGCGTGGAAAAGTGCGATCAAGATTTGATTTTTTGAGAATCGGCAGTATAGTGGCATGTTTGGAAGCTAAGAATGAACCGTGAAGGAAAGAAGAGTTAACCGTATATGTGAAAAGTGGAGTAAGGAGCATAAAAGCATCAGAGAGGGCAGAAAATTGCATGAGGTCAGTGGGACATTTAGACCTCTGAAGTTTGGTAAGAAAACGTACTGTGGTAGACGGAGCAATCGAGGAAAAAGAGGAAACAGTGCCGAGGCAAGGGGGAAATTGGAGAGGAAAAGTGCTAGTGGGTAATTTGGATTGCAAGGATGCAATTTTACAAGAGAAAAATGAGGCGAAATAATTGGCAGATATTGAGCAAGATGACTTAGAAGAGCGACCAGAAATAGATTTCAGAGTGATCCATCATGAGCGAGATGATTGGAGTTGGCGTAATTGTGAACGATAGAAATTAGATTTTAACAAAACAACCACAGAGAAAAAAGATTTGCGGGCACTACAGAAAGATAACCATGATGAAGAAGAGCGAAAGCGATGCCAAGAACGCTCACGGGCTCTGCATTTTGAACGCAAGTGGGATAGATCGGACTACCACCAGGGAGGGGGAGGAGATCTAGAGCGAAAGTGATGTAAGCGCAAAGGGAAGATCTGATCATTGATCAGCGAGAGAGAGTCGGATATAAACTTGGGGAGGAGGAGTGGTGGGAGGAACAAATAGTATGAGGGATTCAGAATGGAGGTAACCAAAATACAAAATAATAAAGGATCAATTTTTTTAATTACGAAGCATCACTGATGCGGAAGAAGGCTTAGAAGGTGAAGGAAGAGAAAGACAAAATGTGATGAGGATATGATCAGATATGAGAGAATCAGGGGGGTAAGTGAATGTATCGAGGAGTCTGGAGGAAACAGTCTGGAGGAGTGCGTACAGATCACAAGGTCGAGAGTATGAGCGGATAAGTGAGTAGCACCGCGGTTCATAACGGAAAGATCCCAAGAATTGAGCAGAGTTAGAAAATCAAAAACATGAGCATGAGATGGTGAGTCAATCAAGAATTTAAGATCACCTAGAACAATGAAATTATGGGAGAAAGTATCAGAGAAAAAAGAAAGCAGTGTATCCAATTCAGATAGAAATACTGAAAATGTGCCAGTGTAATCGTGTCGATAAAACAAAAGAACACCTAATTTAGGGTGTGAAGGAGAAGAAAGCGAGAATGCAGCGTATTCTGAGGATCAACAAGGAAATTGTAGATTAGATAAAAGTGATAAAGATAAAGAACAGCGATAAACAGCACCGACTCCACCACCGCAAGATTTTCTAGCAGATGCGAGATCGCGAGACACATGCAAGATGTTAAATGAAAATGGAAGTTGAGCGCAAAACGATGAAACGTCGCTGTCAAAAAGCCAGGACTCGGTGAGAAAAAGAGTGAGAAATTGTGATAGAGAATGACATTAGAAACACAATTAGCTTTATTACGTACAGACCGAATATTGAGCAGGCCAACCAAGGAGGAAATACAATGATACAATGATAAAAGATATATGAGCAGATTGGGTGAGATTGGGAATAGCAGAATTGTTGGATACGAGGGAAACCAGATGTGAGAATGACAAGATTGAGCAATAGCTGTAGAGTCAGAAACACGCATTTTAGAAAGAGAAGAGTCAGACTTGGGTTGTCAGGACAAAACGGTGACAGAAGACAATTCAGAACAGTGTGAGGAAGACACAATAGTGTGTTGGCGGAGAGAATTTTGCACAGTAATGAACGAGGAACAGGAGGATGAAAACAAAGTGTGGTCCGAAGGTTTACCATCAAAGCTGTCAAAGGCAATTCTGCCTCTCGTCTTCCACGAATCACTGTGGCAAACATTCAACAAATGTCACCTGAGGAAGTCGTCAGCTCTTTGCGGCTGAAAAACTCTCATCTCGCCAGCATCCCAGCGTTGTTCCTGTTGTTCCTGACGAAGCCAAAAGACGGCCGCACCAATGCCGTGCTCGTCGTGCCTCCGGAGGTGCACCAACTGATTCTTGTCGCTGGCAACAGTGTATTTGTCGGGTTGTGCATATGCCCGGTCTACGATCGGTACTGGGTGACTCGATGCTGGAAGTGCTCGGGTCTGGGCCACAAATCTGATCGCTGCCCATCAGCTACAGCAATTTGCGGTCACTGCGCTGGTGCCCACCTGTCGTCAGCCTGCCCTGACAAGAGCAAGTCAAAGTGCACAAACTGCTGAACGAGCACTGGGCTGCCATGTTAGCTGAGGCTTCAGTGGAGCAGTGCAACACCATACCGCCAGATTTTGTTGGGCAAGTAACCGCTCCTACACTGTTTGCTTTAATTCCACACTTTCCACTTCTGTTAAAATGTACTCTGGATTACCACAAGATCCATTCTCGGTCCTCTCCTCTTTCTCAACCACTATTATATGCACTGTATCTTGTTCTTTGCTCTTATTTTGTTTCGTCTTACCTTTATGGAGGCGACGTGCAGATATATTTTTCTATCTCACACACTAACTCAAATCTCGTCACCGACCTTCTCTCTCATTTCGGCTAAGTGATTTTTTAGGCGACTCCATTTATACCCTGAAAAAACTTTCTTCATCGCTTTCCATGTTCCGAGGCTCACTCCCCCTGTCCTTGGTTTGTCACTTGTCACTCAAATTCGAAACCTGGATAATGTTTTTCACCCCACTCTCTCTTTCAAATATTTTTATTTCACTTAACTGGCTTCTGCTGCTTTATTCTACGATCATTCTTCCCTCTTTTTTATTTGCCTCCTGCTTGTATCATTTTAATTTGCTATTTTTTATCTACTTCTCAAATCAATTTGTCAACTCCAATCCGTCCTCAACCTCTCTTGCCGTTTTGTTCTAGAACTTCCTACCAGAACTTCTAATTCCTCTCATCTCCGTTAGGCTGGTTCCCTGTTCTTCTAAGAATTCGCTACACAATATCTTACTCAGTTTTCAAAGCTCTAAGGCAGTGTTACTTAAGCTTTATCAGTGTTCGCACCCGTTTGAAATCGACAGTCAGTTCCCGCATCTCATTATACCTGCAGTCAATGCTCGCACCCCCTGGATTCTTGATAGATTTACGAAAATATAAAAATACAAATGACGTAATAACATAAGTTTTTTATTCAATATTCATTCATGCAACTCCCTTAAGAGAATTAAGCAAAACTAGGTTTTTCAGGAAAAACATAATGCATAGGTTATATATATAATTTCTTTTATAAAAACACTGGAATCCTCGCACACCCTAGGAACCAGGCTTGCATCCCCTATGATTGCGAGCACCCCTCCTCTAAGTTGTCAATCTTTTCCCTCATTTTTACGCACACTTTATTATCCTAAAGATCAATCCTTATCTCACTATCCTGTCACACTAAACTTTCCTGCTGCCACTGACGAGTCTATTTGGTACGTCATGTCTTTTTTCTCTGCCCCCGTCTTTATAATTTTCGGTCAATCATCTTCACCATATGAGACATTTTACTTCTTTCTCATCCGCCCTCCATAAACATCTTTGTGTGTTTTCAATATACAAATTTCACTCCAATTTGTATGTAATTTTCAAATATTTTATGTTTAGTACATTGTATGATATGCGCTCCAATTTTCCTTAGTATCTACGCCTTATGTTAGTGCATCCATGATTTCCTCCTCTGGTTTTTGCTGTGGTTTTTGTTGTGTTCTTCGAAAACATTCCATTACTTTCAAAATCTATGCCGATGACATCCAATTCCTCATTCCTGTCACTCCTGATACTCCCTCCTTTCTCTCTGATATACTTTCTGAGATTTCCTCGTGGGCCGCCTCACGGCAGCTGTACTTGAATACTTCTAAGTCTGAATTCATTGTCCTCCATCCACCCCGTATTTCACCTCCTCTTCTCCCATTTCCTATCTCAACTGCTGTTCGCAACCTCGGCTCTATCTTTGTCTCTTCGCTCTCCTGCTTTGACAATATCGTTTCTGTCGCTCGCACTTGTCGTCTTAATCTGCGCTCTCTCTACCCTATACGTCACTATGTTGATAAAAATTCCGCCATCACTCTTGTTCATACTCTGATTTTTCCCAGGTTAGACTACTGCAACTCGCTTTACTTTAGTGCTCCTCGTTCTCATCTCTTAATCCTTCAGCGTGTGATCAATCAATGTTGTCGATTTGTCTTTCATCCTACCTTTTCTCGCCACACGTCTCACCTACTTTCTAAACTCTACTGGCTTCCTATCATCCCACGAATTCATTTTCGCCTTTTCTACCTCATTTACAAGCTTCTGCATGATCCTCACCAGCCTTCTTATCTTGCTAATCTTTTGTCTCCCACTGATTCACACTCTTCTCGTCGCCCTCTTCCTCTCGCTTGTCCTCGTGCATCTAACGAATCTTCCTGGTCCTCTAAATCGTTCTTCTTTTACGCCCCTCGCTTGTATAATTCTCTTCCTTCTCATATCACCCGCGCCCCTACATTTCGGTCATTCCGCCTTCGTCTTCGCCTTTACCTTTTTGACATTTCATTTGATCCCGTCTCTCACTCTCTCTCTACTTTCGCCTCTCTGTGACATTGTTTCAACTATTTCTCCGTTTCATGATTGTCGTGTTTTCTCATGTTTCAATTCTCCTCGATGTCTTATTTTTCCCTGTCTTACTTATCCTTATTTATCCT